>OY101451.1:29183825-29783825 GCA_956483635.1 Panzeria rudis | reverse complement strand
TTTAAATAAATTTAAAAGAAATCGGTAAGAAATTACAACATGTTTGAAATTAGAAAACTAGTGGGAGCATTTGACCCATCTAGGGGTATCATAGCAGCAGTAGGCGCCAAGTTTTTAACATTTCATAAAATTTTCCGTAAGAGTGTTGGAAAAGACAAATTAAAATTTATTCCTCTAGTAGTGACTCTGTGACAGTTAAGGAGTTTTTCTTTAATTTTTTACTTTTTGTGCCATTTTGAGCTCGATCAGCGTCCACTTCCCCTCACCCAATATTTCAGAAGGTATCATAAAAATGTTCGTGTGCTGTGGATATCAGCAAGATTTTTAATGTTGTTGTAAAATGAGAACATTTATCAAAGTGAAATAATAATATCCCTTTTTCTCCACTCCTATTTGTGCGCGCCTGGTTGCCGCGTAAGAGTACGAAAAGTACTCGAAGTTAGATGGTTTTGTAGAGATACTCTATGTTTTTTCTATATAAAAACTTTTTTTATTTTTCACTTTTTCAAATTTCCCAATATTGATGGTAAATATTTTAAGTTTTTAGTTTTTTATATCCAAAGTAAATAGTTTAAAAGATTTTCTTACGTTTGATTTTAGTAAATTTATTGATTTTTGTACTCGAAAAATATTGATGTGCTTTTATCAAAATTAAATTAAAAGCTATCTATCTTCGCAGCATACTCTATACTTTAATCGCAATAATAAAAGATACGGCGCAGTTCAATAATCACAAAAAAAAATTTCAAGGTTTATATTTATGAGTGTTGAAATCCCTTGGGAGCACTTGATTTAAATCTCTAAACCAATCTATAAAATGATGAGCATAATTTATTTATGAAACTTCCCACATGTAAGATTTTTTCTTTTATGATGTGTATCTATAAGTACATTGTATGTGTTAATTAACTTCGCAGCGGTAAAAAGCAACAAGCCTACAAATTTCAGTCTTGCAAGACCGATACACATGCAAACTGCCCTCTTGTAGAAGAGAAATAGTACTTAATTTTTTTGATTTTTCATTCGATAGACATTCCACATTCCCTTCTTTAAGCAGGGAAGATGGAAGGAGTATTGTATTTTTAAATTAAAAAGAAAAAAATTTCTTTGGATATTACAAACCTTCTCGTATTGTTTTTTCGCATCTAAATTGTATATAAGACTGAAAATTACATACAAGAGACATCACACATCCTGCTATTATGTCGGAGCTTATTAACTTATGATTATTCCGCCGGAGCAACATCATATCCAATTCAATGTATAAAAAACTACTTTGGATGAAAAGAAATATTTCGGGAAAAAAAACATTAATCAAATCGAATGAAGCCGCTATGAAAATACTGAAATAGAAAAAAATGTGCAAGTCCATTTGCTTTTTAACATACCTTCCTCAGATAGCCTTCAAAATGGCATACCAGAAGCGGCCTGTAAGATTCCCTACATTGGGAAGCGGATTGGAAGGCCTGCACCGTAATGACAGCACAGCTAAAATGAAATCAGTATGGATTGTGGATTGGCAGGCCTTATGTCTGGGAAACAGGCATCTTTACTCCTGAAATTTATCACTGGGTTTGAAACTCATTTAAACGTACATACTAGTGATGTAGCGAATATAAACTTTTATTATTCGCGAATTCGAATGCGAATATGAATATCTGATCCAACATTCGCTGAGTACGAATATTCAATCTGAAACTTAGCGTCACTCGATAATTCAAATTTTATTTACAAAAAATATCCCCTTTGAACAATAAATAAAAAAAAAAAAACTGTAGCACTCCTATATGTATTTAACATATTGGTCGAGTACCAAAGCATCAAAATATATTGTAGTGATGCAAATTCTTAGGTTCTTTATTGTTGTAAACAGAGCAAATTCGCGTCAGTGCAATGTATTTTGATGTTTTGGAATTCACCAATTATTATAACATTCCAATGACTGAATTTAAAATGATGAATTTAAATGAACTACTTTCAGCTTTAGTTTTTCTCACTCTATATGCGCTTGTACTCAGTAATTCAGTGTTGTTTGGGAGAAAATATTTTCGCAGATGCTGCAGTCATCTATGTCGGTGGTTTTTCACATATATATTTAATTTAGGTTTATTTTCTTATATTTTCTCGTAATCAAAATTCGCAATGTACCAGGCTAAATGAAACCGGAGATTCCGTAAGTAATAAACGTCCATCTTTGAGAGACATGGTTACAATAGAAAGTGACGTTGAAGGTGAATATGAAATTTCTCAGCTTAGTTTCCAAGCTCCTGCTAATACTTTAATTCGAAAAACTATTGTGGAATATATAGCAGAAAATTGGGTGGCAAATGACACACAGTGCACAATGTGTCCAATGAGCAATCTACAAAGACAAGTGTTATATCTCGCGAAAAAAGTAAGCTACGTGCTTAAAATTTGGTATACATAATACATAGCTTTGAACCTATAAAACTGGAAGAAAAGAAATTGAGTTAGCGTGTTCATGAAATTGTTGCCAATTAAGTTTCTGTTAGATCAAGAAGTAAATTTAAAACGTCATAATTTACATTATTGCAATATAAGGATTGCATATATAAGGACTTATACGCAACGTTTTCTTTTTTTAAAGCAAAGCTATTCGGATCATATTAAAACATAAAAATCGACAACACTTTTTTAATTATTTTTTCGTGAGGGGCAAATTCGGAAAAGGATTAAAGGATTTTTTTTTGCAAATATAAAGAGAATACTGTGGTTTTGGCATTCAGTAGGTACTTGGCCTGAACAGGATGGAATTTACTACTTCTATTGCCATCAAATATTATGTACTTACGATTTGTGGGACTTTTTAAAGGCACATTCTAAAGGAGTGCCTTTCCAACACATTTGCGCTGGTGAATTAGAGAACAAATATCTTTTCAAATTCTCAAGACCTTTTTTTTAAACCGTCCAGTAGTTCCGATGTCATGGCCGCTGCAACGTAGTAATAATATTTTGCTTTCGAATTGTATTTATCAAGAGTTTAAAATGTAAAATTTTAGCGGCCATTGAGATCTAAGGGTACATTTACATATTGTTTTTATTTCAGTTTTTTTAGCATAGTGCAGTGGTGTAAATTAAAAAGAAACTGGTAATAAGAATGGAACTTCCAAAGTACTTAAGGGGTTTGCCTAAAAATAAAAACAGTTAAAGAACAGGAGTGAAGTTTTCAGAATCGTAACTTGTAAAGTCTTTATGTGTCCCAGGAGTGAAGCTAAAAGTGGTGAAATTTTGGCTACATCGGCGGCTTGTAACTTTCGGAAATATAGACCGATTTGTGAAATTTTAAGCTCGTTAAATATTACTAGATAAGATAAAGAAAAAAAAAGGTGTTAACAATTATTGTTGTATCTTTTATAGCTTAAGAGATATTTCTCTTCGAAATTAAAATTTCAAATTTTTTGCCTCGACTTTTTTTGTTTTGTTGTTGTAACTTTTTTATTAAGCATCTGATTTTGACTTAATAACAGAATAATGCTTTGAAATATCTTAAACCGTTAAGGTCGAAATTCACAGTCATTAGTTAGCTAATGACAATAGTTTAGCCAATGATATTTTATTCACACTTCTTTGTTTACCATTAGTTAAACCGTCAAATGCCATTGGTTAACAATTAGTTAGATGCTTTGGAACATGGTGCAGAAAGTATACAGGTGTCAGCATAACGCCATCTGATTATTTTTTGTTCTGGTAGTTTTGTACATAAGCAACGTCTAGCACGTGTATATTTTTGACAAGCATTATCTAGTGTTTTGTTGTATTTGTTGAACCTGCATACTTATTACACCATGTTTTAGAAATTATTACTTGCATATAGCATACTTTTAGGAGAAACAAAAAATATTTACTCCATTAGCTTTGTGTGCTTAAACATTTTTATATTGCGCCTTAAGATCTGAAATATTCTTTATTTCTTTATTTATATTTGATAGGGCTTTTCATTCTTTACCCATATTAAACATTTTAGTTAAACAATACACTGTAAATATGAAGTTTTAGTTAAACAATAGTTATCATTTTAGTTTACTAATAATTAACTAATGACTGTAAATCTGGGCCTAAGTCGTAAAAAAGTCTGAACTCAAAACTTTGAAATTTAAAAAATAAAAATAAAAAATAAAAAATAAAAAAAAATAAAATATAAAAAAATAAAATATAAAAAAATAATAGATCGTAAATTTTTCCAAAAAAGTGCTTTCATAATTTTTGAAATTGTTAAAATTTTTTTAAAAATGCTAATTTTATTAATATGATTATTTCAGACGCATTTGCTTTGTGAATCCAGTTTGATTATTAGGGTAAGGTTCGTAACGTTATATTCAGAAAGAATTGGGCATGATTAATATTCCAAGGAACAAGGGAAAAATAACATCAACTTAATTTTTCAACGTACACAGCAGAACACTTCCATCGTCAGTGCTCACGTGTATTTAGCTTATCACCACTACTGAGGTGGCTCTGTTGAATGTGATTTTATATTTTTACGCGGTGAAAGGCCATACTCTAAGGATGTGTTTAGGGACATTTTTTTTTCGTTTTGGACATATACCCTACATTTGGCAGTGATCGAAATTCATAGATTTTCAAAATAATTTTTGAGTTTTGGGGCCTGTAAAAATCTTTCCACAGGCTGCCTTAAAAACTCCATGAACGTGGTTTCATTAGAAGGATATTTCGTACAGATTTTGCTTTAAATGAAGACGTCGTAGCTTTAAATGTAGCTGTTAGTGCAAAATTAGCAAAAAAAAAGCTCAAATTTCAGGAAGAAAATTTTTATATTATAAAAAATTAGCTAAAAATTGTACTTTTTTCTGAAATTTATACTGTAAACTTTAAATGTATTATTTAATTACGTGTTAAAAAAATATTTATGTATATTTTACCGATCTCCAGATATTGAAGTTGTTATATAAGTAGAAGGGAAGTCAAAAATAGCTGGAAAAGCATGATTTTCAAGCAAAGACGCAATATATAACAAAAAAGTGGGCTGTTTATTTGTCCAGACTCACCTTACTACATGTATTACAATGCGCTGAATTCGAATCTGACGTCCGATTGGCCCGTCAAAGAGCCCACTTGTTTTTGTTATATGTATTTGGTGTCTTTGGTTGGAAATCATGCTTTTCCTGCTATTTTTGCCTTTCGTGCTACTTACATTACAACTTCAATATCGCGAGATCGGTAAAATATACATTAACAACTGTTTTACTCGTAGTTAAATAATCCAGTTAAATAATCACAGTATAAATTAAAAAAAAAAATGAAAATTTTTAGTTATGAGTGTAGTCGAACTGTATGGGCTTATATCCAAAGAAATTTTATTATTTTTGGCATGAGTTCGGTTTTAATTTAAATTTTCAATTAAATTATATTTTTATTTAGAGATAAATGTGAAGCATGTAGACAAAGAAAATTTTGATTGCGCGGAGGCTTGAGCTGACGTTTCGATAGCTCCCGCGAATCTCATCAGTTCTTTACCGCTTACACCACTCGACCAAAGTCAGGGTCTGCAGTCAAGTGTTGAATATCATCTACTTTTAATCAATTCATACAGTCAGTCTTAGAGCTGTATTTCATTTGATAGTTATTCATATTCACTTTTTTCTTTTGTCTTGTGTTAAGCTTCTTTTTATTATTTCTCTATTCTGGTACGAATTATCATTGATAAGTGCAAGTAGTAGTGTGTGTGAAAGTTTGTTTGTTCAGTTTATTTGAACATGTACATCCTGTTTGCTAGGTGCCTTTAGAGTTTAACAATTAAGTTAAGAGTTTAGTCGAACTGTATGGGTTTATGTCCAACGACATTTAATAATTTTTGGTTTGAGTTCGGTTTTAATTTAATTTTTCAATTAAATTCTATTTTTATTTAGAGATAAATATGAAGCATGTTTGGATATAAATAAGCCCATCAAAATTTCAAAAATTATTAAAGCACTTGTTTTTCAAAAATGTACGAGTTTTTAGTTAAATTTCAAAGTTTTGAGTTTATACCTCTTTTAGGACTTAAAGGCTCAGGATATTTCAAAGCATTGTTTAGTGTGTTTACTTACCATTTTATCAGCACTTTAATATTGTGCTTTAAATTAAAATCAAATGCTTAATAAAAAAGTAATAAACAAAAACTCAGAAAAAAACGGGACCAAAAATTAAAAATTTTAATTTCGAAGTTAAATATCTCTTAAGCTATAAGAGATACAAAAACTATTGTGACACATTTTTTCTTTATCTTATCTGGCGAAAATCAACCCGCTTAAATTACAAGCCTCATAACATTTTTCACGCCCGTGTTAGCCAAATTTCTTCGAAAGAAGCGATTCTGAAGGATTGACTTCTGTTGTATAACGATTTAAAATTTTAGACAATTTTAGAAATTTTAGAAGTTCCATACTTATTATCCCTTTTTTTTAATGTACACCACTGTGTAATTCACACGTTTAGAAGTTATCTGTGTGTATGTGGCACCGTACCACGCAAAAGGCAGGACCCATTTCAATTTAGTTTGTTTTTTTGTTTGTTTGAAAGGTGACTTGATCTATGGCTTCTAGCCTACATATATTTGAAGAAAATCGGTCCAGCGCTTTTGAAATTATCATCGATTTTCGTCTGGTGGTCTAAAAATGTTCAAATTTATTGTTATTTAATGCTATTTGTGAAATATATTTTGTTTGTGTTTTCCTTGACTAAGAGAAGATTTTTATATTAAGTTAAAGACAAAGGTACTTTTTAATAAAAATTACTAAAAATTCATATTTTTTTTTAATTTTATGTATGTTTTTTAACATATTCGCGAAATATTCGCTTGCATTTGGCTTATACGAATATGATGAAATAGGCGAATATTCGGCGATACGAATACGAATACTGGTAAAATCACTAGGGCATATTATAAAATGTACATGCCACTATTTATCCTCAACATTTTAAACACTCATACAATAAATATGCTTAAAAACAATTTATAAAATAATATTTAGTATATATTGAGGGTGTGTGTTGGTTTTTCATTAAACATATGTATCTATTACATATCTCTGTGGCAATAAGGAAAAAGTGCTTAAGTCATATTTTATAGTTTTGTAGGAGAGCACTTTTAAGCATTCAAGTGGATTTTCAAGAATTTATTCCTATTGCACTTAGTGTTGACAATTCGTTTTTCGAATAATATATTCAATTTGAAATTTAATATATTATAAGTTGAATTAAGCATAATCTCATAATCTCATATAGAATAAGTATGAGATTATGAGTTGAAAATATATAAGCAGCAAGTCATTACGCTATAACTTCCTGTAAAATCGTACGAAGTAAATGAAAATATGCCCAGAGGTACTTTTTAATATGACGAATACAATGGTTATATTAACTAAAAATTTGCTTACCGCGACTTAGGCACTTATTGCCACAAATCGAATGAAAAAAGGCACAAAAATTATATTAAAAATAAATGGTATTTGATATAAGTACATAAATACATATGTATGTAAGTAACAAGATCAGATAAAATTAGATTTTCAATTTTATGTATAGTCGAAAAGAAAAAATAAAAAAGAAAACAATCGACTTGAATAAAAAATTTGTATGGAAGCCACTCAAAAGCCACTCATACAAATTGTGCAGTGAAATCTTCCGTCTGGGTTGTGTTAACTTTACGACACTGCACTCATGGACATTATGACACTTTTTGGAGTGATATAAGGGGCTATTCACATTTTACGTAACGCTTCAGGGGGAGCCAATGATTTGTTACCGATTAGATAATCTACATATACTGAAAATTTTGTAAAAAGCGTTACCTCCGAAAATAGCGTTACGTAATATGTGAATAGGCCCTAATGTCCATGGACATGGAGGGCATAAAATAAACATAGACATGATATTACTTACAACTTTAAAATTTTATTTTACCCATTCAAAAATTGTTATTTATAAAAATTGGCTCAACTATTTAAATTTTTTGAGACTAACGTCCCACGACTTCTCTAGGAGTTGTCGGGATGAGGAGGAAGAGACGACAATCTTTCATCTCCTTTGCCTCTGCCCTTCGCTGGAGAGCCAGCGGCTGACGCAACTCGGTCAGCAGTCCTTCATCAGTCTATCTGAGCTGGCAACGACGAACCCCAATAAACTTAGCCTTTTCATAAGGCGCTGTGGATGGTTCCAGCCCTGAACCATCCCCTCCTGGCGAGTGATTGCCATACCTTCTCTTCTTTTCTTTTTCACTCCCTTCTTTCTCTCTTTCTCCTCTTCAACTTCACATCTCTCATTTGTTCTCCTTCTTTTCTCTCTCTTTTCCACTACTTACAGGTACGGTGACCATCCGTCCTGTATTTTACAGGACAGTCCTGTTTTTTAACATGCTGTCCCTTGAGATTTTTTTGTAAATACAGGACAGTACAATGTCCCTTATTTCCTAATTTGATATGCAAATGTCCTCTTTTTAGCATATACATTGCACGAACATTAATATAAAATTATCATAAAAATCCAACTGTATACTTTCCCTACATTTCCAAAAGTGAAAAATTTGTTTACTGGGATATGGGAAATTTCCTATAATCTGGCAACATTGTAAATTGTCAGCTTTAAATTGAATTGTCAATGTCAACTTGTTAAAATAACAATGTGAATGATTTGTGGTTAGTAATTTATTTATTTATTTAAATTCACATTTAAAATAGCATTCATTTTATTAGAGATATGGCTCCAACAAAAAGAAAATGTAATTTCAATGATGACTTAAAAAGCGAGTTTCCATTTATTAAAACAACAAGTAGCTCCAATGAGGTGAGATGTGAAAAATACTTGGCACATTTTTCTATAGCAAATAGTGGACGTACTGATATTAAACAGCATTTGCAAACACAAAAGCATAAAAGAGCAGATTTAGCCAAATCATCAAGTAAAGTTTTATCGAATTTTTTAAGAAGTAATACATTCAATGATAAAGAAAAGGACCTGGCTATTGTAGAAGGTACTTGGACATTTCACAGTGTCCAGCACAATTTTTCATTTAGGTCTAACGATTGCACATCAAAACTGATCAAATCGTGTTTCAATGAAAAATATTCTTGTGCTAGAACAAAATGTGAATCCATTGTTAACAATATTTTTACACCAATGTCATTAAATACAATCAAAGCAGATTTGTCAAACGTTCAATGTATCACAATATATTTAGATTGTTCGAATCACAAAAATGTTAAAATTTGTCCAATATTAATTCGATACTTTCTGCCGAATAAAGGAATTCAGATTAAGATTTTGGATGTTAAATACCTTATTGGAGAAACTTCAGATATTATTTCAAAATATGTGCAAGAGACTCTTGAAAAAAATGAAATAATTAGTAAAATGATAGCGTTTTGTGGAGACAGCACAAATTGTAATTTTGGTGGTGCAGCCAGAAAAGGTCAGAATAATATCTTTCACAAAATGCAAAACTTCATTGGCCGAAAACTGATAGGTGTAAATTGCACTGCAGATATTTTGAACAACTGCATACAAACTGCAGCAGAATGCTTACCTATTGATATTGAAGTTATTATTGTCAAAATTTATTCTTTTTTTTATATTTATACAGTTAGAATTGAAAATTTCAAAGAAATATGTGAAGATATTGAAATAGAATATAAAAAGTTACTAGGACATAGCAAAACTCGATGGTTAACTTTAATGCCTGCTTTGGAAAGAATCAGAAGCCTTAAAATTATATTTTATGTCTCAACCAAAATGTCCGACAATATTACGAAATTTTTTTATGAGTCCTTGTGCTGAATTATGGTTATCTTTTGCATATAGCCAAGCTTCAACATTTCATAAAGCTATTCTTAATGTAGAATCACAAAATATTTCAATGCCTGAGGCTTCAACTATTCTAAAAGATTTAAAATTTAAATTGGTCGAACGGAAAAAGGAACTGTTTTTACCCCTTACCGTCAAAAATATTATTCTCGAATTACAGAAAAGTAATGATTTTGATGAAACAATAACTAAAGAACATATAACAAATTTTTACCAAACATGCATTGATTACCTAAATCAGTGGGATAAAGCTTTTAGAGATGTAGAAATTTTAGACTGGATATTGTTACGAAATATGTTTTCTTGGGACAAGATTGAAAAAACTTTATCCTATCTAAATGAATTTAGAAATGATTTAAAAATAAATAATGAAGATTTATTTGATGAAGTGAGCTGCGTGAAAAATTTTGCAAATAATGAAAAAATAGACGACTGGAGGGTAAAAAATATATCAGTAGATGAAAGATGGATTGAAATTTTTAATCACTTTAAGACAAATGTGGTTGCATATAAAAATATATTGATACTTGTTGAATTTTGTCTATGTCTACCAGCTTCAAATGCTGCTACCGAGAGAGTGTTTTCAATAATGAATAATATTTGGACCAGCGAAAAATCGCAATTAAAAGTAAATACTTTAAGATCATTATTAATTACAAAATGCAATTTTAAAATGAGTTGCTCAGAATTTAAAGGATTTTTAATTAACAATCCAGATGTTTTAAAAAAAATCCATTCTGTGGAAAAATATCATAACTAAATTTAATATTTATGTAGTTTTTTTCTATTTTTTTTTGTTAGCCTTAGTCAAGAAGACTGTTTATAAATCCAAATTTATTTTTTTAAATTATATTATAAAAACTTTTTATTTAACTTTTTATTCTAGTCAAGAAGACTTGTTTTTGTTGTTACTTAATTTTATAATAATAATAATAAATATATTATAGGATTATTTTTTCTGTTTTTCTTTTCATTTTTAACATAATTTTGTATTTGTCCTGTATTTTCCTTTCCCAAAAATGGTCACCGTACTTACAGGTAACACA
This sequence comes from Panzeria rudis, assembly GCA_956483635.1. Taxonomy (NCBI): domain Eukaryota; kingdom Metazoa; phylum Arthropoda; class Insecta; order Diptera; family Tachinidae; genus Panzeria; species Panzeria rudis. The sequence goes on along the minus strand of OY101451.1, from coordinate 29,772,960 downwards.
AAGGGACCAACCATGGACCCAAGTGTGCACAAGCAGCCTGTACAACCTAACCTAACCTATTTACATTTTCAGTAAGTTAGAAATTTAAATTGCTTAGATTGACCAACATTTAGTGCAATATTCATTTTTAGTGCAATATTAAGAGGATTGAAATTTAGTTGTCTAGCCTGGGTACCTACCCTCTCCTAACTATTCCCCAGATTTTGCACAAATCAGCATGCAACTGCAGTATGGATTTTTAGCTGTCATTTCCAGAAATATATCTCAAAATAATATGGGAGAAAAAAAATATTAGAAAAATTAAGAGTTGTAGTCGCAGCAATAGAAAGATCCGCACAGGGTGATTTTGATTTTAAATGGCAATACCTTTTAAAATAAGTGACATAATTTTTTTCCAACTTTTTTTGGAACACTAACTACTTGCCCTAATACCCGCTATCGGCTTGACGTTGTTTTATATAACACCCTGTATAATATACCGTTACTTATTAAAAATGACTTGATATTCTTTACCACGGAGATGGTTTTGAGCAGTACGACGTCCCTTGAAATATACTAGAATTTACCCATTGATAGAGGGCAAAAATTCTGATTCCAACAATATAAGAAAATTTATTTCGAAAATAAAGTGACTGTGTAGTTTACCTCCCACCAGTGTTGCCAAAACCTGATAAGGAAAAATGCTAGATTTTTACTAAAAAATGCTAAAATATGCTAAAAATATGCTAAAAAAAATACTAAAAAAACATTTTATCAAAATTGCAAAGAAAAATCCTTTAAATTTATCAGAATAGTGTAATTAGCATGGTATAAGATTATACCGTGAATACATAGTTAGTATTTTATTATATTTTACAATCGCACTTAAAATAAAATAAAAAAAGTTATATCGTTTTTAACATAAAAAAGTAGACAAAACACTGCAAAAAGGTTTTAAAATTCAATTAAAAAAACTAGTTGCTTAGGGTCAGGCCCTAATTTGTTCAAAAAAGCAGAAACGGGCGTGTTAAAAACGCCAGTGTGGCCTGGCCCTTAGTTAATAAAATATAACGCATTTTGCTTTAAAATATTTCTTAAGGTTCTGTGAATGTTTGTACAATGACCAGGGCTTTCATGTTTGCAATTTTCATCTAAAATACAAGAAATAACGAAATTCTAGACATGTCAAAATATTCAGTAATTTTCAACTTCATTTTCATTATTATTTTTATAAGTGGTACTATTTCTACCAACATTGATACAAAACACTGTTGCATTTTTTGTATGTATATAAAATATTGTTCTTTCGCTTTTTTGTATCGAAAATGAGACATTATATATGGTGTTGTAACGAAGAAGGGCCCCTATGTTCCCAGACCAAATTTTACAGATATACTGAAAACAGTCGTTTAGGTAAATTTAAGGTTGACGTTGATAACACTACTAACTCCCATTAACATAAAGCTCAGTTGTGTTGATTTTAGCTTTAAGTTTATTAACTCTCAGTTTGCCTAAACTCAAATTTTAACTGAAAGTTAAACATTTTCCTTAACAATAAAAAAAATATTGACTTGTTTTTATTGCCTGCAATAAACTATTTTTGGGAAATTCAAAAATTTTTGAATTTTATATAAATAATATTTATGGATCGACAGCATCTGAGTACGAGTGATGCACAAAGATGTGCTGCATTCGCCTAGGAAGCTTTGAATTTGTTATTATTCTTGAAAATTTAAATATTTACAAAATAAGAAAGAAATTAATTTATTTTCAAATGTCAATAGTTTCTTCAGTTAAGCACTTAAACTCAAGTTAAATTTAATTGAAATTTAATAAAATTTTATTAATCAAGATCTAAATTTTGAGTTTAGTGTTAACTGCAACTTAATTGATAACGGCGCTAAGACATATACTGAGCATTCTACAATCGATTTAAATTAGATTGATAAATGGGAATTATTAAAAATACGGAAAACTGTGAATCAGATTTTAGAAAAAAAAAGCTTGAGATTTCCATACTAGAACTTAAAAATGCTATAGCTAAACAATATTTTGGAATTTTCTGTCTATTTACATACATTTTTGTTAGCAATAATGTGTACTTTTAGGAAATACCAAAAATGTATTTAGATTTTGGATAGATAAGGTCGCTTTTCATGAGGAACATCACGTTTAGATATTTGTACATCCGGTAATAAGGTAGAAATTAAGGTAAAACATAAAAATTCAAACGCAAAAATATGCTAAAAAAATGCTAAATAATTTTTGGAAAAATGCTGAAAAATATGCTATATGCCAAAAGCATATTTTCATGCTAGATGAGTGCAAAAAATGCTAGCTAGATCTAGCATTAAATATGCTAAATAGGCAGCGCTGCCGCCCACCTACAGATAGTTTTACAGCCATATTTATAAATATTTAAACAGGGTAATAAACTACTTTTAAGCAAAATTTCATAAAATTGCATTCATATATGTATATATTACATGAAAATTTTAAAATAGGTTTAAAGATGGTATGCACCTACTATAAATCTTCAATAAATTCATATCATCGAAATATCAATTTTAACTTCAAATATCTTTGCAAATTTGTCACACAGGAATAAATTAAAGCTTGAAGTCTTCGCTATAAGCGTTTAAGTATGTTTTTTCTTAATTTGATAGAATATGATACTAAATTATTTAAGTTAAACAAAATTCGCAGCAAAATTAGCAAGAAAAAAAGCGAAAATAAATGTTAGTGATGTAGAAACAATCAACCCAAATAAAATACGCTCGTTATTCGAGTACCTTTTTCATATATGATGTAAAGAGTAGTGTATATATATATATTTCACATGTATACATATTTCACATATATTTCACATTTTTTATTTTACTTCATAGAAAAGTTGTATTAGATAAGTTGAGAAATATATGTGTCGTTTATTGTAAAAGTGGGGTAATTCCATATTTTTAATAAATACATATTTTTGTAGAATAGTATCACATTTAGTCATATCTATCGTAGTTACAGTGAAGCAACTCCAATATTTGCACCAAAACCCCATAGATTGTGTTACTTGTTTACTCGCGGAAGTAAAACTGCAAAATATTCACCACAAAAAAAAGGCTCGTTTTCTCGAAATTTAATTACAAGGAGATCACTTACTGTTACAATGAACGACACATATTATAAAGAGAGTTCAAAAAAACTAAACTTCACGAAAACAATAAAAAGCTATTCATTTATTTCAATATCCAAATGAAATCATATTCTTTTTATTGCAACACTAACTACAAAACATGGTGGCGTTGCCAGTATCGAAACATAAAATTCCTTAAAACACACAATGTCTATTTGTAGTGTTTATGAATGCAATTTTATATTAAACAGTTTTGAAACTGTTCAATAACAATTGTGAGTCTTAAACCTAAAATAAAATTTTTTTATGCATGTGGTTGTTAATCTACAAATGTGCATAACACATAATATTTGACATTCACAACATAAGCCGAAAATATCAGCGTGGTGCTTTAATTACAGAAATCACTTTATATTGTATATTCGCTTGTGCTTTTTTGTAAACATCACAACAGGTTATATCTAGGGATGTAACGAATACCGATACCGATACCGATATATCGCCGATACTTCAGATTTTCCAATACATCGGTATCGGCGATATTTTACTATCGATACGACGATACTTTAAAAAATTTTTTCAGTTTTTTTTTTAAATTTTTTATTTTTTGTTAATTCTACCAAGAACTAAATTCATTTCGTTATTTTTTTAATCTTATTAATATCAATTTATTTTAATATCAATTTATTTTGCAAAAACAATAATTTATTTATTGTTAATTTTACCATGAACTCAAATTCAATTCGTTGTTTTTTAAATCTTATTCCCAGCAAAAAAAGATACTCCAAAGAAGTCATGAAAATGTAGAATTCCCGATCCATAAATATTTTAAATTTGGATAATTTCTAATTAGTTTCACATTTGCTTGTCATTGCAAGAAGCTCGCTTTTTCGATTACCAATACCGAATTTGAAGCGATGTTAGGACAAATATCTTTTTCGGTGTTCTATAATGATTCCTCAATAAAAGGATGAAAAATTACCCATTTTCAGAACTTGTTTCTTTTAATGCGAATTTAAACACAAATCTTTTTTATGTAAATTTAAGTGAATATATATAAATTTTTAGCAGACATTTAATAATTAAGCTATTAAGTTATTTAGAAGAATAATAGTTGATAAATGTTCTTTAAAAATCGGTTTTTTAAAAAGCATGGCGAGTATTTTTTAAAATTATAAAGGAATTACAAATTTGTACTTGCTTTTCTACTAATTATCTGCATATTTTTAATATAGATTCTTTGGAAGCAATCAAAATGTAGTTCCTAAAAATTACTTCCAATTTTATATACTGGATTAATATAAATTTTAAATATTAATAATCTCTTACACTGTAATTTTGTATAATAAAAAAATTGCCCACCTTGAGTTTTGTTAATCTAAACTTGAACTCAATTTCAATATTCGTATCGGTATCGGAATCGGTATCGGCGATATTTATTTTTAAGTATCGGAATCGGTATCGGATCGGCAAAACGGCGTATCGTTACATCCCTAGTTAGTATTTACTTGCTTTGTTCATTGCTACAATTCACTGTTTTGCTTTTCTGTGTCTTGTTGTTGTTTATTCTTACATGTGTCGTCTATGTATACGACAAAAAACGAATTACCAGCGAATATTTACTGCTGCTGGTTTAAAAATACCATTGTTTCATATTAATTTTAAATGGAAAATAATTAATCTAACCTTAAATCACCGTTAAAAGAATTTTGCTATAAACGTTAAGTTTCATTTTCAATCGACATGACTATAACTTTAATTTCAAATAAGTTTTATGTTAAATAATCATTTAAATCATGTTGAATTAAAATGAAATGCATTTTACCTACGATGGTATTTATTTAGTGTATAAGTAAAGAAAAGTTTGAAGCTGCTGTGGCTGCAGTGGTTAGCGCGTGGACTATCATGTAGGTGGCACGAGTTCAAATCTTGGCTGGGGCAGTCAGCTACAACGAAAAGTTTTCTGATGACTATCACGTAAGTAAAATAATTAATAAAATAGCTCCATTAAAGTCATGTTGTTTCAGCTTGATATAACTTTAATTCAACATGATTCTTCGTGTTGTTCCAATATCAAATTCACGTTGTATGAACTTGAAATAACTTTGATTCAACATGATTCTTCGTGTTGTTCCAATATCAAATTCACGTTGTTTCAACTTGAAATAACTTTGATTCAACATGATTCTTCGTGTTGCTCCAATATCAAATTCACGTTGTTTCAACTCGAAATTACTTTGATTCAATATGATTTTTCGTATTATTTCAGTATCAACTTCATTTTGATTTAACTGTACTGGAATATTAAATCAACATGAAATATAGTTAATTCAAAAGGAAAAATTTTCTTTCAAGATTATTGTAAATCATGTTGATTTAATATGAAACACCTGTGAAGCAAAATCACTACCGAAAAATGTTAAGTTAACCTGGTTTTCGACGATTTCACATGGACATTTTTCTGAGTGCACCCTTAAGTTGTTAGAAAGCTATTTAACTGGACGTAAATTTGTCACCAATTAAGGCAATTCTCTGAATCCACCGCATCCGATTGAAGCAAAAGTTTGTGACCTGCCATTAGGCTGTAGCATAGATCAGCCAACATCCGCTGATGATACAGCTTTTCTAAGCTTCACGCAAACTGCAAAAGTATATGTATGTGTATCCCAGTCTGAAAAATGGCTAAAACAATGTCGGAAAACAGTTAATAAGCAAAAATATATACATATGTATTACATTTCACTGCGAAGGGAAACATGTCTGCCTATACAAACTAATAAACATAATAGGCGATATTTATTTTTAAGTATCGGAATCGGTATCGGATCGGCAAAACGGCGTATCGTTACATCCCTAGTTATAACAAAGCAATTTTCAAGGCGAATTTGATAAGTTCCTGTTAATAAGAGAGTGTTCGAAACTTAACATTTCTTGTTTTTGTGTTAAAGTTACCAGCAAAAGAGAATACAAAATTATTCTGTTTTACGAATTTTATTTTCACATCACCTTTATATAAAACATAGAATGTTAAGTTTGGATAAATAAAAATATTTGTTTTTCAAGGTGTTGTTAGACACCTTGTATATATACACATACATATGTATTTATATACAAATGCTTCATTCGATAATAACTGCAAGGTTATTGAAATTCTTGTGTTTATTAAAAGTGACAATGGACCATACTTTCCCTCAAAAAATTAAACGCCAATATGAAGAGCAATTCTACTTCAAATTTAAAACAAAATTCCCCAATGTCACTGATTTGCGCAAAATTTGGGGAATAGTTAGGAGAGGGTACACTCATAGAAAAAACAGCAACAGCAATTCAACAAAAAACAGCTATGAAAATCAGCTAAAGTTGGAAATTGCATATTCAAAAATATTCAAAATAAAAGCAATGTTAACCCGAAATCAAGGTGGACTCAACGCTAATTTAAAATTGCTCGGCATTAAATAAAAAATATGGCATCTTTAAATCAAATAAGAGCAACACTAAAACCAAAAAAGTTCTAAGTTGTTTCAAATAAGAAACATTTTCAAAGGCAAGTTGCAAATTTTTGAATCAAGGTTGCACAACTTCTTTTTTAATTAGTGGCGTTTTTAAATTGAAAGCCTTCAACGATGATTTAAAGTTGGTAGCGTTCAACTACAGTGGGACAATAACTTATATTTTTCAAAGCTTATACTTACTTTTATTTTATGACTTTTCTTAACTCAAAAATACAATTATTATCAATGTATGTTTAAAATTTGATTAAACATTTACATATTTAAAATACATTTTTGGGCGGACATAAGTTTTTAACATTGTTTATAAAATAGGAATGCAAAAGAGCATTATTAAAGTAAGTTTTATTTAATGCCTACATTTCAACCATTTCCTTAAATATTTCATATGATTTCATATGAGTTCAGGAGTTCAGGAATTCGAGTATTTGGACCATGCTATTAGAAAATCGACGTTGCTTACACATTTCAAACCTTTTCGTGTTAAATAATATATTTTTTCCATTTTTCGCAGACGTCTTGACAGTTATAGCTAGAGCAAGCGATGTTTTTCTACAGCATATTAGTTTTACCTTTCCGTACGTTTGCATCGAGCATTCACATCCTTGGAGCATAACTTGACACAGGGATTCTTTTTACCTTTGCGCGGAATATAGTAAAAATATAGTAGTACTCCCGTGAAATTAATTAATATCAATAAAGATTAATATTTGTAAATAAGAACTTTATCTTCGCAGCTGTTTCACTGGAAAAATTCACAAATATCATCTACAATTGCATATTGTCATAATTTCATTTTAAATGAATGTATTTGCTGGTGTTTATGACTATATGTCAAATAATAACCTTCTTAAAGATTTAATTTAGATTTTATTTTTCATTGTGCCTTATAAATACTTTTATTGTTATCCAATGGATTTCTAACTGTATAAACGTGTAGTTAAATAAAATAGATTCATATCGACTATAAATTATTTGCTGGGCTTTGTATAATTTTCAAAACCTACTGTGCTTAATTTTGAAACTCATTTACATATTTGTGAATTCTCAAATGGTTTTTAAAAGTTTGTACATAAGATAAAGGGTTTGTAACTGTTCAAAATTGTATTTGAAGTCTACTGACGATTTAGCAAAGCACCAATGAAATGCATGTAGACAATGCTTAAACACCTGCAAATAAATTTCATCTAAATATGAAAAAAAATATTTTGCAAAAGTATAAAAAATCGTTTTTATGGTAATTTAATACGAACATTTTGAATATCGTGAAAATGAGAGCTTACTTTGAAAAAAAAACGACTAGCATTATTAAATCAGCGTACTCGAACTATCTTTAAAAGTAAGGTGCCCCGCTTGTTACAAAAAAAAGTTGCAAATTCAAGCACAGTGTTATTTTATCTTTATTACAAACCAATGGTACCACGGTGACAACCGCTCACAGTATCGAACTCGGACTCTTCATTTTAATCATCAGATTTGTAGACAACACCTTAATTACTTCAGCCAACAGCAGTATAAAAGCAGCGTGCATTCAACGCTTTTAAAGTAGTTTGTATAAAAAATGTGTTCTAGGAAAACTGTTTCATTGTATTTAGGAAAGAATTTTCATTGTCTGTATGCAACATTTTCTTAAACTTTTACGGAGTTTGAAAAAAAAGTCGATTAAACAGTAATTTTTTGCATGAAAATTGGTTTTATTTCATGTGTAAAGTGTTTTTGCAATATATACTCAAATCTAATTAGATAACCTTTTATTCTTCTTAAAGTTGGAAAAGTTTAACTTCATAATATCAACGAAAACATTGTCATATATACAGTGAAAGGTAAAAAATCAACAAATGCAGAAAGAGAACAATTTCATTCAGCTAATGAAAACTATCATTGTATTAATACAACATTTCATTCATGCAATGAAGAAATATCAATGAAGCCGCTTCATTAGCTGAATGAATGATTTTTCTCTTAGTGTACAATATAAAAGTATGGTCTCTTTGTATGTAGAATAATTAAAAAAAATGTTTAACAAAAAAAAAAGGGTTTGGAATTTTACCCTTTCCGATTTTAGTCAAACTCGATATATACATATATTCTACTTTTGTGTGCGCACCAAATAACGTAAAAATTTTTTCGGTGTATTGTAGGCATGGTTTCTATTTTATAGCCGTCTAAAAGTTCGTCATATTGACTGACGATTGAATAACTTTAGAGCGCGTCATCTAATATTAATAATTTCGATGTCATTCAAATTCAGTCTCTAAAATTACAAAGTATCCTTTATCTTTAAATATTCTGAAAAAAGGTATTTCCATTTTCGTTATTTATGAGACAAAATTTCTCTAACAGCGCTGTACATAGCCACTGTCAATTTATAACATGATGTGAGTGCACATCTTCCGGTTTATTAGGCAATCAAACACACAAATATGAATTGTATGTTATCATTTGCCGTTAAGAATATTGCACGAATTTTAAGTGTTTACAATTCAGTTGATAAATAACATTCAAACACAATTAGTAGGGGAGAACGGAAAATCTATGTATAACACCATGCAATACCGTGTGGACTATATGAGAAATTTTTCGTATAAAAAAATATTTGTACACACAGAAAAATTTCAGTGTAAAATCATAGAAATCAGAAAATCATAGATTTCAGATTTTTCGGTAGTGATTTTGTTTCATAGGCGTTTCATGTTGATTCAACATGATTTATAATAATCTAAAAATAACATTTATCCTTTTGAATTAAATAGTATTCATGTTGATTTAATTTTGCAGTACAGTTAAATCAAAATGAAGTTGATACTGAAATAATACGAAAAATATTATTTAATCAAAGTTTTTTCAAGTTGAAACAACGTGAATTTGCACAACACGAAGAATTATGTTGAATCAAAGCTATTTCAAGCTGAAAGAACGTGAAATTGATATTGAAACAACACTAAGAATCAATGTGAATTATAGTTATATCAAGCAGAAACAACATGACTTTAATGTAGCTATTTTATTAATTAATTTACTTAATTGATGATTATTAGCATAGACATCAGAAAACTTTTATGTTGTAGTTGTCTGCCCCATGAACATGATTTAAATGATTATTTAACATAAAACTTATTTGAAATTAAAGTTATAGTCATGTTGATTTAAAATGAAATGTAACGTTTATAACAAAATTGTTTTAACAGTGAAAAATTGTAAATCAAAAAGATTTAAGGTTAGATTAATAATTTTTCATTTAAAATTAATATGAAACAATAGTAAATTTAAACCATTAGCAGTAAATTTTCGCTGGTAACTTGTTTTTTATCGTCCACATAGCCGACTTATGTAAGAATAAACAACAACAAGTCGCACAACTAAGCACAACAGTGAACTGTAGCAATGAACAATGCAAATAAACTCTAACACACTTAAACGACAAATTATTTTTTTGTAAGTTTAATATGATTTCAAATCACAATTGTGTCATGTTGATTTTACATTCCATTTTTTTTTCTGTGTGTTGTAAAAAAATCTACAGCATACATAGGTATGTAAATTAGGGTGGGTCGATTTATATGGATACAAAAATAAAAAAAATTGTAGCGAAGGAAATGATTTTACCTTCCTAGGTCTAAAATTAATTTCGAGGCAGCGGACATACCATAATATTTGTAAGTGACTTAGGCCCCTATTATGAGTTTCATTCGATGTTTGATCTTCGCTGGCTATCGAACATCGAGTATTGAATGTTAAATTGGTATTATGAGCTGGCAGCACTATCGAAAATTTCGTTGTATAACGAATTTTCAATTGAACAAAATTTTGCTTTTTAAATTTTTTCTTTTATAAATTTTTAAACAGACAATATTTATTTATAGTGCCATCTGATAAATACGTATTATTGTGAACAATCCAAATAAGAAAAAAATCACAATAGCGTTATTTTTATCGAATGTCCGCCATAATACCAAATGAAAATTCGTTCAATAAGTTAATTCGACTACAATCGAAAATAGAAAGTTGCTCATAATAGGCAGCTTAGTTCGTATAAATCAACCAGTAATTAGGCCACATCCCCTCCGAATCGATTAAAACTTGGTGTGGCAATTCAGTGTTGTACAATTAACATTTGACCAAAAAATTCAACATTTAACTCTGTCGTTAGCTTAAAAATATGTAAGACTTTTAGGTATAGGACCATTTTGGTCCATACGATTTTTTTATACAATAAATTCATCATCTGTAACAAAATATCGCGTCTACTAGAAAACGTGTTAAGCAATAGTAAATGCATCATAAACAGCAAATTTATATTCAAACTGCAATGAAAATTAATTTTCTCATCCTGTAGTTGGAAAATTTGTTGATCTTTACACAGGTTCTGTGTTTTCCTATGTGGGTGGATAAAAATGGTCCAAAACCTAAGATTTCTTACTTTATATGATTTTGTCTTCCCTTATATCATAAATAATTAAAAATTTCGTAGTAACAATAACATATAAAACTACCACATTATCTAACATTTTAAGCTGACATGTTGAAGCGTTCCGAAGTCAGAGAGAAAAGAAACAAAAATTGACCAACTAAGTCCAAGCCTATAGTGAGAGTTCAGTCATTTTGAGCAAGTTTCTTAGTTTTTTTTCTTCTAAATGTGTCAAAGCTTGGGAGCTACTTGGGCCAGTCTTCTACTTTTTTGTCATATGTTAGTTGTACAAGACTGAACTGCCACACCGCTTCTTACTCGATTCAGAGGGTGTAAGGCTCAGCTACTGTTCGCTAAGAACCAAGCAAAAACTATGCTTACTGGTAGGCAAAAAAGTATATGAGGATTTAAGTCGTAACTACTTACAATTTGACTCGATAACTACTTATTTTTATTTGAGAAGCCCAAAAAATAAGGGGTACTCCTTTGTTATACTGATATAATGTGTTGTTATTGCTTTTTTAAAACTTTGCATTAGATCAGGGTTGCATTTTCTACAGAAGTCGAACGGCTTGTGAAATAGTGTAAAGCATTTATTCATCATAAATTTCATTTTAAGCCAATGTGATTTAATTAATGATTAAACATAAAATTTACTTGAAATTAAAATTATACTCATGTTAATTTAAAATTAGATGTAACTTCAATATATACCCAACAAAAACTTTGCTTAGTGGTAGGCAAAAAATTATATGAGGATCTAAGTCGTAACTACATATTTTTGTTTGAGAAGTCCAAAAAATAAGGGGTACCCCTTACAAATGTATTTACAAATTCACAGCAATTAACTAGTTACTATTTGGCTCACTTGAAGCTAAAAAATAAGTAGGAAAATACACAAATTAATGCTAAACAAAATTTTATTTTATTTATATTTTTAATTCTTTATTTTTTTGACCCATCTGGGATACGAGCCTGTGCCGGATCAAGAAAAGTACTTTATCCACTGAGCTATTGTTGACATATACGTTTAAGCGACAAAAATTAGTTTTCATATACAAACACATGTTGACTTAAAAAGTGGTTGTCTATTTATTTTATTAATACATATCAACAAATTGTAACTACTTTCAAATCATGAGAAAAATACGTACTAATTTAATAAAAACTAAGTAGTAGATCCAATTTGAATCATAGTAATAAGATAAATAAGTACCACTCATTACTGTGTAGCCCATTAATAAAGTAATACCGCACACAGAGAAAAAATGGAGTGTAAAATCAACATGACGCAATTGTGATTTGAAATTACATGATATAATTTGTCGTTCAAGTGTGTTGGTGTTTATTTGCTTTCTTCATTGCTACAGTTCACTGTTGTGCTTAGTTGTGTGACTTGCTGTTGTTTATTCTTACATGTGTCGGCTATGTAGACGACAAAAAACGAATTACCAGCGAAAATTTACTGCTGCTGGTTTAAAATTAATTTTAAATGAAATTTAATTTTAAATGAAAAATTATTAATCCAACCTTAAATTTGAATTTCTCACTGTTGACACAACTTTGCTTATAAACGTTAAGTTTCATTTTCAATCGACATGACTATAAATTTATTTTCAAATAAGTTTTATGTTAAATAATTATTTAAATCATGGTGAATTAAAATGAAATGCATATTACATAAGATGGTATTTATTTAGTGTATAGGTAAAGTAAAGTTTGAAGCTGTTGTGGCTGCAGTGGTTAGCGCGTGGACTATCATGCAGGTGGTACGAGTTCAAATCTTGGCTGGGGCAGCCAGCTACAACACAAAGTTTTCTGATGCCTATCGCGTAAGTAAAATAATTAATAAAAGACCTATATTTAAGTCATGTTTTTGATATAACTATAATTCAACATGATGCTTATTGTTGTTTCATTATTAAATTCACGTTGTTTAAACTTGAAATAACTTTGATTCAACATGATTCTTCGTGTTGCTCCAATATCAAATTCACGTTGTTTAAGCTCGAAACAACTTTGATTCAATGTGATTTTTCGTATTATTTCAGTATCAACTTTATTTTGATTTAACTCTACTGCAATATTAAACCAACATGAAATATAGTTCATTCAAAAGGTTAAATTTTCCTTCAGAATTATAGTAAATCATGTTGAATTAAAATGAAACGCCTATGAGGTAAAATCACTACCGAAAAATGTTAAATTAACCTGGTTTTCGACGATTTTATGTGGAAATTTTTCTGTGTGCGATTACAAAAATGTCAAAAAATTTTTCTGGGAAAATATTTTTGAATTTCTACAAGCTCGAAATCTATTTTATACCTATGTTTCTAAAGAAAAGTTGCAGAGATTTCTTTGATAAAAAATAATAATGGTCCAAATTAATTTTTTTTTCTGAAATTTATCATTTCGGCTTTTAGTTCAATATTTAAATTAATGTAAATTCAAATTATTTTATTAAGAGTAGAGTGTTGGAATATTCAAATCAGATTAGCGCAACGGATCATTACTAGTGATTTCGACAGGTCGCTACACCGTCTCATCAGCGTTTTTGTTCACTTTTACCACTTATGAAGACGGATGCTTTTTATAAGGAGATATCAGCTATTTATCTAACTTTTGACATGAAATAGAATACAAGACTTTTTTTTAATTATTGTTGTTAGATGTTTTTTTACGGAAAAATATAGAAAAAAATTGTCGTATATTATCAGTTTTCAGAAAAAAATTGTTACGATTTTCTTGCGGTTAGAGCTCGATATATATGTACATTACGGTGAGTAAAGGCGGAAATGATTTTACGAAGAGTTCTTAGCAACTGTGACTTAGAAGCCATAGGTCTAAAATTGATTTCGAGCACGCAAGTCTACTTTTTAAGAGGAGTGTGGCATTGTCCACATACTAACGCCCAAGATTTCTCTTGGATATGGATCTATTAGCGTATGTAGTTTCGCCGAAGATTAGGAAAGTTTTTTAACAGTTTTCTTTGCTTCCCCCGATTTGTTTAGTTATGATCTCTCTAGCAGCCTGCAATCGCAAGGTTACACAAGTATATCCAGCTACTTAACAGAAAAACTATTCTTTTACACCGCCATCTAATAACCTTATTATTAGTGGACAGAAATAATGCAGACGTTATGTTGCGACCAACTAAAAAGTTTTTGTTTGCCAGTTGAGATAAAAATCAAGTCAATGTTAATTGATGAAGTATAATAATAATTTTTAAGATAAAGAAATTTGTCATCAATAACACAAATTAGCAAAACTGATGATATGCTGTTATTGATAAAAGCAAAAATATAAATAGTTTTTGGGCACAAGGACTTTTATTGTTGAAACAAAATCGCAAATGTTTTTATTTTTTCTTGGAATATTAACAAGCTGAAAAGAAAAATTGACAAGTTAATGGACACTGATATCGTTTACACAAAATTCTGTATAAATTTTGTGCTAAAATTAGACTACATAATTAACTAGAAATTTAAAAAAAAAACAATGTTTGTTATACTCGTACCATTCATGGTTGATGTGGGAGGCAGAAATATATCCAATTAAATTGTTGACATAAAAAAGCCGTAGTTGCGAATGTTTCCTGAGTACTTTAGTGTCGAGGCCTATCAAACTATCTTTCCTAAGGTACGTTTACACTTGGCAAATATTTGCCCAAAAAAACGTAACCACTACTTTTGCTAAGGGTTAGTGTGACTTAACTTGGCTGCAAAAAGCTATTTTTATATCATTTTTAATACATGCGAAAACATATTTAAAAAAATATTGGAATTGAAGGGAACACAATTTTAGCTTGTCTGTTGGTCACATGGTTTTCGGCAAATATTTGCCAAGTGTGAACGTACCTTTACTCGGCTATATTTCGCCATCATTTGTTAAAATATGTCAAGGAAAGCAGAACGAAAATTGACAATAACAATATGAAAAACTAAAATTTATTGAAAGTGGCAAAAAATTTAAATATGAGCTGTTATATATGAAAATGGTATAAGTTCCTTTTTTCATGTAACGGGATATTTAAGGGTTTGCGTTTGAGTTAGTTTAAAAATATTAGCGTACGATCATCTATAAGAGTAATGTTTTTACCAATCTACACCCTTTAAATTTTATTATAAAAAATTAATCATTATAATTATTTAGAAAAATATTCGATTTTTTCACCTCCAAATGGACTTATACCACTTTCAAAAATAAAATATTATAAGAAATAAAAACAAAAGCACATTTAAGTCCATATATTTATAGACATTTGCTTTACGCTAATGGATTTTTAAGGTAAAAAATAATTAGCATGAAGATATTTATATATACGACTAACCAAGCTTATTAAAACAGTGGGACTTGCGAAAGAAAACTAAACAAAATCGGAAAAATTACTTCTCACCATATCATCAGCACAATAATCATTCTTCTTAACATGTGTTTTTAGGATTCCGATACACCAAAAGTGTAAAGGAACCCTATTGTTTTCGCTACGCTGTCCGTCCGTCTGTCCGTCTGTCCGCCTGTCTGTCACAGGCTGTTTTCTCGGGAACCGTAAGGGGTACGGACCTGAAATTTTCACAGGATATGTTGAGCTTTTGCCGCTACAACAACAAATATATATTAAAGGGTGTTCTAAAGCGAGCAACGAAATATATTGAAATACTAATGTAATGATTTCTCGGGAACCGTAAGAGCTACGGACCTGAAATTTTTACAGAATATGTAAAACTTTGACCGCTACTACAATAATTATATGACAGCTAAAAATGAAAGGGTGCTCTAAGGCGAGCAACGAAAAATGTTGAAATCCTAATGTAATATGCAGACACTTATATATAGACATTTTAAATTTTCAAAGTTCGTGTTAATTGGTGTAGTCTGTAGAATAGACTACACCAATTAACAACGATATTTAAAACAATAAAAATTAAAGGGTGTTCTATCAGTCAATGTAATTTTACTATGTAATTTAGAGAATCTGCTCTATCTTCGGAACCGTAAGAGCTATGGACCTGAAATTGTCATAGAATATGTAAAACTTCGGCCGCTACAACAACAAATATATGACAGCTAAAAATTAAAGGGTTTTCTAAAGCGAGCAACGCAACATGTTGAAATACTAATGTAATATACAGACAGTTATATATAGACACTTTAAATTTTCAAAGTAAGTGCTAATTGGTGTAGTCTCTAGAATAGACTACACCAATTAACACCGATATTTATAACAATAAAAATTGAAGGGTATTCTATTAGTTATTGTAATTTTGACCATATAATTGAGACAATATGCTGTATCTTGGAAACCGTAAGATGTAAAATCTTGAAATTTTAAAACATGCTAAAACTAAAAAAATCCAATATTAAAAAAATTTTAAAACGAAAAAACGCTTAAATGAAAATAGCGCTTAAAGGAAAAAAGCGCCAAAATTAA
Source organism: Panzeria rudis (assembly GCA_956483635.1). Taxonomy (NCBI): domain Eukaryota; kingdom Metazoa; phylum Arthropoda; class Insecta; order Diptera; family Tachinidae; genus Panzeria; species Panzeria rudis. Next base: position 29,756,506 of record OY101451.1, on the reverse strand, counting down.
AAAAATCGCTATAACGCAATATATCACCAAAATTAAAAAGATCGCCAAAAAAACAAAAAAAAAACGTAAAAAATCGGAAAAGTCTTCAAAACGAAAAATCGCTAAAACTAAATAAATCATCAAAAAATGAAAAAATCGCCAAAAAATGAAAAAAAATCACAAAAACGAAAAAAAAACGCAAAAACCAAAAAAAGCGCCAAAACTAAAAAAATTTCAAAAACCAAAAAAATCGCCAAAACGAAAAAAGTGTCAAAACAAAAAAAAAACGCTAAAACTAAAAAACCACAAAAAATCGAAAAATCCTCAAAAACGAAAAAAGCGTTAAAACTGAAAAAATCGCCACTATTAAAATAAATCGCTAAAACTAAAAATATCGTCAGAAAGTGAAAACGTTAAATAAATGCCATAACCAAAAAATCGCCAAAACTAAACAAATCGGCAAAAAACAAAAAAAATTGCAAAAAAACGAAAAATCGCCAGAAAAAAAATTAAAAAAAACACGAAAAGCGCCAAAATAAAAAACCCAAAAAACAACGAAAACTATTTAAAAAAATAAAAAACTAAAATTAAACAAGAAACCACAACGAAAAAACTGCCAAAATGACAAACGGGGCAAAAACAAAAAAGGATATACATATGTGTATTCATACGGAACCCTTCGTGTGCGAGCCAAAGTCGCACTTTACTTAATTTATTTAATAATTTGTCACTACCTAAGTTACATACATAGTATATCTGCTAATTCTCGGTGTTATAATAATCAAATAATAATTGCAATATGAATGTTGTTATAATTATAATTATTAGGAATGGACTTATTCCACTTAAAAAAAAAGATTTCTTACGATACCATTATACAGTTTATATAAATTTATTTATTTTATGGCCAAATCGCACTCCATTGAATAGATGCTAACAAATATGAATAATAAGTATACATACCTAATTAAAGTAAACGTTAACTCATATTTTTCAAGAAGTGGACTTATACCACTTTCAAAAATAACAGCTCATATAATTGTTCAATACACAAGCTCAGTAGTATCTCTTATCATTTAAAAAAAGACGACATTTGTTTATGTGCTTGTGAACAGACAAATTTGTTGTATCGTTATTTTGTCGTATCTTAAATCTCAATTTAATTAATACCAAGGCAAGGTGAATTAATACCAGGTGGCCTCGAGAGATCAGGTGACTAAGAAAATATTTCTATATTTAAACTCTCAACAGTGTTACTATATCAGCTTTTTGACATCCAAAACATAAATTCGCCGTGCAGAATTTATATTTGGACTGTCAAAAAAGCCGATACATTAACACAGTTGGCAATTCATATATGGTAAGCAATTCGTTGTCACCTGATCTCTCGAGGCCACCTGGTAATACTTCACTTTGATTTGATACCATGAAATGAGACCAGGTATGGGAACTTTAATTTGAATAACTTTTTTCGCGACAAGCAATTTTGATTAAAATAGTTTGAAAATTAAATTGAAATGAATCAAATATATATTTATCATTAAGAAGAATGTATTTTCTGGTGCTACTTATCACATATATAAAAGATTTGTAAAAATTAATCTAACAAATAGAATATTTCCAACGCTGGCCTCAATACAACTATTTGAAGAACATATAAAATTCAATCGTATAATTATAACGCACTTTTGTATGAAAATTACCAACAACAAATATAGAATACTTTGTAATAAGACGATTATACAAAACATACGACGTTAATACGATATGTGAATTGAATAATTGTTATACTGAAAGTGTCTTTCGAAAATTTTAAATTTTGTTTCGTTTTTGATAAAACAAAATACTCGTAATTTGGTAATAATTAGTAACTAAATATAGCGAAAAATTAGGATGCGTCTGAACAAAATGAAATAAATTATTTGTATAAATTTAGAAACGTACGTATGTACATTAAGGGCATCTCTTAACTATATGGCGATTTTTTGTCAACTTTATTTTACTCTCACACTCCGGTTTGCTGAATATTAGTAAAAAAATTATCCTGGCAAATTTTTAGATCGATCGGTTCAGGCCAGCCCGCTCATATATAGGAAAGTCCATAAAATTATGTTCTCTTCACTCATAACTGAAAAAATATAAATTTCACAAAAAAATAAAAAAATCTGTACCAAGAAAATGTTTCCTCTGAACCTTATGTAATAATTTGTAATTAATTATTTATTTTAATATTTTTGCTTAGAGCTCGATAAGAGCTCCTAAGCTGTACTTTATTAATTGTGTCTTCTTATTCTAAATCTTACTCTACTTATATACTACTTATGAGAAGTTCTAGACGACTTAAATGAGTGACATTCTAGAACTTCACTCAAAACTTATTTCTATTCTTACAGTATACTTATTTTATATTTTACCAGGCAATCATAAATTTTAGACAGTTTCCAAAACTCATGATTGAGTGGTTTCTTAATATGCAAAATAGCTCTAAAGTGTGTGAATATAAAAGACATATTATGGTTTAGTTATTTCAAACATTAGTTTGAGTGTCTTTTAGTTTCCCAAGGAGGAGATACGGTGCGCGCCTCAACAGTTTATATAGCTTCTACGAGTGCATACAAGCATGTACCAGTAATAGATGTTTTTTTATAAATAAACCGCAAGAAATTGTTCAAGTGACTTAAGCAACGGCCGACGATTCAAACACAAGGGCGCATGTGACCGTTGCCAAATATTTTGTCTGGCATTTGTCAATGTAATTAGAAGCTATGATGTTGCGGTACTGTAGACTGTAAATGCTTACTACAAGCATTTGGTTATAGTGACTGCTAGATTACTCTACACTTACAACATTTAATAATTTGACAACTTTTCTCTTAATCTCATAGTTAGCAAAATAAATATGTATATACTTTACAAACATCAGCTCTTCATTTCAATGCTTCCTTCGCCAAAACAAAGATTTAAAAAAGAATTTGTTTAGCAAACAAGTTTCACGATATCTCTGAAACTACTGAGAAAATTAAAAATAATGTTTGTACGACCTAAATATAAAATTAAAGTCGAGCTTTGGTTTTTTGTTTTAATTGAATATTACAAACCGTTCCCCACTTATGTTAACATTTGCCGTGCAACTGTTTCATTTTTGCAATAAATGTATGTCTCGAAACTTAGACCTAAATAGTTCTGCAAAAAAACCGTCTGTAATGCAAATATTCCATTGAAGAGATTACAAAATGGATGCAATTTTGCGTTAGGTCAAACAGTATGTCCGTCTACAAATTGTGTGCCCGTCTGCAATATTTTATAGTACGAAACTTTTCACAGAGTAACAAATAAAAAATTTTTGCCCAATCAGTCGAGAAATTGGGGAATTTTGCGATAATCAATATATCGGCCTACCAGTTTTGCCGCCCGATTTCCACTTCTATGGGACCAAAATTCAAGCAAACCCTTTTATTAATCGCAAGAATTTTTGCTCCCTCCACGTAAACCTCTGCCATTGGTCAACCGATTTTCCAAATTCTTTATTTGTTGATAGGGGTTGCTTGCAATTTGCTCCTATAACTTTTTTTCCAAAATCGGTTGGGAAATTCGATCCTCCCTTATGCTTAACTCTGTCATTTGTGAACCGATTTTGCAAATGCTTATTTTGGTTTAAAGGGGTTTGGTAGCAGTTTAGTCCCATAATTTTTTTTCGAAAAGGGGTAGGGGAGGAAATTTCTCTTTAACTTCCACACGACTGCTACCTTCATACCTTTCTAGTCGTCGGCAATTTGTGTATTCGAAAAGTAATCAATCTTCGGTATTAGATTTATCTAGGGGTGTGCCTCAAGGGTCAATCCTTGGGACACTCCTTTTTTCCATTTATGCAAATGACTTGCCAAAACAACTTTTACATAGCCAAATTCAAATGTACGCAGATGATGTGCAGTTGTATTTAAGTAGCCCAGTCATTTCCGTTGCTGAAAATATTGCAAGACTTAATGCAGATCTGAATAGAGTTTATTGCTGGGCAAGTGCAAATGGACTTTTTCTAAACCCTTGCAAATCAAAGTCTATCATAATTCGCAAGAAAACAATTACTCATGTTTTAATAAATGGAGAAAAAATCACTATTGTTAATGCTGCCAAAAACCTGGGATTAATTTTTAATAACGGTCTTCCTTGGACAAACCATATTAACACACTTGTGGGTCAGACTTACTCTAAGCTGTGGTGTCTTTGGTCGTCACAGTATTATACTCCTTTCAACATAATACAACTTCTTGCAAAAGCTTATCTTGTTCCTGGTTTAATCTACGGTTGTGAACTTTTTGCAAGCTGTGACTCTGTTAGCAAAAGAAAGCTAAACGTTTTATACAACAATATTATTAGATATGTATACGGATTGAAAAGATTTCATCATGTTTCTCAATTTGCCACGAAATTGTATGGCGTTACGTTCAACAATCTTCTTAGCATACGTGTGCTTTTATTTTTGCATAAAATCATTTATTCTGAAATGCCACAATATCTTATTGATAAAATCCGGTTTGCCAGATCAGTCAAGGGAAAAGATTATAATTCCTTTACACCGTTTTCTTGTTTCCGAATGGCTTTAAGCACAGCTTTAAGCACTTCTTATTTAATTATTTTTCACAATAGGAAAACATACGTAATATATAAATAATTGGTAGTTAATTTTGTCTAAATTTGTGTACTTATGTTTGCCGCTTTAACTTATGGATACTACTTTCTGTACTCTAAATATAAGATTAACTGTTGTTGTACAGGACTTGAACATACAAATAAAAATAAAAATAAATAAAATAAACCCTGTCAATTGTCGATTTTCAAAAAAAATTTGTTTTGAAAGTGTTTGCCTGCAGTTTTATTCTGTAATATCTTTTTCGAAAATCGTTTGGGAAATTTTCTGCCCCCAAGCATAACTCTGTCAGTTCGAAATGGTTTGCTTGAAGTTTGGTCCAATACACGCAAAGAGAAGAGAAAAAAATAAAAAAATAATAATTAAAATAACAAAAAGTGATATATTCCTGCAATTAATGTTTGGCCTTGTTCTGAAGACCATTTAGTTTTTAAATAGCAAAATTTCAAAAGCGAAGAAAAGTTTTATTTAATCGAACAATTTAGTGCATTCGTAGCTTTGTTCTGATAAAATATGTGAAATATGTGAAACAAAAAAACCAACTGAAAACTTTCAATAAATGAGCTTTTTAGTTGGATTCTATCCTGAACAACGAAATGTTTTTCAGAACATGCCCGATTGTAAATATAACTTGTGTCAACAATTATGTATGCATCCAAAGTATATTAATACAAGTACGCTCACATCTATAATAACAAAAACAACAGGCATTTTGTTTTTGTATTTTCTATTGAATTGTCAAAAACTATATAAAGAAGAAAATAAAAAATATTTATTAACCCTTTCAGTACTCCAGTACACCATAGTATACACATCTTAATATACCAAAGAAAATGAAAATTGTAGAAACACATTCACCCGGATTATGTATGTATGTCGAAGTCAAATTTGGGACTACGACAAATTTTAGTAGAGTAAAGAAAACATTCCAAACTTTTCGTTATTCTAGAACAATTTGTCGTAGTCACAAATTCAACTTCGATATATATAGGTACATAATCCGCACGATTATATTTTATATACATAATTACCATAAATTGGCAATATGTACTTAAGGTGTTTTAAAGAAGAGAAGCATACAATTTATATTTAATTTCTATCAGCATTATGTATAATGAGAAACTAGCATGAAGTTAGTATAAGTGGCAAAATTTAAAATGATGTTAACGAGTTTTATCATATAATTTTACAGTAAAAATAGCGCTAGAATGTAATCGTGAGTTAAAACTACATTATGCGCCAACTTTTAATGCCAAATTGTATAGAGGAACTCGTACGACCAAGTTCAATTTCGTCACTTATGATAACTTCATGCCAATTTTTCATTATACATAATGCCTGGTGTTTGTTACCATATAATATAAAGGGCTGACCAAAATAATGTGGAATTATTATGTGCGGAATTATCAAAGCATTGTTGTTGTAAATTAGTATTTATAACAACAATGCTATGATAATTCCACACATTTTAATTCCACATGAAATACAGAACATACCCGCATATATAATCATATGTATGTATATTTGCGATGATGTTAAAATAGATTTCTTGCTGTTGAAGATGGTAGAGGCATATGTTGCCACAATATCTTACCAGATCAGTCAAGGGAAAAAGATTATAATTCCTTTACACCATTTTCTTGTTTCCGAATGGCTTTAAGCACAGCTTTAAGCACTTCTTATTTAATTATTTTTCACAATAGGAAAACATACATAATATATAAATAATTTGTAGTTAATTTTGTCTAAATTTGTGTACTTATGTTTGCCGCTTTAACTTACGGATACTACTTTCTGTACTCTAAATATAAGATATACTCTTGTTGTACAGGACTTGAACATACAAATAAAAATAAAAATAAATAAAATAAACCCTGTCAATTGTCACTCGATTTTCAAAAAAAAAATTTTTTTGAAAGTTTTTGCCTGCAGTTTTATTCTGTAATATCTTTTTCGAAAATCTTTTGAGAAATTTTCTGCCCCCAAGCATAACTCTGTCAGTTCGAAATGGTTTGCTTGAAGTTTGGTCCAATACACGCAAAGAGAAGAGAAAAAATTAAAAAAATAAAATAACAAAAAGTGCTATATTCCTGCAATTAATTTTCGGCCATGTTCTGAAGACCATTTAGATTTAAATAGCAAAATTTCAAAAGCGAAGAAAAGTTTTCTTTAATCGGACAATTTAGAGCATTCGTAGCTTTGTTCTGATAAAATATGTGAAATATGTGAAACAAAAAAACCAACTGAAAACTTTCAATAAGTGAGCTCTTTAGTTGGATTCTATCCTGAAAGTTGCCAATTTCACAACGAAATGTTTTTCAGAACATGCCCGATTGTAAATATAACTTGTGTCAACAATTATGTATGCATCCAAAGTATATTAATACAAGTACACTCACATCTATAATAACAAAAACAACAGGCATTTTGTTTTTGTATTTTCTATTGAATTGTCAAAAACTATATAAAGAAGAAAATAAAAAATATTTATTAACCCTTTCAGTACCCCAGTACACCATAGTATACACATCTTAATATACCAAAGAAAATACAAATTGTAGAAACACATTCACCCGGATTATGTATGTATGTCGAAGTCAAATTTGGGACTACGACAAATTTTAGTAGAGTAAAGAAAACATTCCAAACTTTTCGTTATTCTAGAACAATTTGTCGTAGTCACAAATTCAACTTCGATATATATAGGTACACAATCCGCACGATTATATTTTATATACATAATTACCATAAATTGGCAATATGTACTTAAGGTGTTTTAAACAAGAGAAGCATACAATTTATATTTAATCTCTATCAGCATTATGTATAATGCGAAACTAGCATGAAGTTAGTATAAGTGGCAAAATTTAAAATGATGTTAACGAGTTTTATCATATAATTTTACAGTAAAAATAGCGCTAGAATGTAATCGTGAGTTAAAACTACATTATGCGCCAACTTTTAATGCCAAATTGTATGGAGGAACTCGTACGACCAAGTTCAATTTCGTCACTTATGATAACTTCATGCCAATTTTTCATTATACATAATGCCTGGTGTTTGTTACCATATAATATAAATGGCTGACCAAAATAATGCTAATCGGCCATGTTCTGTATTTCATATGGAATTAATATATGCGGAATTATCAAAGCATTGTTGTTGCAAATTAGTATTTATACCAACAATGCTTTGATAATTCCACACATTTTAATTCCACATGAAATACAGAACATACCCGAATATATAATCATATGTACGTATATTTGCGATGATGTTAAAATAGATTTCTTGCTGTTGAAGATGGTAGAGGCATATGTTGAAATTAAAATATTTCCCCCATATTCATAAGAAAATGAAAATTTTGAAATAAAATACATTTCAAACTCTTTTTAAATTTTATGAATATGGAGGTTTTTATTTAACAAGTAGTCGGCTTAAAAGGGTTAACAAAAGCAAACAAAAGAAAATAAATAAATTGTTTACATTTGTAAATTTTATATTAATATTTAAGTACAATTTTTGTAAATTGTGTACGCGCAAAATATGCTGCAGACTTTCATTGAAAGTATACAGTTGGATAGGATTAAATCATAGAACTGGACTACGCAAGAACTAGAAAAATTCGCTGAATATCTTGCGGGTTATAAGCAATTTAAATTGCTATAAAAAACACACACACATTGCAGCACCATATACCCAACAAACATGCGCGTTTCATATTTACATTAGAATAATTTAAGAGGATGACTTGCGAATTGTGTGAAGAAGAATAGCAAATGATTTCTCAAATTGGGTATACATATGGGTATTTCCAGAAAATGTCCACTTTTGTCACAACCCATAGACAACTAACTAGACCCGTCACTATACAACAACATTGTATGAAACAGAAATCAAATCTTATTTTTTGAACGTGTTTCTAATTTAACTATCTCTTTCATACAATCTTAGTAACAACAACATTTTGCATGTAAAACTGAGAACACATGAGAACAGCCTTTTTTTGTCTGTCCAAAGAGAGTATTTTGTTCCATATTCTGTGTCACGTCCGTCGCAAAACACTAAAGGTTTTTTTGTTGAAGAAAAACTCAAGTTTTGTTTTCCTTTTCTTTTACTTAATTTAAATCTAATTATGTTCTACCCAAAAATATAAATAAGTAAAAAAACACTAAGTTTTTCATTGAAAAAACCAGCTCAAGTCCTTGGCGACGGAGGCGACAAAAGTCGAATTTTTCTGGAAATGCCCATATACCTATTTATTTATAAATTTTTTTTTACATTTTTCAAATGTGGAACTAAAAAAGTATAAGTATTTTTTAAAGAACAACACATTCAGTCACTTCTTTCAAAGCAGTTCAAGAACGAATTAAAACATCAGAAAAATCTATTTCGTAACATTCTAAATATAGTTTAGATTCAATGAAGAGGTACATATCGTCACCTTATATGCAAACGGACGTTCACGAAAAATTTTAGATTCCTGCGATCAAAACCGCCGACTTTATTAAAGCAATTCAAACGGACATTCATGCTTTTTTTAATGCAAAACGACGTAAAAAACATACAAACGCATGTATTCTCTGAGATTATAAGCAACGGTGTTAACGGTGCTTTTGAAATAAGATATAATTTTTGTTTTTTGCATCTGTTGTAAAAAATAAAATTGTAGTTACGTCCTTTTGCATTTAACTTTACTATAGATAATGGGAACAATTACCAAATGGCGAGGATATTATACATTAATTCGATATTATCCGAATTTATACTCAAATAAAATAAAAATTTATTTTAAGAAACTATTTGTTTCAAACAATGTATTTTAATGTTTGCTGGGTATAGAATGGAAAAAGAAATGAAAAATAATTTGACAATTTAGTAGAAATCAGCAGATGTTAACCAGACGAAGTGAGCGTACTTGTATTAATATACTTTGTATGCATCTATGTGAAAAGAGATAATAATTTTTATTTCAGATTCAACACACCGACCAGTTGAAAAATTTTTTTTTATTTAAATTTAAATAATAAAATTTCTTAGCTCCTGTAAATTTTTTAATCAACTTATGGTTAAGAAAACAATAAATGTATGATTATATAAAACAACATATATGGTTATTTAGAACCATTTATATGGATAATTTTAACCATATATATGGTTCTTTCAGACCATATTTTGTAATTTTGTGAAATATATATGGTTGTTTTGAAGCCATGCATATGGTTGTTTTTAACCATATATATGGTTATTTCAAACCATTTATTGTAATTTTGAACCATATATATATTGTTGTATGTTGTTGTTGCTCTTCGATTATAGTTGCCTCAACCATGTGTTTTTTTTTGCGTGTAGAGTAAGGTACGGGGAAAATGTTTTACTAAAGGTATCTTTATATAATAATACAAATAATTAAGGGCCTGTGCCACGATGTCGACAAGTCGATGTCGTTCTCTTATTTATAGTGAAAACAATAATAAACAGTTTTAATATCTTTTTATTTTCAATAGAACGACATCGACTTGTCGACATCGTAGAACAGGCCCTAAGACTTTTTAGAATCAAAATATTATGAAATTCTCTTCGTGTTTAAGAAAATAAAACAAAGATCTGTTGTAAGTATTTTTCATGTATAAGTAAAATCTAAGCAAAGATATTAAACAGAATACATAAGTTTCTAAAATGATTCAGAAAATAAAGATTTACCGAACGCTTGTCAAAATTTTGTATCCGTATTTTGTCTCCTACTCAATACATTTAGTTTTTACATGATAACATTTTTTCATTCTGCATCATTTCTTTAAATGGCGTAATACATGTATTACCATGTAAAAATACCTTAAACAAAATTATACGGCCATGTCACAGAATTCAATTCCGTTCGGAAACGGAATTCAACCTACCCCAGTTTTATAGCAGCTGGTGTCTAAAAAAGAAAACTAAAATACGCAAATTTGTCAGGTGTGTCCAGACTGTTGACGGCACTACTGTGGCATGGCCGATTGTATTGGAATCTTTTACTAAACAAAATTATGATATTGGGAAAGTACTGAATTTTTAGTTTTCACAATGTTTGGCCATCGAAATGAAAAACGATCGGCTAAACGGGGAGCGACGTTATCATTTGCGTGTTGGGAAAACACTCTAAACGTTGAACGTCATACGTCTTGCCAATATTTGAACCACCCTAGAAACGCTTTGCCAACGGTCGACCAATTATATTTTTCTGCCTGGGTAGGCTAAGATTCGTAACGCTATAATTCAGAAGGAACCAGACATGATCAATTTTGCAAGAAACAAATCGATTCAGATCAACATTAATTTAATTTTCAACGTACAAAGCAGAACCGAACAAGATTTTTTTGCCGAGGTTCCCATACTCTCATCGTCGGTGCTTATGTGTATCACTGCTTATGACTAATTGTTAGGTGGCTGGATTGAGTTTGATTGCTGTTCTTATATATACAAACTTTTTGAGAAATTTTATATTCATACAAGAATCAAATCACTGTCAAACTGATATTTGTCTGATATTTATCACAACAAAGCTAAAGCCAGTAGCTAATTGCTAATTTTAATGTGATTTTTTGAAGCTTAATTGCTTTTTAATGCGTAGTTATTATATCAGAAATAGACATGATCAATTCTGTTTGCCTGTGTACGTTGAAAATTAAATTATATGTAGTTTTCTCTTCCTCCTTTTATTATTGATAATGTTAAATTTTTTCTAAAGTATAACGTCACGAGCCTTAGCCTATATAACCACTTTGGATTAAGAAATAATTTTCATAAATCTTATTTAAAGAAGGTTATTGGTAACAAATAATCGTACTTAAATAATCTTTTACTCCTGCTTAACTAGAGGTGGTAAACATTGTTTATCTTTTCAACAAAATTACTAGATTTTGATAACTTGGTTGTATAATATTGTAAGCCCTGTTATTTAATAAATTAATATGGGATGTAGCTTAAACAACGATGGTGTTATAGTTGGCTTAAATTGGTCACCTATATCTTTATGTTTATATTTGGTAATTTTTTTTGCGAAATTTATACTGAATTAAGCTTCTTAAGGCCTCCTTCATTTCCTTTGTTGTTTAGTTGGTTAAGGCTTAAAGTCTAACGGATATTTTTTTCCAAACTTCTTTTAATATTTGTCTTCCAAATGCTTTTTAGTTGAATGCTGTTTGTTGGTGCTTTCCACTCTTCAACTATAGCTTCCTTGTTCAGTTTGTCATTACTTAATTTCCCTTTTTCCAAAATATGTTTTTGTTTATACATTCTTTATTTGTTTTCTAAATAGCTGTTGTTCTGTATGCTAATCTCAGTATTTGTTACTTTTGTTTTCATTTTAATCGTTCCTATAGTTATTATTTTGTATTGCCTTGAGTACTATTATGTATACGAATGAAACACTTGGACACACAGCTCCCTTGTATCATTTCCTGTATTCTTCAGTCTACTTCCTTTACAAATATTTTCCTCATATCTAGCTAGCCCTTATGTTCCTTTACTAGTGTACGAAATTGTTGGTAATTATATGTATTTTCGTTGTTCAAACTTGTTTACGTTTCGTTTTATTTTTACTTGAGGTCCTTTCAGTTGAGAGTTCTATTCGAGTGCTTAGCAAAAAAGTAAGTAGAAATGCAAAAGGACTATAAGATTAGTAGGGTGGAGCAATAATGTATGAACGAAAAAAAAGTTTTTTTCAAGGGGATAGCGATATAAAGTTACCTTTCAATGAGTAAATTAAACTTACGATAGATTACTGACTTTTCTTGATGTTTTGAGGGGTGCCCAAACATAATTGAAAATCTGAAAAAAATACAAAAAAATATTTTTAAAATTTAAGATTTTCGGCCATTCCTGAAATATTTGGCACCAACCACATTGTCAACGGATTGCCTTTTGCGATATGTGAATGTTTAAAAAGTGAATGTTTAAACAAAGTTTTTTACAAAATTTAAAATAATAAAAATACGTTTTCGGAAGTTATTATTATTTTGGCTTAAGTTCAATAATTGAGTTCATGTAAATTCAAATTATTTTTAAGAGTGGAATATTAAAATATCTAATCAGACTAGCAGAACGGATTAGTACTACTAATTTCGACAGCTAAGGCAAAAACCAAAATTAAAAATAAGAACTGAAAAATTGGAATAAATAATCAGAAGGTAAAATTTTGGCTCATCATATTGATAAAATGGAATAAGATACTCATATTCTATGTCCTCATAAAATTTGGTTCAATAGCTGATATTTCATTAATATTAGTATCCACTATCAAAAGTGGTAAAAGCGAATAAAGAACGGCGTAGCCGCTGTCGAAATTAGTAGTAATAATCCGTTCTGCTAGTCTGATTAGATATTTTAATATTCCACTTTTAAAAATAATTTGAATTTACATTAATTCAATTATTGAACTTAAGCCAAAATAATAATCACCCTTATTCTATTTGACAACGGCAATAGAAAACAACGCCGTTTTTTTATCTTTTGTTGCAAATCTGTATTCTAGTTGGCAGTATTGCCATTTATCGATAACTTTTAAGATATGTTTGGTAATTTGCAAGCAAAATTGACGTTGATGTTGTCTCTAATTGCCTTTGAATTTGTCGTCGCCATTTTTGGTGTTGTCTTGCGTTGCTTTCTGTTGTGTTTAAAAACTTTGAAAAAGTCAACATTACAGTTTCCTTTCTTTCTGTGTTTTTGGTATTTTTTTATATATTTGTGTTGAATTTTTGGTATATTGTGTTGATTTTTGGTTTAAATGAAATAATGGAAAAAATTAAAATAACAAATAAATGCCAATTCGAGAAGCTTGTGCAAGAACTTGAAAAGAATCCATCACTAGCCAGAGGATTTCGCAGGGGCATTGCTCCTACTAATTTTAAGGAAGAGTGGGAGAGTGTTGCTACTGTGCAAAATTCGCTTGGTCCACCAATTAGAACTGGCGATGGATGGCAAAAAGTAAGGTAAATTGTTTGTTGCATCCGTCATATCAAACTTTATCCATTCTGGACAAACTTCCCTCTCCATGACAACCAGAACCTCGGACAAAAATTTGGATACGACTGGCTGGGACAGTCCCAGATTGAAATCATTTCCAACACTGAGCTGGTACGACTCCTGAGCCAAAAATCGCAATGTCGCTGCCAATTTTATGGTATTTGGAACATATGTTGACCTCGTCCCTTTTTTTAAATGAGGCTCTATAATTTGTAGGACATGTTTAAAAGATGGTTTATTTAACCGAAAATAACTTTCAAATCTTAAAAAGGATAAAAAATCCATTACTTGGGAAATTATTGCTTCAAATTTGTTACTTATTTCTCATCGGGCAAGTTAAAAATACAAGATTTCTGTCTAAGCAGTCTTCTTTCCACTATCAATTTTTTTTTATTTTCTTCGTCACTGGAGTCCGAATCGAGAAGAAAAATCATTTTTATTTTAATGTATGCACAATTTTTTATTTATTCAAAAACACTTACTGAAAATAGTAAACAAAATGTATCAGCTGACTCAAATATTAGATATGTGTGTTGTAGGTATCGATAAACAGGCAACATCGTCATAAGACTGTTACGAAATACAATATTAGTATTGACGTTGTGTTAAATTGATGTTGCCTCAAAATTGACGACGATGTTGCCGACGCCAAATAGAATAAAGGTGAATAACTTCCGACTCATACCTATTATTTCAGTTCGAATAATAATTACGTACAAATATGAAAATACTTTTTTTTTGAAAAAAGTCTGTTTTTTCAGGTCAATTTCAAAATTTGAATTTTTATTTTCGACTTCAAGAATGCAGATATTAAAAAATTTTTTCTCCAGTTTTACTTAGAATTTTGTCAAAAATCGAATGCTATCATTTAATTCAAAATCCAATTATAAACTATATAGTTATAGGCGAAATACTGAAAAAGTAAAGACAAAAAACATATTTTTTCTTTAAGTCAAATATCTTCTAAACTGTGAGAGATACGGAAACACAATATTTCGTTGTTTTTAGTTTAACTCAATGCGATTTAAATTTCTAAAATCGGATAACGTTTAAAAAAGTTACAATTTTGAGTTCCAGGTAGTCATCTTTGGTCCACTATAACTCGTCTCGAAATTAAATCTGAAAGCTACAATACAAGCGTTATAAAGCCTGACTACTTTTCTATAAATGTTCGATGTTTCAGAAAAATCCAATTAGCACTTTAGAAGTTCCAGATTTATTACCATTTATTTTGCAAACGTTCTTACTGTAGGTAGGTCGCATTTTGGTACGAATAATTATTAAAAATTTATATAATTTTTAACATTGTAGGCTAATAACTATTATGAGTTTAGTCGAACTGTATCGGTTCGTATCCAAAGAAATTTAATTACTTTTGGCTTGAGTTCGGTTTTAATTTAATTTTTTGATGAAATTATACTTTTATTTAGAAATATATGTGAAGCATGTAGACAAAGAAAATTTTGACTGTGCGGATGGTTGAACTGAACTCTGATGAGATTAGCGGGTGATATAGAAACGTCAGTTCAACCCTCCGCGCAGTCAACTTTTTTTTTTGTCTACATGCTTCATATTTATTTCTAAACAAATATATAATTGAATTGAAAAATTAGATTAAAACCGAACTCAAGCCAAAAATAATTAAATTTCTTTAGATAGCAACCCATACAGTTCGCTAAACTCATAACTTAATTGTTAAACTTTAAAGGCACCTAGCAAAAAGGATGTTCACGTTCAAATGAACTGAACAAACAAACATTCGCACACACACACTAATACTTGTAATTATCAATTATAATTCATACTAGAATAGAGAAATAATAAAAAGAAAAAAGTGAATACCAATAACTATCAAATGAAATACAGCTCTAAGATTGACAGTATGAATTGATTAAAAGTATATGATATTCAACTCTTGACTGCAAACCACCAACTTTGGTCGAGTGGTCGAAGCGGTAAAGAACTCTGATTAGATTAGCGGGACCTATCGAAACGTCAGTTCAACCCTACGCGCAGTCAAAATTTTCTTTGTCTACATGCTTTACATTTATTTATAAATAAAAATTTAATTGCACTTATATGAAAGAAGAATTAGTGTACTTTTTTCTTTTGTATAAATCTTTGTAAAGAATTATTTTAAAAGATACTAATATTTTATTTCTACATGTCAACCCAATTCAAAATTAAAAAAAGTGCTCATAACTTTTAATTTCGTCTTGCTTTTATTATACTTTTTTTAGATCGTCTATGCATAGTGCTTTCAAACAATGTATTCACTTTTTGTGGTTTATTTTTTTGCAAAAATTATTCCCAAAACAACAGCGAAAGCAATTGTAACGCTCAGTACTTACACATACTTACACATTTAAAAAAAATAAAAACAAATATTTTTATTCTTGGATCCGTTGAATGAACCGAAAACTATTTTTTTAGTTATATTGGTAAAAAAAAAAAACACAAAATGTACATTTAGGATGAGAATCACCTCTATAGTATTATATGATCTGTGACTGTTTGATGAAGTAATATTTAATGTAATATTTGATATAATTTCCATACTTTGCAAGGAATTAATGAAAAACAAAAATTTAAGACTATTCTATTTTAGAAATTTGTCTTTCATAATTATTTCGCATTTAATTTTCAAGCAAAATAAGAACTATTAATAGATAAGATGAATTTTATTACTTTGATACTTTAATATTAACTGGGCATCAAAGAAGATTAAACATGAAAAAACTTCAACAACATAACGATAATTTTTATACAAAATTAAAGCAATAAATCTGTCAAAATCTCGGCAAAAAAATGAGCATGAGATAAAAGTTCAGTTAAGTTAAGAAAACACAACAAAAATTTCATTACATCCGCACACTTACTTTCATTTCATTTCTTCCTGTTCCAATAGACAATAAAAATTACGAAATTTACAATATACGTTTTTATGTACTACTTACTTATTCTTATAAAGACGTCAATAAAAATTATGGTAGTGAAAGATTAATGTAGAAACAATATTGCTTTCTTGTTAATTAAAGCTACAACACAAGACTTAGCGCAATGCATGTCTTTGCAGCAAAGAAATAAACATTTTTATAACATTTTATTAGATTTTCTTGCAGACATTTTTATAGGAAATTGAGAAGAACCCGTTATAGCCTTATTTTTAAAGAATATACTTTAATAAAATAAAGCAAATGGCTCGTATGTGTTTTTATCTGCTTAATTACGAAATTGCAATACAAATTGTTGATGAGCTGTTGCCTTAGGAGTTAAGCTATTTTCTAAATGTTTATTTTATATCACGAATTCTACAGAAGAGTCAGCCATATGCAGTGTGGTCATATCTACAAATATTTTGCAGCTTAATCGGGTCAAAAATAATGCTAAAAAATACCAAAACAAAATTTAAAATGCTAATAAATAATGCTTACGTTTTAAAAGTTCTTTTTTTAATAGGATTTCTTCTTAATACGTTTATTTTTCATAATTTACCCCTATTTGATTTTATTCGAGTAAAACAAGAATAATTCAAAATCAATAAAATAAAAATGGCTCATTATGCCTGTTATGTATTCCATGCGAAAGGAGTTATGTGCGGAGTTATCAAACAATTGTTGTATAGGATAGTATGAAAATTCCGAATATTCTCATTACGCATGGAATACACAACAGGTCTGCATATAATAGAATGCTGTTGGGTAATTTTCAACACAAAAATTAAAGTTTAAATTTTTGTTTGCATTTTTTTAAGTTTAGTGAAGTTTAGTGAAGTATATAATATATTCGTAGTATGTTATAGAGCATGAATCGGTATAATACTATTGTGTAACCGTCCAAGTTTCTGTATCTCGACCATTTTTGTAAAAAATTATTCATTATATTCATAGATCGCATCATTCTCATTTGCAAGGATCAGGGTTTCTCTTCGCAAATATATATAATACATACATATAAAAGTATTTTTCTTTTGTAATGAATGAAAAAACATCCATTATTCTTAAGTGTCATGAAAATGTTATTTTAGTTTTTCTTAGTTTTTTCACCATAAATACTTCAAAATGATATTTCAATATCTGTAAAAGTTATAGACGTGATAACTAACGAATTATTTGACATCAAACACAATAAAACAGCCATAACTATTGAGCCAAAATATACATTTTTAGTTTTTAAACAACAAATAATTAATTTAAACGATGAAATTTTCAATGATTATTTTCAATTCTCTTTCAAAGTTGCAATTAAATGCGATAGTTATACATTACAAAAATGACAACAACAGAAATGTGAGAAACAATTACATGAACTTGAAGTACTCGTACAGAATCTGGAAGTATACCCGTTCATGTGAAATAAAATTTCCATAAAACAACAATAAATTTTGGAAATGTGTTGTTTTTTGTGGGTATTTTACTTGTAGATTTGTAACTTGTAGTTTTGGAAATGGGCTATCGGACTCAATAGTTGAGTTCTGGTTTATAAAATTATAAAACTTTATTTTTGTCATTTAAATTGAATATTTTTTCTATGACATTTGCATATAATTTAATATATATTGAGGGAAAAATGCTAGAAAATTACAAATAAATGATTAAAAAATTTAAAAAAATGAGGCTAACTGCTAAATGGAAAACTTGCAGGTAAAGCAAAATAAAAAATGCTAAATTTGGATGCAAAAATGCTAAAATGGGCACACTGGCCATATGGGTAACAAAAACTCAAAGTGTTAAGAGAGGAGAAATTATGATATATGAAAGCTCCCGATTTACAATAAAATTTTTTGAATTGAATTTTTAAAAATTACGTTTCGTTTTCCTTTACGTTTGTGTCGTGATTAACTTAGGCAAACGTTTGGTATTTTTTGCCTGTGCGTGACGACGTTAAAAGTTAAAAGAATATTAATATATATATATATATATATATATATATATATATATATATATATATATATATATATATATATATATATATATATATATATATATATATATATATATATATATATATATATATATATATATATATATATATATATATATATATATATATATATATATATATATATATATATATATATATATATATATATATATATATATATATATATATATATATATATATATATATATATATATATATATATATATATATATATATATATATATATATATATATATATATATATATATATATATATATATATATATATATATATATATATATATATATATATATATATATATATATATATATATATATATATCCACATCAAATTTTGTTGACAAACAGACCGGCTTCAGCTATGTGGCATCTTCAGTGGTCTATTGAATTCCGTCATCCCAATATTCTATTGAATATTGGGATGACGAAATTTCAAACAAACCCCGTCGAAAGTAAAACACAAAACTGTGAAATATTACCTTTATTTATTCTAATATTTTCTTTATTAGAGTCTTCGTTGAGGTTACAGATCTCAACAATTTGTCGTTTTAATACCTTCTTTAGGATAGTGTGATCTGAAATTTTCTCGGCCCACAGTAAAAATTAAAAAATAAATTACACCATGCCACAAAAAAATGCACCTCAAAAGTGAGATGTATTTTTTAAACAAATTAGGGCTGTTGAACGCGAGTATGACATTCATTTATTTTTCTTAAGAATCGCTTTCGGGATATTCGCGAAAAAAATTTTTTTTTGCTGTCTATAAAGCTATTTCCAAAAATCTTGAGTACTCTTTATAGAATTAAGCAAATTTTGCACAGTTACATAGATATGTTTTTATTCTTTCAGTTCATATTTATACTGTGTTGGTCAGATAAAAATTCACTGAGTTACAAGCCTTTATGTTTGAAAAAAAATTAATTTTTTGTGTTTTTTTCAAAATTCGCCATTTTTAAATGCTCCATTTAAGGAAAAAATTATACCTTTTTTATTTTGACCCATATCGTAAATAAAATTTTGTTCCCAAGGTATAAAAAGTAAAATTGTTAACATCGGGCAAAAAGTTAGAAAGTTATAACAGATTTTGTGAAAACATCCGAATTTGAATTTAAAGAGAAAAAAATTTTATAGAGTATGAGCATACGAAAAATTACAGTGGGGCAGAATTACATATCTAACTTTATAGTTCAATCACTATAAAATTACACATGGAGATATCAGAGGAGTGTTTTCACTTTATTTAGGAAGATGCGCTTCCCACATTGCTCAGGAGTTGAAGTATGAAGTGCAAAGTAGTGCACTTCGGTTATGTAGAAATTTTCAATGCTTATCATGTCTCTGTTTCTCACTCGATTCCAAACATTTATTGTATACTTATAGACCCTATAAAGTTCAAAAAAAGAAACGTCTTTGGTTGAATAGTTATCTTCTATAGTTAGTGAGGTATACTCATTAACCGACTTCAAAAAAAAAAAGAAGAGAAAGGTTATCAATTCGTCAAGTATATTTTCTTTGAATGGATGTTTCTTCAAAACTCCGCCATTTATAAACCGATTTCGCATTTTTTTTCTTTAATTTACAGAATGTACTTCCAGATTGGTTCCATTGAAAAGTGGGCGGGGTGACGCCCATACGAAGGAAATACACATGCTTTTTCATCTACCTCTAGTCAACTGATTCCTAAGAAACTTTGCGCACACATAAAGCTTTTTGTTGAATACTACAGCATGAATAAAAAAGTGGGCAGTGCCACGCCCATGCAAAGTAAATATTTCATTTTAACGACTCATACTAAACCAAATCTTTCGAAACTTTGCATACACATTTAGTTATTGTTACAATACAACATTATGGTTTAAGAAGTGGGCAGTGCCACGCCCATGAAAAGTAAATATTAATGTATACTACTTCTACTTTACCGATTCTTATGAAACTTCGCACACAATTAGTTCCAGTGAGAGTACAGCATTATGATAAAAATTATGGGCAGTGCCGCTCCTATTTTGTTGTCGGTTTTTTTTTGCAAGAATTATTTTAATATTAAAATTTCTCAATTTTTCAGATACCGAATGCAAATAACAGCCGATTGTCATCGATTGGAAAATATAAAATTTTATATTGAAAAATTGAAAAATGTTGAATTTATGACAATTTTTGGCCTAAAAAGCACCATAATTGTTTTCTCTATAAAAATGTTTCCTTAAGGAGCATATAATTATTATATACATGTCTAAAAGGAATCTTCACAGATTAACTTAGGCAAACGTTTGGTATTTTTGCCTGTGCGTGACGACGTTAAAAGTTAAAAGAATATTAATATATATATATATATATATATATATATATATATATATATATATATATATATATATATATATATATATATATATATATATATTTTTTTTTTTTTTTTAATATTCTTTTAACTTTTAACGTCGTCATGCACAGGCAAAAAAAAAAAAAAAATATATATATATATATATATATATATATATATATTTTATTTTTTTTTTAATATTCTTTTAAATTTTAACGTCGTCACGCACAGGCAAAAAAAAAAAATATATATATATATATATATATATATATATATATATATATATATATATATATATATATATATATATATATATATATATATATATATATATATATATATATATATATATATATATATATATATATATATATTTGTTCAGATAAGGTAACTATACGAGCCCTAACCATTTTTAATTCATACACCAAGCATTTTATGTCAGATCAACATTCAAAACAACATATTTTATAAAAAAAAAATATTGAATGCATCACAAAAGTTACATTTTCTGAAAGGTTGTTTTATTCTCTTTAAATGAGTAAAAAGATTTTAGTACATCTTGGGATATATTTTTTGAAAACCCAAACTTAGTCTAAAGTTCATTATTTGTATGAACAATTATTTGACCACTATTAATTCGTACAGTATATAAATTGGTCTTAAGGTCTTAATAAAAGCATAGAAATATCAGAGAACGAAATACCATAATTTTTTATTTCGTTTTATTTTAATTTTGACTAGTTGTTCCACAATTACTCGTGGTAATCCAGTTTGCGAAGTAATTCGAATACTAACTATTAAAAAATTCAAATCGGGCAGCCACTGATCTTGAAATTCCCAGGTCAACATTGCAAGAAATCGTTAAAAATATCAATAAAATTAAAATTATAGTGATAACGTTGAAAACAGAGGACGGGTCTCCAAATTTACGTTTCGCGACAAGAGTTTAGCGGTTATAATTAAACAAAATCGCCGGAGGACTGTAAGAGACATAGCTTAAAAATTGTCTGAAACAATTGGAAAAGTGGTAAAACGTGAATGGAAGTGTCAGCAAATGAAAAATCTAGGTTTTGGTTTTTATAAAGTACGTTTAACATTCATTCTGTGTCGCAAAAACGCAATAGACAATATTTATTTTTTAGGGCCAATGAAAAGCCGCTACTTACAGCACTTCAAATAAAAAGCGTTTATCATGATTAAAAGAAAAACGTTCTTGGGTACAAAGGTAATCGGACACAATTATTAGCGACGAACCTAATTTTGACGTGTGTGTCGGTGATTCAAGAAAAATAGAGAAAAGTGGAATAGATGTCCTAGATCGGCCATCGTGTAGCCCAGACCTCAACCCTATAGAAAATCTATGGGCACTAATGAAAAAGAAGCTGCGAAATTACCCATAATGTATTGTTATCGGATTGGAAACCAAAATTCAGGAAATATTTGACTCAATAACCTCTGAGTAGTGCAAAAAGTTAATAACAATGATGTCAAAATTATTAGATGCTGTTATAAAAAACAAGGGAGGCGTAACACAGTTTTAAATAACAAAGGTATCCACGGTACCTATTAATAGTGGTCAAATATATATTTTTTAAAAATAATGAACTTTAGTTTTATTTTGTGTTTTCAAAGCATTCATCCCAGTATCTACAAAAATATCGTTGTACATTCTAAGATAATAAAACAACATTTCAAAAAAAATGTAATATTTGAGGCGCAGTCAATATTATTTTCTAAAATATGTAATTCTAAATATTGATTTGTAAGAAATTGTATGGTGTATGAATTAATAGTGGTTAGGGCTCGTATATATAACCTAGGATATCTTCTTATATTACAGATGTATAAGAAAATATGAAAATTTTATCTAAAATAAATTCGCAGAAATGCTTGATAGAACTGATATAAAATTTTCAAAAGGTAAATTTTGTAGCGTGTGCGATACATTTTGCGTTATAACAAAGAAATTGGAAAACCGATTAATAATTAAATCCTTTACACATTCTGAAAATAGTAAAATAAAAATTGCAAATCTGCTTTAACAAAAACAGTTTTTTTTAACAAACTCAGTTGCAATTATTCGCACGCTGTAATAACTGTGCGTGGCACAGAGGGGTATTTGGCCAATCTAGGCGGCCAAAATTATTTTGATTGAATTTTGTATGCAAAATATTTAGAAAAGACATGTTGTGGCATTTAAAATTGTAAATTTATATAAACAAGCAAAAAGACGTAGGGTATTAAGAGGCTGTTTCCCCAAACCAATTAAAAGAGGATACTTTTTAAAGAAATTCTAAGTCAAGCAGTATGAAAAATTAACAAACAATTCTGTTTTTATTGAAAAGATAAAAATGTGATATATCAGTTTGAAATTTAAGGCATTTCTTAAATATTAGTATAAAATCAATCGGCCATTTCTTCATTGCCTGAGCTGAAAATATCTTCTTTATTTAATTCATACATGTTGTCGTCGCTGTCTTCGGTTGGGACAAGCATTTCTAAGCATTCCTTTGAGAAAGGATTTTGTGTTTTTTCGGCTTTGGTCTTAGTCCCGTTAACAGAGGATCTGAAGTTAGCAATAATCTATTAATTATATCTCTATTGCAGGACTCTCTTGAAAATTTTCGGGCGTAGTTTTCACGATATTGCCGAAAGTGTTTATTTCTTGCTTCTGCTGCTTCTTCCGATAGCTGTCCTATAGGCAACAAAGCGCTTTCGATAACAATTCGGCCATGAACAAGTATCTTGTGCATTGTTGGAGACATTGGGTACCAGAAGTATAACTTAACATACATCTGCGCTGTATCTGTTGCATAGGTGTGAAACTTTTCAGTGTCTATTTTATGGCAACTGGATACTCATACTTGCAATATAACTTTCAAGCGAAAAATTAAGTCTCGATCAACTCCTGTAATTTCTGCTGCCAAATTAGGATCGGAAAAAAAGCGTCTGCTTGTGTTACCGTCATTACTGTTTCCGAAATCAGGTTTAGGAACATCCACAATCAGGCCCATTTTGCTTTTGATTTCTTGCTGGATTTTTATTTTTCGGGTTTTTACTATATCTTTATCCTTTTCTGTTCTTGCTTGCCATTTTTTAAGAGGTAGTTTGTGGGACATATGTAAAATACCTTCAAATAATCGTATTCGAGCGTGGAGAGTCGAAAGTCCGAATGTGAGCGAGCTTTCATTGATTACTCCAGTTTTATTCAAAACATTAAAATCTTTGGAAGTTTTGTTGCAAATATAGCAATTCATGGTGGAGCTGGTATTAGTCACAGCGTTGCATACTTTAGCATCGACCATAGTAAGTAGTAATTTATGTTGAACGCGAATTTTTATTCCTTTAGGTCAACTTCCGTTTCCACCAAGGTGCTAATGGCATTTTGAATATAATTGACTTCCACGCGTGGCATGGAATTCATGATATATACTTCAATATCAGGGCTCGGACTTTCATGTAACTAAAAATTGATTTTAAGAGCTTAACACACGCAGCTAAACATTAAAATTATGCGCAAAAATATGCATTTACCAACGAACATAATAACGAAAATAACATACAAATATTTTCATTAAATTTTTTATTATTATTAGCGAAAAAACATAAAACAAACATAATTTGGTTCATTATTTAATGCAACCGAACTTTAGTTTCGATACCAGTAGGCAACTGAAAATTAATGGTTGCCAGAAAGCCACTAAATAGCAACTGAAATTGACAGACTTCAGTTGCCAGTTTCCATAAGTAGTATAATTTTCAGCAACTGGCAACCCAACTGAGGCTCGGTTGCCATCATTAATCGGTCTATTAATATTTTTTTCAAAAATTGAGAAATATGCATTTAAAAATTTTAATAACTCCACAAATATGCATTTCTTGCCGATTTTTAGTTGCCGACTGGCAAGGCAACTGAAAAGTAATGGTTGCCAGAAAGGCATTAAAGTGCAACTGAAATTGACAGCTCTCAGTTGCCACTTGCCATAAGTGGTATCATTTTCAGCAACTGGCAACCGTTCTAAGGCTCGGTTGCCATCCCGAATCGGCCTATTAAAATTTTTTTTTCGAAAATTGAGAAATATGCATTTAAAAAATTTGTATAACTTTACAAATATGCATTTAACGCGAAAATTTTCAAAAATATGCATCTACCACGAATATATACAAAAATACGCAACTACAAATCGATGCCGAACTACTTATAATTTGATGATTCGCACAGATAATTAGTCAATACCTCTGTATCTATCACCACAAAAACATGCATTTGCATGAAAGTCCAACCCCTGTTCATTATTGTCTTGTTCGTTTGAATTTTTTTAATTAGAAATTCATACCAATTTTAGTTCCGTAACGGCAAGACTTCGTCTAATAGGCGACTAATATTGCTTTGCACAGTGCCGTGAAGTAGGCAAAGTGGTAATAAATCCGTAGCTTCTAAACTGCGAATTGCATGAGTCTAGTTGCTATGCATCAGAGTTGCCAGTTTTGGGGGTTTCCCGCTATATCTAGGGGTTTTTATTTAATTTAGGAGCAAATTTAGGGGGCTAAGATTCTTAGGGGGAAATTAGGGGTATAAATTTATATTTAGGGGATTTCTAGGGAATTTTCATATTTGAATGCCTATACAAGAGCTAAGTATTATTATATTTTACAACTGTCCAATATCTTTTACAGTGTCATTTAGGGATGGGCAAGTGAAAACAATATATCAATATATATCGATATCGCTATATTTTTAAATATATAAAATCGAATAAAAATATCGATATATGGAAATATAGATATTTTTTCCACAATGATAATTCATACGTAGTCCCCAAATTTTTTTAAAAATAAAACAAAAAAAGGACCATTCTTATAAATAATTAAACTGGAAAGAGTTAATTTCGAAGATCCTCACTGTTCCACCAATATTTCATGCAACATACATCACACTCAAAATTACACTCAAAAAATGATAATTTTTCGAAAAGACAAAATATTATAAATGAAATAAAAGATTTTGTTAGTAATATTCTATTTGAGATGAAGAGTGTGCCGAAATGTTTTTAAAAATTACACGAAAAACAAAACCAAAGCAAAAAAAAAATATCGAATTTGGTACTGTCGATATATTTGGAAAAAATATCGATATACCGAAAATAAAAATATCGACGTTATATATCAATATATTTTTAAGAAAATATCGATATTTTTTCCGCATCCCTAGTGTCGTTTTTATATATGACAGCTATAAGATTTCCGTATAACTAAAAGAACTAATAAATTTCGTTTAAATAGTAGATAAAGTTAAATCAAACTACATTTTTTTCTGTTAATGCAAGTGCAAGATTTATAAAGAAAAGCCCTTTGAAAATATTTTGTTTTTCCATTATATGCCTAAACTTTTTCATTCCGATAACATGTATAAAGTTTGTGATGATGATTTGCTATCTCTTGATATTTTTGAAGAAACCTGATTTCAATGTTTATAAAAGCCATTTTTAAGCTACATCTACTTTGATACAAAATTCAATTTAAATAATTGCATATCGTCATATAAAATGCAAAACGTCATATTAATATTTTAAAAATTTTGCAGGAGAGATAAGAAACTTAATAAAAAGCAAGGTATTCAGATTGCAAAAATTGGTTTTTTAGGATAGTATCATTAATTCAGGCTTTATTATTAATGATAATACCCAGACAAAATAATTTTTATAATCATACAAGTTAGCTTTTTATAAAGTTTTTTATGCTCTGAAAAATTTTCGAATATGGTGCTAGGCTTTTTTGCATTTTATATGAAGATATGTATGTACATACGTAGCAGTATTTTATTAGTTTCATTTTAATTCATATGTATTTTATTAAATAAAAATATTCAAGAAACTATAAAAATATATTTGGGGGGAATATCAGAAAAATCTTTAAAAATTAGAGTGTATTCGCTTTATTTAGGTTAGGATATTAATACGTATGTAAGTTAAAACTAAATCAATTTAATTTACTTAAAGTAAACTACGTATTACATAAACTTTTACATTTAGGGGTTTTATTCTCAAAATAGGCTCAATTTAGGATGTTTTAGATTTTTTTTTGGGGAGAATAAAAAAAGTTACCTGGTAACACTGCTTGCTGTACAACAATGGCCAGTTTCTAAGTTTTGAACTTTCTTTTTGCAATAGTTTTTGAGAGCACTGCTAAAAAATATTGCTAAAATGTTGACCCTAATCAGATAAGCGGCAGTGTGTAATAAAAAACTATTAATAAAAAAAAACATATGTATTAAATGACAAATTGCCTAGACTCTTGATAATACTAGTTGCCATAGTAAAAAATTATTATTGCTAAAGCTTCTTAAAATCCAAATGTAATGGTTGACTGTTCACAAAATAACAAATATGTCTTCAACAAAGCCTTTTAATTTGTCAGATTTACTATACTTTCTGACCTCAAACTTTTTACGATAATGTACATATGTATAAAATTATTACTAAAGCATATGGTATGTGACATCCTAAATTGCTGTTTCTTGTAGCAGCATTAATATCCCGCTTACATTTCTTTTTGTAAATTAAAATAACGTTTCAACAATAATGGAATACTAGTTTATGGCAAAGATAATTCTTTATGCCAGAGTAAAAGTCTTGAGAATAGAAATAGTATAAATGATTTTTTGTGATTAGACAGGAAGGAAATTTTTGTATGAAAAGAAATAATTATTTATAAAAATGTAAATGTCTATGGTTTCTTGTCATCCCAATTAACAGAAAAATCAACTTATTCTGTAATTTTGAAGACGGCATGGCAAGTATGACTTGTAAGTAGTTTATTATTGTGGTTTGTAACAGATCTACAGGCAGTAAATAATATTTATGCATATCGAGCCTTAATCGCAAGAAAAATGTAACCAATGTCGTATTCGATTTTATACAGTAAACTCAATTTTATCTTAACTGCATTTTATATCGTTTTCTTTAAATAAATTCTAGCTTTTGAGATATGTACTTATATCGTTATGTTAATAGGGAAGCAGTTGCACGACAAATATTATAAACGACAATGTTATAAGATAACTGCAAATGTTATAGCATAACTGCAGAACGGTTTGTATGTCAAATTAACTTAGTTTCAGATATTGGCTTGTGCCAATATTTTATGTTTATAAGAATATGTATATTTAGAAAAATTCATAAAATGAAAACCAGAAAAATGTATAGAGTTATGAATACAAATTGATTATTAGGCTAAGGTTCGTAACGTTATATTCAGAAAGAATTGGGCCAGATTAATATTCCAAGGAACAAGGGAAAAATTAACATCAACTTAATTTTTCAACGTACACAGCAGAACAGAGTAGTGCCACTTTCGGAAGCCGCTACACTTCCATCGTCAGTGCTCACGTGTATTTGCTATCACCACTTGTCAGGTGGCTCTGTTGAATGTGGTTTTAATTCATATATATATACAACTTTTTCGTGAAAATTTAATACGAGAATTAAATCAACTTCAAGCTGATATTAAAGTGCACTTTCCCAGCGTTGCCATCGGTTTATTTTTCTTCATTCCCATTTTTCTGATTTTTGTTCTACCGAAGACAAACTTTTTGGTTTAATTTTATACTTAAGTATATAGGTAAGTATATATGTAAACATGTGAAAAGCTCAAGCCAGTAGCTAATTGTTTATTAATATGAATATTTCGAACGTATTTGCTTTGTGAATCCAAATTGATTATTAGGCTAAGGTTCGTAACGTTATATTCAGAAAGAATTGGGCATGATTAATATTCTAAGGAACAAGGGAAAAATTAACATCAACTTAATTTTTTCAGCGTACACAGCAGAACAGAGTATAGAGTTAAGTTAATCCACCTCAAATAAACTAAGAAAAAAGGTGAAACGGACCTCACCCTGTCCGATTGATTTTAATGAAACTCAGTATTGAGTTTTTAATAAAAAAAACATGGATATAAAATGTTAGGCTGCTGTGTCGTCTAGTTATGCAGATATGATGTCACCAAGATTTAAAAAAATAAATCTAAAAATCTGACTTTACTTACATAATTATAATTATAAATATATTGTTTGAAAGGTAATAAGGCCGTCTTCATAATTATGTTATTAAAAAATTACTTGGGCAACGCCAAAAATTAAAAAAGAATTTTATATATCCGAAAAATAAAATCGCTATATCTGAAAAGAGTAAATATTAAAAATGTCAAAATTATATATAAATGTTTTTGTTTACTTTTATATCTATATATATCCTTTAGTCCTAAAGTGGTAACATTATTATAACCAAATATATAGAGAAGAGCATATAATTTTGCTGGGAATGATAGCTTTTATTCCATCTAAGCGAATCCTGATTAAATCCAGAGCGAAGTCTTGGTTCAGTCAGACGTACATAAATGCCTTCAGATCCAGAGAGGCAGCATTCAATATCTGGCGTAGTAAAAAAATGCAGACATATACATACTCGCTGCGCAAAAAGGCGAGATTTTCGTCTGCCAGGGTGCTAAGGCGCGAAATAGCTTTGTACGAGCAGCGTATTCGTGCTAAAGTTCTTGCTACTCCTCGGGGCAGCAAGAGCTTTTGGCCATTCGTTAAAAGGGTAAAGGATAATGCTAGTTCCTCAATTCCGACTCTTTTCAGGGATGACCAAATATTCAATGACCCGGTTGATAAAGCTAACCTTCTGGGTGCATTATTTGCAAGCAACTCCTACTTGCCTGAAAGCAATCAACCTCTGGCTGCGATTGAAAGAATATCCGTAACTATACCAAACATATTATTTCGGGCGCGTGCAGTTAAGAAGGTTTTCGCGAGCTCAACGTAAATAAGTCTCCTGGGCCGGATGGTATTCCAGCACTGGTCTTGAAGCAGTGCTCTTCGACGCTAGCGCGTCCTTTAGCAGCCTTTTCAGTATTTTGTAGAATGCTGGTGAATTTCCAAGATGTTGGAAGGTTGCCAATCCCCAAAAAGGGAGAGGCTGTAACCCTGAAAATTACCGCCCAATCGCGATTTGTTCTGCACTTTCCAAAGTGATGGAAAGTATGGTTAATATCCATCTTGTGAGGTATTTGGAGTCCAACAGTTTACTTAGCGACCGGAAGTATGGCTTCCGTAGGGGACGCTCTACGGGTGACTTACTAGCCTTACTTTCGCAAAGTGGTGCCGCTTCCAAGGCATTTGATGGAGTGTGGCATGAAACACTTTTATCAAAACTTATTGCTTTTGGTGACGGTGATGACTGCTCTCGATTCATATCAAGCTATCTCAGGTATCGTACTATACGAGTTGTTATATTAAACGAGTTCAAGATTAATTCAGGGGTACCGCAGGGCTCCGTCCTTTCTCCTACCCTATTTCTTATCTTTCTTAATGATCTTCTCTGTCAAACTTCCAACCCTATTTACGCATATGACAGCAGAATTTGCCATTCTTATTCATTCCTCAATAGCCTAAGCTTGTCGGAGATTGGGGCCAAGAGGCGAAATATGAATGATACACTTAATCGTGATCTTGTAACAATTTCCTAATGGGGTCATGCGAATAGGGTCTATTTTAATGCTGGTAAGACCAAATATTGTATGCTTACGCACAGACGTATGACCAAACATGCTGCTTCATCTGTAATTATGAATGGTATAAGTATTGAGGAATCAAAAGCTCTTGATGTTTTTGGCATGAAAATCCAATGTGATGTTCAATGGAATGATTACATGTTTCAGGTCGCAAAAGAAGTATTCAAGTGCCTCGGATTTTTGAGACAGTGCAAGAGTTACTTCACTTCATCTGATCTCCTTAATAGTTATTTATACCACCTGTATCCGACCAAAAATGCAATACAACTCTCACGTATGGACCGGTGCTTCAAATACTATTTTGAAGTTACTCGACCGCGTACAGGAGAGGGCGAGGAAGCTTATCGGTGACAGTAGGGTAGCTTACTCTATTGGCTCACTGGAGCATCGACGCAATGTGGGGTGTATTTCGCTGTTCTATCGCTACTACAATGGAATGTGTTGTAATGAAATTAGGGAACTTGTCCCGAAACCCGATAATTTTTGCGCACAACACGTTTTTCATTAAGATCACATCCATTTGTAGTCGATCTGCCAGTGAACTACACTACGCATTACAGAGAGAATTCGTACTTTGGCCGAACAGTTCGTATGTAGAATAAGCTCTCCGCAGAGGAATCTTTCCGGTCATTTTCAGTGTGGGAAAGTTCAAGTCGAATGTTCACAGTCACTACTCTTTCTATCCTTCTTCCCATAACCAATTCCAAAAGCTGAGCTGAATTTGTCAGCTTGTGTTAATAAAATAGCCGTTTATCATTAGCGAGTAAATGGCTTTCTTGAAATTTGTTTACAATTTCAGCAAAAAATATTAGATTTCTTGCATCAGTAAAAAAATTCATGTCTTCTATATGAGCTTTTTTTGCAGCGTATAAGATGTTGCTCAAACAGAATGAAGAGAACTCTTAATTTTTAAATACTAAATAATATAATCTTCTTACTTATTACGTGGATGTGGGAGATAATACTACTTTATGATGCAATTGTTTGTTATTTAAAGTAAAGCAATAATGACGTTAAATGTGATTTTTAGCAATTTTAATGCTTTTAGAGAGGTGTTGCTTCAGGTCAAAAGGGCTCCCAAACTAGACATAGACAGTTTCGAAGCAAGAACTACCGGTTACCGGTATGCTTTGAGAGAAGCAGTAGTTTTTGCTGGGCTGTTCTAAATTGCTGATAAGGATGTGCATTCCCAGCTAAAAAAGTTATATATGATCCATATATGGGCAAGGTATAAATATATATGGAAATATATGTTATCGTATATGGAAATGCATAGTATCATATATGAAGCAGTGTTTCATATATGTGAAGATATATTGGTCCATATATGAAATTTGGGTAATATAAGGAGTCATATATGAGGCCATATATCCAAATATGTGTCATATATGAACTAATATACAAAAATATGTTTTATATAAGAAAGCATGGATATATTTTCATAAATATGTATGTACATATGTATGCATTTACATACATACATATATAACATATACAAATATATGTATGTACGTATATATGTTAAGTTAACATTGTTAACGTACACGTTAATTTCATTCACTTCTGCAAGAACAAAAGTATAATTAAAAATTATTAATAGTTATTTAAAAATTGTCAATTTTGAATTTTCAAATTAAAAATAATTATAAATAAAATTCTACAAGAATAAAAATTTCAAACATATTTTTTTAAATATTTTACATGTAAATTGTAAAATCACTAGGCTGTCGTGCTGTTGCAAGTTCAGAAGATAGAATTTCTTTCTTTATGTAAATATCGCATTTATCAGATCATTTTTTGCATAATCATTTGACATTTATAGAACAACAACAACGAAAGGAAGGATGAAATGAAGAGTAATATGAGATGTCTTATCAGAAAGATACAAGGAAAACATTTATAAGAAAAAAGTAAGTATGTGTACAATACCGGTTATATCCCTGCAGATATCGCGACTAGTCCGTACACACATGTAAAGTATACTCCATTGAGGACTAGGACTAGTCCAAAGGTAACCCAAATGTAAGGAGGATTGCATTACGATGTCTTAGGGCTAAACCATATAATCCAGCTTTGCATTACATCGGAGTACTCTCAAAACTACTTTATGTAACTACTTAATGGAGCGCTCATCATACTTTAACGATTGAATCTACTATTTGCGATCGTTGAAACACGAGCTCTTGTCGCTTAAATATATCACTACTCGATGGAGCGTTACGCGCTATCGGTAAAACGCGAACACATGTCGGTTAACTGTAAACTCTTGTTTGCAAATGACATAGTCCATGTCTGCATTACATATGACCATGCTCTAACTATTCCATTTCAGCTAAAATGGACCATCTAGTCCAACAGTTTTTGCAGGGAATATAAGCGAGGACACTTTAATATACACATATGCACTCATTCTTATAATTTTTTTATTCCTGTATGTTCTCGACTAGATTTTAAAACGCTCCATTTAGAGAAATTAAATCCACTAAGAGCAAACCTCTTTCAGAATTTTTTGCAGTTTCATATTTATTAGAGCTTAAAATATCATATCTGAATTTAATTTACAATATACGATTTAAATAACATCAATGAGAGCATTATTTATTTTTGAAGAAAGAGAAATTTTCTCGAATTCGGTTTACAGAACAGGCCCGATTGCCTCCACTAGATCATGCGACAAAATAGTGGGTGGTATGCAGATTATAACAGTGAACATAAGTCGACCCATCATAAGCCGATAATTTGGAATTAATATATTCATATATATATGACTATATATAGTTATCCTTTTTACTTGAATATGTGTATTATTTACAATTATTTGCATTAGAAAACATGAAAATCTTTTTAATAAAAAAATATGTATTTATATATTGACATTAACATGTATAGGCGTACATATTATATAGTAAGAAAATTAATAAAGTCAATTGCAATTAATTATATATTCGAATACATGTATGTATATGGCGTAGTGTATATTATTGTAGAAGAAAAGTATACATATATAAGTATATATCCTTGTATATGTATATATATGCTCATATATGGCCATATACCCTCAATTTTCGGATCCAAAGAATACATGCCCCTTAATATATGATCAATATATAATTTCTTTAGCTGGGTTATTCCTTTGGTAATCCTTAGTTGATTTGCTTTTCAATTAGAAAAGCAAATCTGGTTTCCAAAAACTGGTAAAAAAACAATTTCATTCGTGATATAATCAAAGTGTTTGCTGGGATGTAGTACATTTTTTTAGTATACTTATTTCCTGCTGTGCTTTTCACATTTTATTCATTACGTGCGTTGGATCCGTTTTTGTAATTTTCCCAAAAAAAAAAAAATAATAATAATGAAACCATTAGTTCTGCTGTTGTATTATGTGTATGTTATTTACGAAATTTGTTACAATTGTGAAAATTTTGTTAATATGAAACTATAAATGAAACAATTTTTTTAAGCTAATAAGTACATTATTTTATATACACTGAAAATAATTCATGCAACATTTTACGAAAAAAAATTCGTAGTGACTTTTTTCGTAAAATATACGAAACTTTCGTATATATTACGAAAAAACATTTAGGCAATATTTTTTTTTAAATTTACGAAAGTAACGAATACCTTTCGTAAACATTTTTCCTTGTTAAAAAATATATTTGAAATAAAAAAATAAATTAAAATATGTTTTTATAAATTGACGTATTTTTCAGATGTAAGTAAATAAAACTAATTTTTAGCTCTAATAAAATAAGTAGAAAGTGTCTCAGTGGGTAGAGTACATGACTTGAAATATGAAGATTGCGAGTTCGTGCCCCAGTTGAGCCATACTTTTTTTTACTTTTATTTTTGGATTATTTTCGTACATTTCGTATATTTTGCGAAAGAATTTCGTGGTGCGAAATTAAGAAATATTTCGTAATATGTACGAGCGTTTTCGTGCATATGTTGCATGGAATTTTTTCAGTGTACCTTATACATTTACCCAATATCTTAAAAATGTTTAACTATCCGAAGATATTTAATTATTCTGGGTGAAGTTCGTTCAATATTTTAATAAAATTAATAATACTAGTAAAATTATATTTATTACAAAGTAATTTTAAATTTCGTAACTATTGAAAAGACAAAAAAATATTTTGACTGTACGGAATATTGAACTGACATCATAATGTGTCACTGGCAATCACGGTAGCTGAAGCCAAGTAGCCAAATATCCTTTGACTTTATTTAATTCGGCTGAGGGAAGTTGTAATTTTCATCCGCTCTTAAATCGGCCATAGTTAGACATATTCAATACAATTTCAGGTCCGTATATTCTCCAAAACAATTCCGATATTTTTTAAACTTAATATTTTTCTTATCGAAGCCAATATAAAACTGTGCACCAAATTTCATAAATCTAGAATAACTCCTCTATTTTTACCCAATTTCGAATCACTGTGCAATTTTTTACCTAGTATCATATAGGTTAATATATTTCAAGCAAGTTGAGATTTTTTTCGTTGAAATTGGTGCATAGCTTTTGATTTCGATCCCAATTTAATGAGAGAACTTTTAACATTTCTTATGAAATGTTTAATTTTTAAGCTAAAACTTTTACGATATCTCAAAAACTAATGTGCAGATTGCGAATCAATGTTGGCTCCGGTAAAATATAATATTGTTGTCGAATTTGTTTTTTCTTACTTTACTAAATAGGGCAAACCGTTCTCCATTTATGCTAATATAAGTCGTGCAAGTGCCTTCATTTTTGAAATAACGGTATATCTCGAATATTAGAAATTATAAAATAATTTGGTGTGCAGACTCGCGTTCAGCGGCTAAAGTAACTAAAGCAACTACTTCGACTAGTGAAATGTTTAAATTTAGGGGCTGTTTTTATTATTTTAATAGTTATGGGCTTTTTCGATATTTCGATATTTCGCCGTTTATTTTCTTAAATATACGATTTAGCTAAAAGTCTGTAAGTCAAATTTTACAGACAACAACTTTTTAGATGAAAAATTTTCATGATGTTAACATATTTTTGTACTTGTGGGTCACCATACAGTGTGAGTGTAATTGAATAAACTTTTAACCGTAAGTCGGCACGGAAAGGCGTGGTCCCAGCACATGCTGGGCAAGATTCCCAGAATTTTGGCAATAAATAGAATATTAAATTTGTGGTTTTATAAAATATTGCATTGGGGGTAATTGGCATCACTAATTTCATATATGAAATTTAAATATTAGAATTCAAGATGGCAGATCCCATATGGCGGTAAAAATTTAAAAAAAATCTACTATTTATTTTTTTTCAAAATGGCAATAGGGATTTGTGATAGATATTATTTAAAACAAATTTTGAAATTCACAATGGCAAAATCAATATAGCGGCTATAATACTGATACTTTCTTTTAGAGATCATCATTATTTTCTAATTACTTTAAGACTAAGAGCCACACAGGTTAGAGATCAATCTCATAAGGGTTTTTAGAGTCTCGGATTACTAATGCGATAATAAAACTTACAAGTACAATATGGCGGATCCAATATAGCGCCAAAAACTTTTAAAACATCATCCTCTTAAATTAAAAAAAAGACAAAGAAAACTATGGGACCCCGTGATAGATATTTTACAAACAGATATTTGGAATTTAAAATGATGAAATTAATATGGCGGCTAGGTTGAACAGCCTGCCAGTTTCTAAAAACCGGCCCACCTGGGTCCTTTGGTCCCTTTGTGATGATACACTATTACATTGATACATCTTTAAGATATGATAATTTTCTAATTACTTTAATAGTAGGAGCGACAGAGGTTAGCGATTAGTCATATGGGGGTTTTTAGAGCCGCGGATTACAAATCTGAAATTTAAATTTAAAAACTCAAGATGGCGGATCCAATATGGCGGTCAACATTTTTAAAACATCAAAGGAAACTATGGGACCCAGTGATAGTTATTTTATAAACAGACATTTTGAATTTAAAATGGTAAAATCAATATGGCGGATACAGTATTAGTACTTTTTTAAAAAATCATCATTATTTGTTACTTACACTGTGCTACACTAAAATTATTCAGGGGTTCTCATGCACCAATTCTGTTTGGTTAGAGTCCATAGAGACAGAAAATACCTATGGTTTTTCCAGGTCACTTCGTAAAGTGATTTTATGACGGCAAATGTAGTGAAAACCCGGTTTTCATAAAGTTTGAAATTTTAACAGACATAACTTCTTTGTTTCAAAATGGATTTCTGTGATTCTTTTGAAGGCTATGACTCGTATCTTTCAAACGAGATATGATTTTTGGAAATCAGTTATTAAATGGCTAAGTGATGGTGGTTTAAGTATAAAAAAGACAAATTTTTCAAAAAAATTTTTCTTTCCGCCAGCTCTAAATTGCTTATGAGATACTAAACCAATATACGAATTAACTTTTGTGAAAAGCAGCATTACAAAAGCTTTCAAAATTGTGTAATTACGTGAAAATCGGTTCTTTTCAAAAAAAAAAAAAAAATAGGGCAGTCACGCTAATCTATTTTATCCTAACTCTAGAACAATTATAACCAGATTTTAATGTTATAAACAGGAAAAGCTGCGGAATAAAATTATCTTTAACACAAGTTTTTTAAATTTTCAATTGTTTCGGAGTTATTCAGAAATTAACGGCGAAAAAATAGTTTTTTCATGCAATTAAATATTTTTTTTTTCATTTTCAAATGCTCATAATAAAATAAAGAGGGCTAAAATTTTGCATTTTTATCAATAATACGAAAGCTGGGTGTATTTCAAATAAAATAATCCATAAATCATTAAAATCTCTCGACGAATGTCGATTTGATTAAAAATTAAGTGAAGAATGTCGATTTGATTAAAAATTAAGTGAAGTAACTCAATTGACAAAAATTGCGACATTCATACTACACACATATTCAAATTTGACTGTTATATGGAAATTGTGATTTTAATCAACTGAGCTACTTCACTTAATTTTTGATAAAATCGGTATTTCAAATATGATAAGGACCATAGATAACCGTTTTGAAACAAAGAAGTTATGGCTGTTTAAATTTCAAACTTAAAAAAACCCATTTACTCACTACATTTGCCGTCATAAAATCACTTTAAGAAGTGACCTAGAAAAATCATAGGTATTTTCTTTCTCTATGGATTCCAAACAAATAGAATTGCTGCATGACAATCACTGAATAAATTTTTTCTCAGCTTTTGTAGCATAGTGTTATTCTAAGATTAGGATATCAGTTATTATGGGGTATTTGAAGTCGAGGATTATGAATCGGACAATCAAATTTACCAATTCAAGATGGCGTTTAGAAATTTTGAAATAAAATTCTATTATTTTGCAAACTGTTAATAAGAGGAGATTTAAAGCGTGACTTTACAATATTAGGATCTGATAAATATAATAAACTTACATACCAAATTATATTAATGCTTTAAATTAAATAACAAACGACAACCAATCCCTGCACATAAAATAAAAAAGTTGTTTGTAAATTTGACCAGACCCACCCATCTTATATGTATTTCGTCGCCCTAAATCAGAATGTAAGGTCTGTTTGGCTCGTACACCGTAAAAAGTTCCAGTAAATTGCAAGTCAGTCAGATACAGTCAGAGTCAGTCAGTTAGCGTCAGTCAGTTAGAGTCAGTCAGTTAGAGTCAGGCAGGCTCAGTCACTTTAGAGTCAGTACAAACCACGAAAAATTCAGATTTTCGCGGAATTTTATCGAAATTTCGGACAACAAATGCGGATTCATCTGGTAAAAATTCATGTTGGATAGTGGGTCTGGTCAAATGTACAGCCCATTTGTTTGGTTTTGTGTGCCGATTTAATATTATATAATCACTTATTAAAGCCTAAAGTTTACGGGTAGTTTTTGGGTTAATTGCCGATGTCTCGAAGGCTTATGAACGGTCGCAGAGGATCGTAAAAAATAAGTATTTAGTATAAATACTAAGGAGTTATTTGCATAACAAACATATCAAAATCGATCACAATTTTTGCACACATCTGAAGAGTTTTATCTAATTTTTGTGATATATTTTTTAATTTTTTGCATTAGCTGTGCAGAAAAAAGCTAATAGAATAATTCTTAGCTTAATTCTTTTTATTATTGTTTAAAATATTGAGATCAGCTTAAACCGTAGAACTCATTGCAAAAAAATACCACACAAATATATAACAAGGGTACCCACCCATATACCACATTATAATTTTTGATAATTCTCAGCTTCACAGAAAAAAATATGTAGTTTTAAATAGCGTTAATGTACATTTGGTAAATCCTTAGTAAAAATTTCATGATCAAATCTTTGAACAGCCTCTTATTCGCAAATTTTTCCATATAAAAACTATTGGGTACACGGGTACCCCGGTTATGTGTTTGAATAGGTGTCATCTTTGGAAGTTTATAGCTATGGAGCTACTAAACCGAATTTCATTAATTCTTAATAATATTTAGCTTCACAGAAAAAAAAAGAATTATAGAATTTTAAATACCGTTAATGTATGTTTAAAAATTCTTAGTAAAAATTTTATGATCAAATCCTTGAACAGTTCATTTTTTCATATAAAAACTATTGCATACACAGGTATCCCGGCTATTTATTTTGTTTTTATTTTATTTTATTTATTAATTAAAAAATCATTATAAGTACAAGTAAGACTAGAAGTCTCTTAGAGCACCTCAAACAATAAAAATAATCAGTCTTAATAAATTTTAATAGGCTTAAAATACTAAGCAAATGGATACGTACATTGAGATAAATAAGTGTTATAAGGAAAAAACAAATTCCAAAAATTATAAATATTAAGATTTAGAAAAATCTAATAAGAATATGTGTATGCATATAAAATAATAGATAAAAAAATAATATTAGTTACTAAAGACATTTTTAACAGCCATCCTGAAAAACGAAGCACAGGGATCGCTCTGTAATGAGTACTAAGTGATTCTATCATATTTCCTTTTATTATACACATAGCTGGCACAGTTATTAAACACTTTCTGCAGTTTATATTTTGAAGCTGCATCAAGTTCACAAAACACAATAGCACTGTATGTTGTTACGATGGGTACTATAAGAGTTTTGACTAATTTTAATTTAATATCGCTCAGCAATAAAATGTATAAATAGTTTTCGAACAACGTTATACATTTTATTGATGGAGTAACTACTATGGTCCCTGCAATTAAGTTCAGAATTAATAGCGATACCTAGATTTTTTACAACTTTTACATATTTAACAACATCATTTTGCATGAAAATTTCCGGCAAGGTGAATGGTATTCAACTCTTGGTCTACGCGGTAAAGAACTCTGACGAGAATAGCTCCGAAACATGTCAGTTCCACCCTCCGCGCAGTCAAATTTTTCTTTGTCATGATGCTTCACATTTTACAGGATAGCGAAAAAAGTTATTTTTTCGTGTACTGTAAGAGTAGTATTTAAACATTTGTTCAATTCACAAGCTCGTATTAACGTCGTATGTGTTGTGTAATCGTCTAATTATACAATATTGTATTTTTGTTGTTGGTATTTTTCATAGAAAAGTGCGTTATAATTATACGATTGAATTTTATATGTTCTTCAAATAGTTGTATTGAGGCCAGGTCTGGGAACATTCCCATTTGTTAGATTAATTTGTAAAAATCTTTTATATATGTGATATGTAAGACCAGAAAATACATTCTTCTCAACGATAAATATATAATAAATATATAATTGATTCATTTCAATTTAATTGTCAAACTAT
The DNA here is from genome assembly GCA_956483635.1 of Panzeria rudis. NCBI lineage: Eukaryota > Metazoa > Arthropoda > Insecta > Diptera > Tachinidae > Panzeria > Panzeria rudis. The sequence goes on along the minus strand of OY101451.1, from coordinate 29,716,277 downwards.
TTTAATCAAAATTGCTTGTCGCGAAATAAGTTATTCTATTTGGCGTCAACTTAAAACTCCCATGCATGGTTTCATTTCATGGTATCAAATCAAGGTGAAATAATACCAGGTGGCCTCGAGAGATCAGGTGACTACGAATTGTTTACCATATCTGAACTGCCAACTGTGTTAATGTATCGGCTTTTTTGATAGTCCAAATATAAATTCTGCTCATCGAATTTATATTTGGAATGTCAAAAACTGATATATTAACACTGTTGATAGTTCAAATATAGAAACATTTTCTTAGTCATCTGATCTCTCGAGGCCACCTGGTGTTAATTCGCCTTCCCTTGGTATTAATTAAATTGACATTTGAGATACGACAAAATAACGATACAACAAATTTATCTGTTCACAAGCACATAAACAAGTGTCGTCTTTTTTTAAACGATAAGACATACGACTGAGCTTCTGAATTGAACAATTGTTTTACAATGTTATTTAAGAACAAAGTCTAAATCCTATGTATGTTAATTTTTTTTATCAATTTCTTATATTAGGGCTTATATATGTCTGATAGCACTTTTTACAAATTGAAATTTCATCAATTCGACCGAACATTGAAATCAGACGTACAATAAGTGTTTTTAACTGAGCGGATGAAAAGCAAAGGGATACAAGTGCAAAAACTAAAAAAAGGTTGAGTTATATGCAGGAATCAACACTTAATATCAATATCTATCACTCTACAACAACTCAGACTTGTACGATGACTTCAAAAGACGGTATGTCTTAGAAACCAAAAATATTATCTATGAAATGCATGGGGACAAAAAACTTTGCAGCTTAATTACTCAGAATTTAATTTTACTCCCGGTATTCCCGGGAATTTTTGAAAATTAGTGATATGAACCAAACGAGCTCAAGATAAGAAATACAATTTGTTTTTTTATAAAAATATAAACAATAAAAGCAAGTTTATTCACTCTAAGAGTAAATACATGCATATATGTACATAAGAGCGACTAAAAAAAAAATTTGGTTTTCTTACCCCTCTGAAAATAAAGCTTGATATGTTTTATGATGATTCCCAAAATATTTTGGTTCTAGCGTTGACCAACCGTGAGCTGGACCATTTTTAAAAAAGGTATTTTTTCAGTTTTTCGAATTTTTTAGTACTTTGCTACAAGACGACATAAATAAACTTTGGTATCATCGAAAAGAGTTTTTGAAGCAGCTTCCAATGGTATATAAAACTTGACCACATGCGACCTACTAATTGAAATATTTAACTAAATACATATTTTCGTTTCGTGTTTTCATACAATTTCTACGTATTCGGAAATAATGTTCTGCTTTTCAAGTTGAATCTGTTTTAAAATAATGTTAATTTATTTATGTTTTTGTAGTTATTCACATAAATCGCGAAAATCGCGATATATTTTATCTTTTTTCAAATATAGGCAATATGGGTACCAAAATTTTTAATTTTTCAATTATAATAACCAGCTGATAAGCTAAAGATCCATTTTCAAATCCTGGATACTGTGAGATAAATTTAAGTTTTCAAATATTAATTTTTTAGTTGAATACATATCGACGCCTCCATTCTATAATGTTCTAAGTGTACTTAGAACGTTTTTAATGTTCCTGAATTTTTGAATCCTACGTTCTCTAATTTAAATACTGTCAACATTTGGTTAAGATGGGCCGATCCTTTCCAAAGTTATAGGCATAAATATACTTAGACTACACACATAGTCGTAAAAATTTTCCATTCTAAAATGTAGTAAGTACACTTAGAATACTTTTGCTTGGACAATTTTAAATTGACTTGAAAACTAAGTTGACTTAGTATGTTATGGAAGGGACATTTCTTAACGTTGTGTTTTCTATGTGTATTTGGTATGTTCAGTGTGCTTTTTTTAGTGTCTGTAAGTGTAGTTAAAAGGTTTTTTCCTGAATTAAAAAAATAATTTTGTGCGTGTAAGTGTACATAAGATGTTTTAGTTTGGAAAAAGCAGTCAACCAAATCTGACGCCTAATATTTGTATTTTCGGATATAAAATGATTTCGCGTGCAAGAAAAATGATAAATTTAGCACAAAATAACGTGAGAGGTATTATATATTACATTTCCATATTATCTAAAATAATTAATAAGTTTTTTATTAGGAAAAGGTGAATCAAAAAGTATAAGTTCAATGTCATATAATCGTGAGGAAAGTGTTGGTAAGAAATTCACAACTTAAATTAAATGTTGTGTTTATTTATATTGGATTTTTTCGACAGGAAATAAAGAGCAAACTAGTCCAGCAAACGAAAAATCGTCTAAATTTGATAATGAAAATAGTGAAAATTCTGATTCACTAGGTATTGTGATATATTTATATTAATATATTTAAATTTTTTTATATTAAGTAATTGATTTTTTAGAATCATATCCCGGGAGTGACTGCGAATATAACACATCGAGTAATTCATCTGCAATAGGTATGTTTGTAGACACTTTTTTATATAATTTATTTTAAGTATCGCTTCAACTTTTAGAGCCATTTCCCGGCAGTTGCAGCGAATATAATCCGTCAAGTAATTCGTCGGAAGCAGAATCAAATCCAGAGTTTAGTCCAATAACTACAAAATTAAAAAAGAAAAAATTAAATCCGGAATTTGATACACCACCCGAAACCTTTTGCAAAAGACATAGACGTCCATCCGAGTGGAAGAAAAATAAAGCAAAATATTTAAAAAACCATGGAAATGATCATTATAATAAAAAAGGTCAGTTTGTACCAAAGAAAGAGTTAAAAGAAGGTTGCAAAGAATCTTGTAGAATGAGATGTTCACAAAAGTTGTCTAAAGATAGAAGAACACATATTTTTCAAAATTTTTATAAAAATGGCAGCAAGGAACTTCAATGGGCTTTTATAGCAAATTTAATAACACTGCACAAGAAAAAAGTTTGCACAAATATAGAAAATTCGCGAAAAAATTAGTCAAGAAAGTATTTTCTAAGTTATGAAGAAAATGGGAATGACATAAGAGAACAAGTCTGCAAACCCATGTTTATAAATACATTGTCAATATCTCAACAGACAATCGAAACCGTAATACGGAAAAAGCATTCTAATGCGGGATTTATATCACCCGACAGAAGAGGAAAGCATTCTATGGCAAATAAAACTTTAAGTAGAATAAGAGACATAGTTATAGAGCATGTTAACGAGTTTCCTTTAGTAGAATCACACTACTGTCGCCAACGAGTACAAAAAAAGTACTCGGATGGTGAAATATCGTCGGTTACTGAAATGTATCGTTTATATGAAATTTGGTTCTCCGAAAAGTCAATTGATATCAGCTTAAAAGCGACATTAAGACAATATCGCGATGTTTTCAAAGATTCTTTCAATATTTCATTCTATATTCCAAAAAAGGATTTATGCGACTTATGCGAAAAGTTCAAGAACTCTGATGAAGAAGGAAAAAAGCTCATTGAATTTCAATTCAATCACCATTTATTTTGTAAACAAAAATCTAGAGAACTGAAAGATATCGACAAAAAAGAGTGTATTGAAAACGATAATGTTATTACAGTTTGCTTTGATTTTCAAAAAATTTTTTCATCACCTTGTGCTGAAGTGAGCACTTTTTACTACAAAAGAAAATTACATGCTTATAACTTCACAATTTTCGAGCTTGGTTCCAATATAGCATCTTGTTTTGTATGGGATGAAACAATTGCAAAGAAAGGTGCGATAGAAGTAGCCACATGTTTATTTCAATTTATATCAACAAAACATAAAGAATTCGGCATAACTAAGTTTAATTTATGGTCTGACAATTGTGGAGGTCAAAACAAAAATAAAATTGTATTCTCTATGTATGTATGGATTGCACGAAAACTACAAATCGATATTAGTCACAAATTTTTAGAAAAGGTTCATACTCAAAATGAAGGCGATGGTGTTCATGCACTTATAGAGAAGTGCAAGAAAAATAAAAGAATATACACGCCGATAGAATGGTACTCCGTGATAAGAAATGCTAAGAAAACACTGCCATTACACAATGTAATTGAAATGGACCATGATGATTTTTTGGATTTCAAGCAATTCGCTGCTGTAACAAATTGGACAAAAAATATACAAAGAACAAAATTATAAATTATTTTATAAATATGAATTTGATGAGAATTTCAAAGAAATAAAGATATATGATAAAACTAGGAAGAGAAGAAAAGAAAATAAAATTGTTATTGAAGAAATACCAAAAGCATACATATCCGGATTTCCTATAACGGAAGAAAAACGAAAAGATCTTTTATATCTGTGTGATCAAAATTTAATTCCAAAATTTTACCAAAATTTCTACAGACAACTTAATGGTTTTAATGGAAAAGAGTATGTAGTCGTGTCAGATAATGACGACTAAAAAATACAATATAGTTTCTACCTATTTAATGTTATACTGAATTAATACTGTTTCTGTTATCTTTATTCTTATAATTATTTTTAAGTAACCTTGAATTTATCTTATAACTACTTTTTGTTTGAACTGAATTATTATACATATTTAATTTTCTTTTTTGTTTTACGAATAAAATTAATTTAAAAAGAAAATAATAGTTTTTTTTTATATAACGTTTTAACTAAAAATTCGTCTATGTAGGAAAATATAATTTTCTAAAATGTTTGTCCAAACTAAAATATTATATGTATACTTAGTGATTAACTTAAAAACAATAGACCTATCAAAAACATGCTAAGTACACTTAGACGACCTATAGCCAATGTTTTCACCGTGCTAAAACATTTTATATCATTTTTAGCTATGATCCAATTAAAATTTGTAAATTCAGAAAATACTATAAAAATTCTACTCAAATTCTACTAAAACCAGTGAAAGAACAAATGGCGTATCTTATATAGTTTATGAGATATCGCGTGAAAGCTTTGAGAGCTCGTAACTCAAAACTCACATTTTCGACTTAGAATGTTATAGAATGGAGGCGTCGATATATGAAATGAGAAAAATAGTTACTAACAGATCAAATTAAATTAGCTAACTAAACTACAAATTAGAACATTTACCAAAATGTGAAAAATACAATTACAATAAAAAATATAAAATTTATAATAAATGATTTCGCGATTCTATATTTGTATAAAGTTTGCACGATTCCGTTTTGTGTGCATTATGAACTGGTCGATTACTTTCGATAACAGAAAGACATGATTGGCTTACAAGTTTAACAAATCGTTCCGTGTTTTGCGAATGACTCCCATGCCAAATTGATTTCGATAAAAGAAGCAGTAAATTTTATCTCTATAAACAGTTTTTAAATTGTGACTTTACCAGTACCAAGTACCAAAACCGTTTACAACCTAAAACAATGTTTTTCTCGGTCATCACTCATAAATTATTTGTAATGTTAAAAAGTACGCTCCAATTGTTTATATTATAATGCCTAGGATTCTTTTTGACGTCCCGATATCTCCTTTTTACCGGAATTTGAACAAATTTCCATAACTCACACAACTTTCCGTAATCGTTGCTTTATAAAATTTTGAGAGTCTATATGACTGGTTATTGCACTGCTGTTGCAAAAATAACAAATGCTGGATTATGTCACAGTTTGTCGGAAGCTTAGTTTTGTTCAGCTGAACAGGAGAAAAATCCATTTTTAGTGTTTTCGTAAATTTATTTTTAAGTCTAATATTATAAATTTACGGTGCACCTTGTTAATAGATTCATATGTTTTTAATTAAAAAATTTAAATTTGAAAACTTAAATTTATCTCACAGCATCCAGGGTTTAAAAACGGATCTTTTGCTTATAATTGAAAAATTAGAAATGTTTGTACCCATATTGCCTATATTTGAAAAAGATAAAATATATCGCGATTTTCGCGTTTTATGTGAATAATCACAAAAAAAAAAAATTAACATTATTTACAAACAGATTCAATTTGAAAAGCAGAACATTATTTCCAAATACGTAGAATTTGTATGAAAACCCGAAACGAAAATATGTATTTATTTAAATATTTCAATTAGTAGGTCGCAAGTGGTCGAGTTTTATATACCATTGGATTCTGCTTCCAAAGCTCTTTTCAATGATACCAAATTTTATTTATGTCGTCTTGGAGCAAAGTACAAAAAAATTCTAAAAACTGAAAAAATACCTTTTTTAAAAATGGTCCAGCTCACGGATGGTTAACGCTAGAACCAAAATATTTTGAGACCCATCATGAAACATATCAAGCTTTATTTTCAGAGTGGTAACAAAATCACTTTTTGCTCTTCCATACAAGTTGAGTCGCTCTAATGTACATTAGGGTATACCATTTTCATTATTTTTGCAAATATCAAATATTACATGCCCTAGCCAAACTGGCCATATAAAATATAAAGAAATGTCATCTTACTTTTATGCTGTTGTCAAAAAAAGTTCCCGCACCAAACGAGTTTAAATTTGGTCTATGTGTTAAAACATATAAGACCAACCATACAGTTTTCCTTATCCCTTTACAATTTGACAAAATTCCATACGACTCTGACAAAACTAATATTGGTGCAAAATATATGCTCACTGTGTTGCTTAGTTCGCCAAATACCGCAAATTTAGAATAGGAAAATTCATAAAAAATTTAGTAACTTGCTACACAAAAATATGTATTTATTTAAAACTACTTATCCCAGATATTCCATTAAGGTTTCATGTTAAAGGTCATACAATTGTCCTTAACATGTATCGAAACATGAATCGAAATAGCCTGAGTCTTTATTGTTGAGTCTTTATTGTTGAAAGACCATACACAAATCTTATTCAGATCGTCATTAAGACGACAAACTAAGTCCTTAACTAGCCCCAAAGGGCGTGATAGATAAATTTGGGCATCATCTGCATATAAATGAATGCTGGAATTTTTACAACAGTAGACAATATCAGTAATAAACATGCTGAAAAGTAAAGGGCCAAGTATAGAACCCTGTAGAACTCCACTTAATACGGGTTTTAGTGTTGAGAATGACGACTTTGAACTAACTCGTTGGTAGCGATCAGAAAGATATGATCTAATGAGATTGGCAGCATTTTTACTAAAACCAAAGTACTTAATCAGCTTAACTAATAACACGTCATAGTTAACAGTATCAAAAGCTTTTGAAAAATCAATAAGAACTACAATAGTAAGTTCGCCATTATCAAAGGATGGACGAATATCTTCCAAGACCTTTACTATGGCTGTACCACAACTTTTCGTAGCACGGTAGCGAGATTGATTGTCAGATAAAAGCTTTTGATATTGCAAATAATTTGTGAATCTAAATTGATTATTGGGCTAAGGTTCGTAACGTTATATTCAGAAAGAATTGGACATGATTAATATTCCAAGGAACAAGGGAAAAATTAGCGGCGCCACTTTCGGAAGCCGCTACACTTCCTTCGTCAGTGCTCACGTGTATTTGCTTATCACCACTTGTCAGGTGGCTCTGTTGAATGTGATTTTAATTCTTATATATACAACTTTTTCGTGAAAATTGAATACGAGAATTAAATCACTCTCAAGCTGATATTAAAGTGCACTTTCCCAGCGTTGCCATAATTTGGTTAGAAGCTAATCTTTCAAAAGCTTTCGAAATGGATGGCAGGATGAATCGTTTTAGCAACAGGAATAACATTGGCAATTTTCCAATCATTAGGAAATGTAGATGTTGTAATGATATGGTTAAAGATATGAGTAATTGAGGGAAGTATAAATGGTAATATAAGCTTTATGAATTTAATACTAATACCATCATAGCCAACTGCAGTGGACTTAATTGCCGAAATTGATCTACTAACCTCTTCAGTGCTAAATGAGCTAAAGGTAAAGAGATTACCACCAAATAAAATTTTTTGATTAATACGATAGGTGTCAGTACTATTTACTATTTCAGGACAAATATCGCATTCAATTTTCTTTTTCCTTAAACCAAGTTGCTCAAGATTTTTCCATAGCTCCCTAGACGAAATATTTGTATTTAATTTACTTTTGAAATATTCACATTTCATATTTTTCGTAACAACATGCACTCGATTTCTAGCGAACCGATACCTCTACCAATTGTACTCACACGGTCTATTCTTCCAAATGGCATAGAGATTATTTCGTTTCTTTATAGCAGATTCAACTTCCTCATTGAACCAAGGCTGGATAAAGCTGCTAGTTTTTTTTTTCTTTACAGGAACATATTTCTCAAATAACATTAATACGTTTCTGGACATGCAGGCCAATTTGTCATCAATGTTATCATAGAACCAGCATTCATTTCAATTCACATTATTCGCATCAAGACTTAATAGACGAACATTGATCGGTTTTTAATTGCGCGAATAGAAATAGATGTTACTATCAATGCAGTGTAGATCAAAATCACTTACAAGAAATAACATATCATGGTCAGAAATGCCGGCAAGTGAAAGCTGGTCAAAATAAATGCTTAGTGAACTATTGGAGGTGCACATAAGGTCTAGTAGAGCAGGTTTAACATTGGGTGCGAATCTGGTATAGCAATCCACTTGCATTCATGCCATCTAGAAAATTATCTGTTCTAGCATTGTCAGCGGACAAATCAATACTGAAGACACCGCAAACAATTAGATTTTCATAATTTATCGCAATCTCATTCAACTTGTCAAAAAAGTCATCAAGTACATTTGGCTTATGACAATTGTAGACACACACTACACAACATTTAGTGAAATTAGAGCCCTGAAACTCAACGCCAATGAACTCGATAATATTATCCTGCTCAGGTTTGAAGACAATTTTATGCCTCAACCCTTTTTCATAATAAATTGCGATACCTCCTCCCTTATGAGTTATGAGTTTGCGTAGGTGTCGTCTTTGGAAGCTTATTGCTATGCAGCCACTGAACCGAATTTCATAAATGGCCAGCAAAACGACACAAAAGGGTTTGAGTTTCCTAGATCCGAAATTTCAATGCTCTATTAGTATTGCTTTTGCCGCTACAAACGTTTAAAGTTGCTAGTGGACAGCCGGGTACTCGGCTATGTATTCTAGGGTTAAGTGCAAAAGGTGGTATAATATAGGACATTTATATTTTAAGCACTTGTCAAAAAAATTCCAGAGACCGCAGGAATAAAGCCTAAGCTGTCGGCCCATCGTGTAGCGGCGTAACTTTGGAGTGTAATTTTTTTCATCAAGCCTCAACATTTTGAGTGATGCGAGTTGAACAGTTTTATAATAAAATATTCCCATACAAGTAACGGAGACGATAATATTGCTTTTAAGCGAAAATAATTTTTTGTCTATTCTTATTATGCCTAATAAATAATAAAAACCGCTCTAAGTATCAAGTTGATTAACAACCGCTCAAAGTTTAGGCACGCGGCTTAATAAATGAATTATTATGATATTTCATTAGACAATATCATAAATTACTTCAACAGACAAGATGCAAATATTGATAAATTGAGTTTTTCTCTCAGTTAAATAAAAAAGTTATTTATTATTAAAAAGGTTTTTTTCTTAACAGCGGTGTTATAGATAATTGTTATAAAAGTACAATATATTCCTTCTTTTGATATCATATAGTGAGTGTAAATATAAAATAATTAATATATCTAAATGTTTTCTATTATTTATCATCTTTGAAGTTATATAATATATAATTCCTGACAGGGGGTTTTTTTGATAAATAGTTGTTTCTTCTTTTTCTAAAAAATAATGTTGTTAATGTCTGAAAAATATGTATTTATTGATGCATTAAAAATTCACATTTTAAGAAGTAGAGCCAGACAAGAAAACTCCTTAGGATGCCCAATTGACAAATATTTGAGCTTATATTTATACATTGCTTGGTAATTTTATGTACTGCAACTGCTGTACTCGATGAAAAATATTTCGAAAAATAGAGAAAAATATTTGAATCCATAACTTTTATTTACCTGCTCTATTGTGATTATGTATGGCTCGGCTATACTAATAAAACCTGGTGATTTCATCAATTTGCTCTCCTCCCAGGTACTCTATTACAGAAAATCAATGTAGTAAACTTTTTAATTCACTATGCCCACGCTTTTGTCCGCCGGTGACAACAACGCTAACCACACGTTCGGGAGATCTCGCCTCATCACACAAAAGAGACGCGTTTTGTTTGACACGACTTCTAAACTGCGAATGAATGATATATCAAGAGGTCAGCAAACTTACTGGCCAACAGATCACCAAAAAATTCCTGATGTTATTGTTTATGGAGTGGTAAAGGATGTGCCCAGCGAAATGATCTAAGTTGAAGTATCTTTAGATTTGTCTTTATAGCACTCACCAACTTTTGTCACTATATATTCACATACAATTTCTTCACCCACTTGTGATTTAACGATGACAGCCACACGTATTAATTGGTTGAAATACAAAATATATTTGAGTGCTAATTGCACAAAAAATATTCAATTAAAAACACCTGCTCACATAGATGACTCTATTAGAAAACATGAGGCAAACCTTAAGCAAGCTGCTCTAAATGCTGCTACTACAAATCTTCAGTGAGATATAATAAAATTTCTTCAGTGGATGTAGAATGGCTTTTATCTGAAAAAAGAAGAGTTGGCAGAGAATGGCAACGCTACAGATTCGCTCAGGTAATATCTTAGCTGAAGGAATGTACGAAACAGCTTAAATCACTACTAGAATATCAAAAAACTGCCTCACTTCCAAAATTTCTGACTGGGCTCGTCGAGACCCCAAAAACAGACTATTCGCTATGGCGAGCAGCCAGAGGCCTCAAAATACCAGTGATATATAAGCCTCCATTGCGAGCTTCGAATAGTGACTGAGCAAGAACTGACGCTCAAAAAGGTACTCTGTTTGTAAGCCACTTGCAGAGAGTATTTACTCCAAATACGTCTGATACTATAGTTGAGCTGCCACCAGTCCTCGCTATACCAGATGTTACCTTGAGGTTCAATATTCGTGAGATTGAACACTGTATTGCGGGCTTAAACTCGAAAAAAGCTCCAGGTGCTGATAAAATAAGCAATAAAATGCTCTTAGAGCTACCCTATACTGCTCAAATTCTATCCCGCAGAATGGAAGGTTTCGCTAATTCCCATGATACCTAAGCCAAGCAAAGGTCATACGAAGGTATAATCCTATAGGACTATAAGCCTATTGTCTAACATGTCAAAGCCATTTGAAAAGCTACTTATGGGTAAGCTAATACCCATACTGAATGGTACTGGATGCATTCCAGACCACCATTTCGGTTTTAGGAGACAACGTAGAACGATTGAACAAACACATAGACTTGTGAATGTAGTTAGAAAAACCTTCGAGGAAAAGAAATATTGTTCGGCGCTCTTCATCGGTGTTTCTCAGGCATTTGATAAAGTATGGCACGAAGGTTTAATACATGAACTAAAGCAAAACCTACCCGAAAACACGCTTAAGCCTTTAAAAAGCTACTTAGCTGAGCGAAAATTTGTTCTTATAGAAGGTAATTTTCTAAGACCTCCGCAACCGATTGTTGCCGGAGTTCATCAAGGCAGTATCCTCGGCCCTGTATTATATCTAATATATGCCTCTGACTTGCCAGTGAGCAGTAACATACACATATCAACATTCGCTGATGATACAGCTTTTCTAAGTGTTCACAAAAGTCAGCAAGAAGTTTCCTGCAAACTGCAGGATTATATACCCCAGTTGGAACAATGGCTAAAGCAATGGCTGATAAAAATTAACGAACAAAAATGTCTACACATTACTTTTAGATTGTGCAGAGAAACCTGCTCACCTATACAAATAAATAACCAAACTATACCTTAACACACTGAAGTAAAATATCTCGGTGTTCATCTTGATCGTCGTCTAACATGGAAGTCTCATATAAATGCAAAGGTGACCCAAATGAATTTAAAAGCAGCTCAAAGAAATTTTCTAATTGGAAGGAACTCTACTCTAAGCCTAGATTGTAAACTTCTTCTATACAACTCCATTCTAAAACCAATATGGTCCTACGGTATCCAATTATGGGGCACTGCCTCGGCATCAAATGTAGAAAAAATTTAAAGACGAGAAAATAAAATACTCCGTACGATTACAGCAGCCCCATAGTATGTCAGAAACAAGCGAATTCATAAAGATCTAGATGTGCCGCTGGTTAAGACAGCATTTTCTAAACATGTGACACAATATATAAAAAAACTTGAGTTGCACCCAAATCCCCTAGCCCGGTTGAGAAGGAGGGACACTCTTGCTCTCAGCCCAACACGAGAGACGTAGACAACCAAAGATCCAACGGATAAAACAATTATTTTTGTCTGGCATTGGCTGGACTTAAAAATTGAAATTTTAGAGTTAAGACTTGATTACTTATTGTTAGTTCAATTTTCTCGAAGATACAATAAATAATTATAACCGAGAAAAAAAAGAACCAAAACCGTTCCAATCTATATAAATTATAACTATTTATTATACCAGTACCATATGTAAATAAAGAAATAGATGGAGACGTTGTAAATATATTTCATTACAATAATGTTACATATAAATATAAAGAAAATTCACGTTTTGAATGGAAATTATTTGATACACTACAATAATGGCTCTTTAAGAATTGCAAACCAATATTTTTCAAATAATAATAAAATGTATTTAAATAAAATAAATATACATTCAACACAACACTTACAATGGAAGAAGTAAATCTAACAACTATTCAAAATTTAAAAGAAATAGAAGAAATTAAATATAATAATAGAATTGTATCTTATATCTTACCACCGATTGTAGTGGTTCTCCTAATAATAATATAATTAATTATACTATACGTTAAATGTAAGGAATAAAATGAAAGAATTCAGGAGAATCCTTTACCCAAGGGGGGAGGAGTTACATATGTAGTTCCACAATCAACCCTCTTAGACAAAAATACAATAATAGCTTAATATAATAACCAAACTTTAAGCTGAGTCAATGACATTTTCCAATATGCATATACAAAAGCGTTTTGGCATGAGTTTAAAAATTTTTACTTTTGTTCCGTTACAATTTTCTTTCTTTCAATGGTTTTCTGAATTTTTTTCCGTTTCTGTTGATTTACAGCAAAAAATTCATTCACTATATTTTCAATTGTTAATTAAAATCAATGATCAAGCAAAATTGATATAAAGAAATATTATGATCGCTTTTGTTTGCTAAACAATTTGTATCCATAGGAATAAGCTTTAGATTAAGAAAGAATTGTATCAAAAAAGAAATGTTAATAAACTTTCTGTTTTATTATGACAACTCTTAACAGAAGACAAAACTCTTTAACTCGCGTATAGGTAAAAAGGTTTTACCGCAGCTCAATATAAATAAGTCTCCTTGGCCGTAGGGAATTCCAGCACTGGTCTTGAAGCAGTGCTCTTCGACGCTTACAAGTCCATTGGCTGTCCACCCTCTTCAGCACTTTGTAACATGTTGGTGAATTTCTAAGGTATTGGAAGGTTGCTAATGTAACGCCAATCCCCGAAAAGGAAGAGACTAGTAACCAATAAAATTACCGCCCAATCACAAATGTTTATGCACTTTCCATAGTGATAGAAAGCATGGTAAATTTCCATTTTTTGATGTATTTGGAGTCCAACAGTTTACTCAGCGACCGGCAGTATGGTTTCCGGGGGGACGCTCCACGGGTGACTTATTGGCCTTCCTTTCGGCAAAGTAGTGCCACGCAATACACCATTTCGGCGAAAGTAAGATGGTGGCTCTAGATATTTCCAAGGTATTGCATAGAGTGTGGCATAATAACTTTTGTCAAAAGTTAATGCTTTTGGTGTCGGTGATTACTTCTCTCGATTCATATCGAGCTTTCTCAGGGATTGCAGTATAAGAGTTGTTATAGATGGGATCTCATTAAACGAGTTCAAGATTAATTCAGGGGTACCGCAAGGCTCCGTTCTTTCTTCTACACTATTTCCTATATGTCTTAATGATCTTCTCTGTCAAACTTCCAATGCTATCTACTCTTTCGCATATGACAGCAGAATTTGCCACTCATACTCACTCGCCAATAGGCCAAGCCTATCGAAGATTGAGTTCTGGAATAAACTCCCCGCAGAGGATTTTCCGGTCACTTTCAACATGCGATCGAATCGAATGTCCACAAACACTACTCCCTCTATCTTCCTTCCCATAACAAATTTTCCTAGTTTCAACGTAACGCATTGCATAAGTATGGGTCATCCCTCAGTGGTGGTCCCAATAAAAAAGCTTCTGGACGCCATGCACAATGTTGCAAAATATCGCTTGATAAACAAAGAAAATACAGGAACAAAAACTTCCAATATTTTTCGTTGTTATTTGTTTTTTTTTTTTTGTATGTACTAGTTTCGATATCATGATAGATTTTTTATTAAATAACTGGAGACCATAGCAAAAATGATTAGTTTTTATGCAATTTTGATGTATTAGATGTCGCATACAATAAACCACTCGCAGAAATAACAATTTAGTTTTCCCCTAAAATACATGATACGTTTATTAAACTGAAAACATTTGGGGAAAACATTTATGCGTCATGTGGCCGCATATATACTTAATTATTATACTGAAATTGTCGTTAATATGTTGAAAATTAAGGGAAATATGTAAATTAGGGTGAACCTTATATTGAAAAAAGTTCGATATCTCCCAGTCTCACCTTCCCGTTTGGTGACAATTGATAACAAAATTAGCCGGCCAAATTTTTACACCCATCGGTTGGGTCTAAGACATGCCACCAGCCCGCTCAAATTTAGGAAAAACAATAAAATATTGCTTACTTGCTTCATAACTTCAAAAGTTTTAATTTCCAAAAAAAGTTTTGAGGGAGGAAAATATTGCAACATACCCTTAAAACTTTTCTTTAAATCTAACAGTAAACAAAATATATATAAAATTTTCAGTCATCATTAACTTATTTTAATTCTTCATTTGTCCTCCCAGCTCATGACAACTAAAAACACAAATTTACAAGGTATTGGAATGGAGCAACTGCAGTCGATTTATTTTTTTGGTTCTATTTTTCGAGATATGCACTTTTTTCAAAAATTAAGCAGTTGCACATCAAATCTTAACAAAACTCGATAACGTGTTGCTCTATTCAATTATAACTGAAAACTGAAATTCGACAACAATATTATCTTTAAGTCGCACTTTTTAATCAACTCAGTAGAGTCAGAGATATCGTTGAATATGTACCATAAAAAATTTATTATCAAAATTTTTGTTCTTCAACCATTCAGAAAAAAACAAAAAAAAATTTTAAAAAATCAGTATTTTTCATTAGCATATAGAAAAGTATATTCCAAACAAAACAACCTATATTTCATTGAAATCGAACCACAATTTTTTATTTTATTCACTATTAAATATGCAGAAACTTACAAAAAGCGAACATTAAAATTGGTTAATTAATTTACAGTTGCACAAGAAATATTAACCCTTAAACAACTAAGACCGTCTACAAACGGTCATCAACAAAAAGAATTTTATGCGAAATTAGTACTTTTACACTCGAACAACCAAAAACTTTTTTATTCGACACCAAATTATGTAGCAAATGGTATCAGTTTGAACGCGTTTCGATAATATTAGTTTGGTAGCAATACCCGTTAAAATAAAATTTTTAGTGAAAAAATAAAAAAATTTTTTTTGTATATTTTGCAAAAATTAAAATAAAAATAAAACTACTTTCTAACCGCTCAACAGCCTTGGTAATTTTTGTGGTAAATATTTAAAAGGTTTTTTTTGATAATTTGTTTCTAGTTTGATCTTTGAAAAAAAATGTTGTTCCAATTGAGATTTTTGCGAACACCGTCTGTAGACGATCCTAGTGACTTAGTTGAACAGAATTTAGTGTAACGTTTTTTATGGGAGTAAAATGTATTCATTATTACCTATACTCTTTTGGCCTACTGAAAGAGGAAAAATAGCTCTAAAATATGTCAACAGGTAGAGTAAAAAATAGATACTGCGATAAACAGAAAAAATTCAAATTTTCTTCATTGAGTGATCAAGAAATTGCTGCTTTGATGGACTCAGGTGAGGATGATGATGACTTTGAAGATTTTGATGATATCATAGAATATCCAGATTATCATTGTGATGAATTCAAACCGGAAGACACTTCTATGATAACTAATTGTTTGGAGTTATTAGATTCTTATGGCTTAATTTAAGTGCACAAAAAATATCAAACTGTGTTCAACCAGAGTGAAGTGCTTCTTTGGAAAGGCTTAGTAGTGAAAAAATACGCTGAACTGAGTTTGATATATTTTGTGTTTTTCCATAAAACTGTGGTCATGTCGATCCCATAAGCTAATCCAGCGACCTCAGATGAATAATCTCTCTGTGCGTTCTCCAGTTCATTGCTTTTGTTAGTTGGTACTTTACAACTGGGAGTCCGATTTGCTCTAACAGTAACAAGGCTATAAATGCCACGTGCTCTCATAAGAATCTAATAACTCAAAACAATCGGTTATCATAGCATTATTTTCCGGTTTGAGTTTATCACTATGATAATCTGGATCTTCTATGCTGTCATCAAAATCTTCAAAGTCGTCATCATCCTGAACTGGGTCCCTCTCTCTATGAAGAAAGCTAAAATTTTTCTGCTTATCGCAGTCTCTGCGTGTTGAGTCAATCAGCCAACTAAAATTACCCGTTACAATCGGAAGCAAAAATCATACCATAACATAGATTGCCTACAGATTATCTGTGAATACAATGTGCACATGGGCGGCGTAGACCTATTTGACTCTGGTATAGACTGAAAATCAGAACACAAGATATGGCAACCAGGATATTTTACCATCTTCTCGATATGTCCATAACAAATGCATTTGCATTAAATCGCAGACTTAACGTCGAAAACCCCCAAAATTCTGATCAGAATGAAATGGGAAGGCATAATGATGCAAGAATTTTGCAGGTGTATTGCAAAAGAACTAAGTGCTTCTGTTGAGATACGATTCGCAGGTTGTCCTTCATTTGCCAAAGAGCCAACCGGTGGCTCTTTTATTGGGAAAACGGTTATTTATCTTGTGGCTATTATAAGGTTCGACAAGATAAATCATTTTCAACAATGGGGCTCAAAAAATTTTGTAAACTGTGCAAAAAATCGGATACACACATGTTTTGTACTAAGTGCAACGTCCACCTATGTGTTGCAAAGACTAAAAACTGTTTAATGGAATACCATTTAATTACATATCATATTTAGTTTGAACATAATATATATTTTGATATCAAAAGTTAAAAATAAAACTGATATTCTTCCAACTATAAGCATCATATTTTATTTATTTCTGAACAAAAAATTCCCCTAAACCACTAAGACCGTCTACAGGCGGTCTTCCTTGTTTTGCTCCTGGAGCTATCCAGGAGCATTTTTTTAGCAATTGGAACTCAAATTCGTAATTTTTAGCAGAAAAATATCCTAGAACAAAAATTATTACCGCAGCACAGTTCGTATTTCATATTCAGAGATTTAAGGGTTAACATAACTAGAGAACGGATTATCCTATTCAATTAAACCAAAAAACCGAAATTTACCAACAATATTATCTTTAAGCATCTATTTTACTATTTTTTATTTACGCACCAGTTTCAGAGATATCACAAAACTTATAAAAAAAATTCTTTTTTTTATAATAATTTTTGTTTTGAAACATTAATTGTTTCTTTTTTTTATAATAATTTTTGTTTTGAAACATTAATTGGGTCTGAAATGTTGCACACTTCATAAAACTTCTTCCCACAAAACTTTTGGTGACAGGTAATAAGGTCATTGGAAATAATTTCAATTGACTTTATTTCCCACCATAAAGGGAAATAAAGAGAAAATCTTAACTCAGCGTAGCCGCTATTCGTTTAATCAAAACGAGAAAATCGTTTAGCATCTCCAAAGTCCAGCTACGCAAGAATATTGACTCAGCGAAACCGGTATCCGACATACTGAGAGGAAAAAACCGCCAAAGGCTGGCTATGTATAAAACTTTGGACCTGTCCCACCATGTCGACAATTCGATGTCGTTCTCTTATTTATATTGGAAACAATAATAAAAAATGTAAATTTGTTTTTATTTCCAATATAAATAAGTGAACGACATCGACATGTCGACATCGTGGGGCACGCCCTTTATTCAGCGAAGCCGCTTTTCTATATACTTAAAGGAAAAACATTTAAGTCTGGCCGTAGGCCGGCTATCCAAAACTCTTTACTCAGCGAAGCCGCTTTTCTACATACCTAGAGGAAAAACCCATAAAGCCGGACCGAAGGCCGGTTAAGAAAAATTTTTATTCAGCGAAGCCGATTTTGGATATACCAATAAAAAAAAGCTTAAAACCCGGCCGAAGGCCGGCTATGCAAACATTTTTACTAAGCGAAGCCGCTTTTCGATATACTGACAGGAAAAAAGCTTATGAGCGATATACCTTAAGCATTGTTGACGTTATTTCCATTTTAATAGGGAAATAAAGTCAGTTACTTTCTTTCCAATTTTTTTTTGACTTTATTTCACTTTTAAAAAAGCAATAAGATCAATTGACTTTATGTCCCACCATGGTGGGAAATTATGTCATTTGACCTTATTTCCACTGACCTTATTACCTGTCACCAAACATTTTTGTGAAATTAGTATTTTTATTAGTATTATGAAAGAAAGCTAAACTTTATGGTTTTGTGCTAAATTTGAGCAGGGCGGGCATGTCTTACCCCCCAACCAATCAATCCGAAAGCTTGGCAGGATCATTTTTCTTATCAAGTCTCACTAAAGTTGAGGATGAGACCGGGGAAAATCGCTTTTTTTTCAAAATCAGGGTCACCCTAATGTACATACGTGTGTATATCGAAAAAAGTAAAATCTGAAACGAGGAAATTGAAAAGTTTCCGGTTTCGCTGGAGCCAATGAGAAATGTAATCTTCTGATGCTAATAGTGATAGCTGTGTTTTTGGTTATTGTAAGCGACGCATAGTGTTTCCAAAATTTTATCACCATAATTTGTCTAAATACTGATGAAAATGCCTAAAAAAATTGTGTAATCTTATATATAAAGAATTTTGTGAGAAAAATATATTTCCACGCCATATGTTGTTTTCCATTGTCGAGGTTTTTCAGACGTATCCACGTAACTGGAAAATTACTTCTTTTTATTAAACGTTTTATAATAAACTTGCAAAATTGTATTATCGAACTTTGGAATGCTTTTTTGTATTATCAATTTAGCATGCTTTTTGCTTCTAATGTAAAACCTTGGTTAGGGCGTTTCGCGCTTCTGGATGCGATATACATATATATGTATATATAAACATACAAATATACATATGTGCCCTTAATATAATTTTTCTGTGTCTAGATAGGTTTTTTAATAAATATGCGATTCCTTACATGAACTTCTGTATTCATTTTCACACGTTATGTTAGTACATACATAACTACATACTTCCCTTTAAGTTTAATGATAGAGAAAACTATTGTATGGTCGATATAATTTTAAAAACGTTCATGGTGCATTAAACATAAGAGTTCAAAAGAGTTGGTGTGCGTAAAATGAAAATGGCATAACCTTGTATTGAACCTGAGTAAAACGTGTAAGAGAACAGAGATACATATCTATTATGGTTAAGTGGTGCATTATAGGTTATGCGAAATAAGTTCTAACGCAAAGAAAATAAAGCACGGCAGAAACAAAGCATATAGCTGGCATAAGAAATAATAGAATAACTAAGAATATATAGGGAAATAGAAATATGTACGTAACAAATAATGTAAAATAGTTTCCAATAAAAAAATAAGTTCACGCAAAGAAAATGAAGACCTCAAGACGAAATTCATATTTTTACACTATTTTCAATACCAATCAAACAAAAATTAATTTTTTTATATTTTTATAAACTAAATTAATATCAATCATACGCCACGTTTAACAAACTTTAATTTTATATTTCTACTGGAAACCACAAAATTATTAAATTAGTGTGTACATTGTACGCGCTATAACAGACAACGTATTAGACTTTTGTTTCGAACATTTTATATAATTTTAAGGGTAGAGACCTGTAGATTAAGATTTTTATTTGTTTTTAGAGTTTCGCAAAATTTGTGGCCACTTAAGGAAAAATATCAAAAATTTTGTAAAATTTAAGGTTTCTCGTTAATTTTTTTATTCTTTGTTTTTGACCCACAATATCTTAAAAACTACTTGAGATAGCGCTATAAAATTATCAGCGTTTTAAGATGGTATAGTTACTAATAAAATACAGTAAGAAGCTTGGACCGAATACAATTCGAAGAAAGTTTGTTTTAATAATAACAAAAATTCATATGAAAATCTGACTTTTTGCGGTATTTTTTCTCTCTCCTGACTATACTAGTCGCGGGGCCCATTATCGCCACATATGGAAAGTTGCTATCAAATATAGCTTTAAAATTTCTGGTGAGAAGTTAAGATCGCAGCTTTGCAATTTTTGTACCACTCATGCAAACATGAAAAATATTTTTAAAAATGATCTATTCTAGGGGTTACTGTGGGCGAACTATTATAGCTAGAGCTTAGCTTTTTAGCTCGTTAGCTTGGTTCTTTGTCCTGTATTTAAATCATGTTAATTTGGTTAAGGTCTTTGAAGAAACTTATTTTTTATAATCAAAATACTGATACTAACTTTTTTACAAAAAATGTACAAAAAAACCAACTTTTTTTTAAGTGTAAAATTGAAACTGTTGCCATTTCTCACTCCATTAAGATAAATTGATTCGGTGAATTGGACAATTTTTTTTGAATTGTGAAAATTATTATTAAATTTTTGGTATAATTTTGCGACTTAAGACAACTTTACAGTTTAAAAAATACCAGAATAAGATCGCCAAATTTGCAAAACATTTTTTTTGCAAGGCCTGTAACTTTTGAACTATCGGAGAAAAATTCTAAACGTATGTGAGGCAAATGTAGGCCTTTAATAGCAGATTCCAAAATGGGAAAGGGTTTGGAAATCGGAAGAAATGTAATTTTGGCGATTTTTTTAAAGTATGACATACCCTAGGTTACCAATTTTGGGAACCCCTGTAGTGAAATTCACTAAGTTTTAATAATTACTGTTTGAATTAACGCTTATTTGATTCGCTACTTTCATGTTAAGGCCTTTGTTAAAATTTTATATCACTTTCCAACACTATTAAAATAAACGAAAAGCACAAAGAGGAATAGAAAAAAACAAGTGAATTTATGCTTGCAAAGAAACATATTTTCATGAATTTCTTTAATTTTAAGAAATAAAAGTTAAATTAAATGTTTAAATAATATAAATATTGTTATTTATATACAAAAGATTTTATATGTGTGTATATTGTTGTCGAATAATTATTTGACTTTTGCCAAAAGACGACCTGCTTTAACTAAACAGCTGACTGTTGGATATTCAATAACACCACAAAAATGTTTGCCGTTTAGTTAACGTAGCTAGTAGTGCTTAAAAATGTTAACAAATAGTAAAAGCAATAATTTTGGTGTTAACTTCTTTAAACGTCTGGTTTCGCGTTAAAATAAGTTCGTGAATTGCACTACTGAAGCCATAGTTTTACCCATTTTGCTTAACATAACAGTGCCAAGGTTTACTAGTACTTTTTCAAACAGCAAGAAGAAATTCACATACATTTAGGTCTACGAAAGTTGTGTTTTTCTATATGAAGTTTGCTATTATTGTGTGCAAGTTGAGTTCATACGTAAAAAAAATACTGTGCTCTTAACACGTCCTGTACTGCAATTCACAAACTTATTTTAACGCTAAACATGGCGATTAAAGAAGTTAACACCAAAATGATTGCTTTTACTATCCATTAAACTTTTAAGCACTATGAACTGCGTCAACTAAACGGCAATAATTTTGTGGTGTTATTGAATAGACAAAAGTCAGCTGTTCAGTTAAAGCAGACGTCTTTTGGCAAAACTCAAATAATTATTTGACAACAATATACACACATATGAAATCTTTTATATATAAATAGCAGTATTTATATTATTTAAACAATTAATTTAACATTTATTTCTCAAAATTAAAGAAATTCATGAAAATAGGTTTGTGTGCAAGCATAAATTCAT
Organism: Panzeria rudis; assembly: GCA_956483635.1. Taxonomy (NCBI): domain Eukaryota; kingdom Metazoa; phylum Arthropoda; class Insecta; order Diptera; family Tachinidae; genus Panzeria; species Panzeria rudis. Next base: position 29,694,167 of record OY101451.1, on the reverse strand, counting down.
TTGTTTTTTGTCCATTCCTCTTTGTGCTTTTCGTTTATTTTAATAGTGTTGGAGAGTGATATAAAATTTTAGCAAATTCTCAACACAAAATTAGCGAATCAAAAAAGCGTTCATACAAACAGTAATTATTGGAGACAAAATTGCCTTATATTTAAGCGTTAAAAGTTAGTGAATTTCACTACTGGAGCCTCTCTTGAAGGAGCCAGTACCCCAAACTCTTCAAACATAAGACGGACAAGACCTCAGCTGTAATCATGTAAAATTTCATGTCACTGGCTTTAGCAGTTTCGTAATCGAAAATTATTTTTCCTTTTTTATATAAGCACATTTGGAAAGCATATACTTTTTTACTGCTTCGAGAAACTCAAGCTATATTTCGTTTAAGTGCATTACATGGTAAGGGTTAACTAGCAAAACTCATTTTAATTACTTGCTGTGTATTTCGGTCGACTTAATTTATTTGTCTAAGTTAATGATATTTATTTATGTCTCCTCTATATTTTGTCAACAATATTATATATAATTTCTGCTTAATATTCGATAACATGGATATTCTTAAGACCCTGCCTTTATTTATTCAATGATGTTGTTATGCAAGGCAAACGGCGTAAAATAGACATCAAATTATGAGCAAAAGTAAACTAGCGTATATGTGAGTTATTGTGGAATTTATCTTTTGAGGAATTATTGTTGAGGCATTTACTGGGAAATTTAATTTCAGTTAAATGAAAACACAAAATAACTAGCTTAGAATTTGCTTTTTTTATCTACAAAAAAGGAAAATAAACTTGACATTTTCAAAGTGTGATTGTGCTATTATAATAATACACATCATTCATATATGAGTCGATAATTAAATAATTGTCAACGATATGATCTTAAGCAAAAGCAATAAGTATTTGTTTATCAATAATTATACATCCATATGTGCATAACTTCGATTAGCAAAGTTTATATTGGTTATTATCAGGGAAACCAGAAATATGCCCTAAAAACTTTGTTTTATGTTGCGCAGCAAGACACCAAGACATATTTTGTGGTTAATATTAGTAACCGCATAAATGGCTTTAATATTCGTAAACGCGACTATTCCCGTCCTAGTATTTTGTATGAAGTGCAAAAAGCCAATAATCTCGACAAAATTGAAATTGCTCAAGAAATCCTCAAAACTACATAATTGAAAATTTTTATAAGTGTGAAGAAACTGGGAATAAATCAGTGGAATGAAGAAAATTTTTAAGAAATTGGTGAAAAAATACATTAGAGTAAATTGAAAAATGTAAGAATATTTTTTTTAAATGCGGAAAAATGTCAAAATATTCGATGTGAAAACCAGCTTTTCTTTTTTTGTAAATATTTATATTAAAATTTAAAAAACAAAAAAATGCCCTAAATATGCGACTAAGTGTAAAAGATGCAAAAACATGCTGTAAAGGGCACTAAAAAATCGAAGCCAAAATTCTTAAAAAGTTCTGGAACGTATAATTATCTTATTTGTGCCTATATATTTCACACAGGAAAATAACATGCAATTGCATATTTGCGGTTTGCCTGGCTATTATGATAAAAGGTACCATATATTCCCATATTGTATCCCTACAGGACATTGAAGTTCATAATCTTAATCGTAGTGTTGTGTTTAATAATTCGTGGAAAAAGATATTAAATTCTATATGCGAACAAGAAGAAAAATATACATATTTATTAAAATGTTGCAAAGGCAACACTCGAAAAAATTTTTTTTAGCTCAGGAATTGAACTCGTTGGCCAAAACCTATATTGTTTGATTTAATAGCGAACATATCTTACTAAACTAAGGTAGCCAAAAATTAAGCCAAATGTTTTTAATTGTGAGCGTTGCAAGCTGTTAAGCATAACTATATTAATTAATTAAAAAAAAACATTTTAGAAAAAAGGTGATTTATTTATATTTAATCAGAAAGAAATTATCATTCCTCACAGACCCTAATCGATAATGGGATGCAGTCTATTTTGCGAAGTTAGTGGGATTGTAGTCTTTAAGAAATGGTATGGTAGATTTTATATATAAGGTGTTATAAAATATTTTTTAAACTACTATATTCTTGGCAAATTTAAATTTTAGAGAAATAAAACTCTTGAAGATCGTAATTAATCCAAAAAAATAAATCACCCAGCGAAGGGTGAAAGTGTCCTCTTTAGCCTTTTGTAATCGCCCGGACCCGTGGTAGAATTTTTTCTCAGTTTTAATGAAATTACTCAAAAAATTATTTTAAAGAAAGACAATTTTCTACCTAATAGTATAAAATGGTGAGCTAAATTTTCACCAACTTCAAGACGTTCGATCAACTTGAAACTTTGCACACACATGTCAATTTAATCTGAGGGATATATAAAATGATATTGCCACGCCTATACTAAGTAAATATATTATATCATCAAAGCTATAGCAGTAAGAGCATTCATATACATATCGCTCCTTTATTGCAACGTAGTCATATCTAAAAAAATTTAGCTTGGCAAATCGCGTTTAAAGCCTAGTATGCAGATCCGCCTGAATTTCAGGTTTGAAATTTTGTATTTATTTCTACACGGAATAATTGTTGTGCAGACTAATTTGTTGTTATTCACGCAAATTCACTTACTTTTAGTGTCCGAGCGATCGATCGGTTTCGGTGTCGGAGTTCGGCAAAAAGCTGTGTTCGCTTGATGTTCGGCGCTCGGTAAAATTTTCACCGAACACCGAACTTTGTAAAATTGTTCTTTTTTTTATTTATATATCATCAAAAATACACATAAATGTAGTCCTACAAAATATTATCAAAAAGTACTACGCACTATCAATTTGTTAATTTTGTATTTGTTAAATGAATAAGTCATAGCTAAAAAAAGTTAAGTTGAAATTTTTCTTTTCAGTAAAAAAGTTCGGTGTTGCGTTCGGTATTGCGTTCGGGCTCGGTTCAAAAATGTTTACCGAAGTTCGGGTACGGGTTCGGTCTGAAAAAAGTACGTTCGGTCGGACACTACTTATTTTTATAAATTACAACGTATAATATATGAAAAATTATTTTAAAAACCACGAAAACACAAGATATCAAAAATTTCTTCAGCTAACAATTGTCCGAACATTAATTTTTGTTTTAGTTGACGGAAAAAAAGTCTACAATAATTGATATGCCATCCATGTACTAAACAAAAATTGTGTTGATTTTTCTTTTCAGCTTCGTACTAACAAACAGAAATTCGCCTGAAATTTTTTCAAACCTGAATTTCAGTTTAGTTTTTTACACATGCTTCTTATGGCAGCCTGAAATTCAGGCAGAACTGCGTACTAGGCTTAAAGTTTTTTAATTGTAAGCAAGTATATGGACGGTGTTAGGGTTTTAGAGGTTATATCTTCGGTCTAAATTAAAATATGTTTCTGAAAATTTGTTAGCATAATTTATTTGTCAACATTATATTATTAAGAAGGTCTTAATGAAGACTTTTTGTTAAGTAACTTAAAAATGATGGGTTTTTTGAGATATCACTACGTTGCAATAAAGGAGCGATATAATATTGGTTGTTTTTAGAGCAAAATGGGAGTATGTCAAAAAATTGGCAGAAGAGCACCTGGAGAAGGGGTACTTTCCGTACAAAGTAACTAATAATAATAAAAAGCCATAAAAGTATGAATCTTCAAAGTATCAGTTAGATTGAATACAATATACGAAGTTAGTAAAAAAAACTGGCGGACTAGGTGCGAGAAGTTCCCATACAAAGTAATCAATAATTAATTACCTGCTAACTAGAAAATATAACAAAAAGAGTCTTCAAAATTGGAATGAGCTAATTTGAATACAAGATAGGAAAATAGGTTAAGAAGTAGGTGCGGTTGAGACGCTACTTTACCCCTATATCTTTGCGATTGATTGATCCATTGGACAATAGTTTTTACAAGTTACCTATCTTAGCCCGATAAAAGACTTATCGTAGGTATTATTAAAATGCTTTGTTTAATAACATATGGCTTCTTTTTAATTAATAAAAGGGTACATAAGGTAAAAGCAAATTCAATAAAGCGCGACTTTGGCTCGTAAGCTAAGGGTTCCGTACAAACACATATATATGCCATTTCGTTTTCGCCCTTTTTTTCGCATTTTTATATTTTTTCGTTTTGCTTTTTCGTTAAATTTTATTTGTTAAGTTTTTTTTGTTGATCTAGCGATTTTTCTTGGTTTTGGCGCTTTTTTCAATTTCCAATTTATCATTTATTCGTTTTTTTGTTGCTATTTTTCGTTTTTGGAATTTTTTCGTTTTTGCCGATTTTTTTGTTTTAGCGATTTTTTGGTTTTGGCGTTTTTTTGCTTAACCACTTTTTGAAGGTTTTTTTAGCTTAAGCGATTTACTTTAGCTTTGGCGCTTTATTCCGGTTTGGTGCTTTTTTTCGGTTTTTGGGATATTGTTCGGTTTTTGGTGATTTTTTTAGTTTTAGCGATTTTTTCCCGTTTTGACACTTTTCGTTTTGGCAATTTTTACGGTTTTTGGCGATTTTTTAGTTTTGGCGCTTATTTTTGTATTGGCGCTTTTTAGGTGTTTTTTTTTTCGTTTTTGACGATTTTATTCGTTTTGTTACGATATCTTTAGTTTTAGCGATTTTTTAGGTTTACGTGCTTTTTTCTCGTTTTAATGCCTTTTTTCGTTATTTGCTTTTTTTAGTTTTTTGTCGATCTTTTTAGTTTTGGTAATTTTATTAAGTTGTAGCGTTTTTTTAACTTTGGTGCTTTTTTCCTTGAAGCACTTTTTTCATTTTGGCGATTTTTCATTTTCACATTTTTTAATATTGGAATTTTCAAGTCTTAGCGATTTTTAAAATTTCAAGTGGTTGCCTCTTACGATTTCCAAGCTACAGCAAATTGTCTAAATTACATAGTCAAAATGACATTAACTGATAAAACACCCTTTAATTCCGGGCTTGAATTGCTGAATCAACAACTGGAAAAGTTATACAAAGTCGTTTGAGTTTCGTCTATAATGAGCAAGACCAAAAATATGAGTTTAAATTTGTGGACGAGGATCGATTGAACTAAAACTATTTTTTTGAAAATTAAATCTTATGATTTACTTAAAGAGCCATGTGCCTTCTCTATAACCTTATTTTATTTCTTAATAGCGAGCACCGGCTATTTACATGTTTAGTAGTAGGAATGGAACGATACCGATATAACGGCGGTAGTTTAGATTTTCCGATACATCGGTATTGGCGATATTTTACAGTCGATACTACGATACTTTTTAAATGTTTTTTCAGAATTTATTTTTTAGCAAATAATTTATTTTTCTTAATTTTATTATTGAATTAAATTGAATTCGTGATTTTTTAAATCTTATTATTATCAATTTTAAGTATTAATAATATTTTACACTGTTATCTTTTCAAAAACATAATTTATTTCTTGTTAATTTTACCATGAATTCAAATTCAATTCGTTGTTTTTTAAATCTTATTCCCAGAAAAAAGATACTCCTAAGAAGTCCTGAAAATGTAGTATTCGCGATCCGGATATATTACAAATTTGGATAATTTCTAATTAGTTTTACATATCCTTGTCATTGCAAGAAGTTCTCTTTCGATTTCTTTTTCGGTGTTCCATAAAGACTTTTCCTCAAGGAAAAAGGATGAAAAATTTCTTCTTTTATACGAATTTAAACGCAAAACTGTATATAAACTTTTGGAAAAATTTTAACAATTAAGCTATTAAGTTATTTAGAAGAATATTAGTTGATAAATGTCCTTTAAAAAATTTATTTTTTTAAAAAGCATTTCGAGTATTTATTAAAATTATAAAGGAGCTACAAATTTTTATATAACTCAAATAAACTTTTAATTGCTTTTCTACTAATTATTTGCATATTTTTAATATAGATTCTGTTGAAGCAATGACAATGTAGTTCCTTAAAAATTACTTTTAATTTTTTTATTCTGGGTTAATGCAATTTTAAATATTAATAACCTCTCACTCTGGAACGGATAATTGATCTACACCTTAGATCAACAATTTCTCCGAACCTCCTATCAACCTCCCAACATGCCTATACGAAGGGCAAATCAGTTGAGACGGCACTTCACTCGCTTGTAGGATTCATTGAAAAATCCCTGGCAAACAAAGAATATACATTCGTGGCCTTTCTTGATATAGAGGGTGCCTTTAACAATGTACGACCTGAATCCATCATTATGGAACTAGAAAGACTGAGCATTGATCGGTCAACAATTAGCTTCATACGAGGACTCTTAACAAATAGGGTAATTTCCTCCACGATGGGGCAAACGACTATTCAAAAATCGGTTAGGCGAGGTACTCCCCAGGGAGGTGTTCTGTCACCTATCCTATGGAACATCGCCATAAACTCGGTACTGGTGAAACTAGACTCTATGAGGTTTAAATCAGTAGCCTACGCGGATGACGTAGCAGTAGCAATATCTGGTAAATTTCTAGATACTCTATCTCAACGTCTTCAATCGGCATTAGGTATCATAAGTAAATGGAGCGTTGAAAGTGGTCTTAATGCTAACCCTCAAAAGACGGATCTTGTTCTCTTTACGAGAAAATACAAGACTCCGACTTTCACGTTACCGACTCTCAATGGAGTCACCCTTAGGTTATCAGACAGCGTGAAGTATCTCGGTATTATACTGGACTCTAAGCTTTCATGCTACCCCAACGTTCAAGCTAGGGCAGCCAAGGCTGCTATTGCTCTATACACCTGCAAAAGGGCGATCGGCAACAGGTGGGGTGTAAGTCCCAAAAACGTCAATTGGATTTTTGAAATGGTGGTTAAGCCCATACTAATGTATGGGTCTGTCGTCTGGTGGACTTCCTTAAATAAAGCCACATACTCTAAAATAATAGAAAAGGTACTTCGAACATCTGCTTTGTTGATTACGGGTGCACCTCGCACTACTCCATCCAAAGCACTGTTCACCATGCTGCATTGGCTTCCTGCTGAACTCATGATCAAACAACTGGCCATGAACTCGGCGGTTAGACTGGATGCCTCAGGTGCATGGAAGCGGGGTAACGTAGGCCATGCGACGATATTAGGGCAAATCTCAGATCTTCCCGACCACACTGACTACTGCTCGCCTACTCTGATGCCCGACAAAAGATTCCTGGTGGACTTCTCGGGCACATCTTCTGAGGAAAACCACATACACCAATATGAGGATGTGCTCGAGATCTACACTGATGGGTCAAAGTCGGGCATCGGAGTGGGCGGGGGTTTCTATATCCCACAAATGCAACGTAGGATAAACTTTAGGCTACCAAACCAATGTAGCATCACTCAGGCTGAAATATCAGCAACCAAAAGGGCAGCCAACTGGTTAAGGTACTACAGGATATTCGATCAGGACATCCGAATTTGTACCGACAGTAAGGCGGCACTACATGCTCTATCTTTTGTTTACACAACATCGGAATTGGTTAAAGAATGCCGGGCATCTCTGAATGAGATGGCGAGACATGCGAACCTAGGGCTCTTCTGGGTACCGGGTCACGCGGGGGTGCCCGGTAACACTATTGCGGACGGTCTAACCAAGGCCGGTGCCCGCCTACATGAAAATGACATCGACTGGTTAGTAGGTGTCCCACTAAAAATTTGTAAAATACAAATTCAGCGCCAACTATTTAGAGAGGCGCAAACCAGATGTACAAATTAAATCACTTGTGAGGTTTCCAGATCCATCTGGCCCCAGTATAACTGGGGCTCCCTCGTCAACAGCTGCGTATACTCGTAGCGGTCATAACAGGGCACTGTCTTATTGGTGTCCATGCCAGAAGATTAAATCTTCCTTTTAATGATTTCTGTAGAAGTTGTCAGAATGAGGAGGAGGAAGAAACTGTCAAACACCTCCTCTGTCGATGTCCAGCACTATATAGAAATAGGGCGTCATACTTGGGAAATCCGTCACTACCCGAACTGGCAGACCTGGGGGAATGCGACGTTAGGGGAATAAATTCTTTCATAAGATACTCGGGTTGGTTTAACACCGACCCAACCTCTGGGATAGGAGGGACACCTCTCTGAACTTCCCTACTATCCATCCCAGGCATCACAAAGGGACCAAAGGACCCAAATGGGCCGGTTGTTAGAAACCGGCAGCCTGTTCAACCTAACCTAACCTCTTACACTGTAATTTTGTATAATAAAAAAATTGCCCGGCTTGAGTTTTGTTAATCTAGACTTGAAATTAATTTTAATATGCGTATCGGTATCGGAATCGCTATCAGCGTAGTTCTTTTTGAGTATCGGTATCGGTATCGGTATCGGATCATCAAAACGGCGTATCGTTACATACCTACTTAATAATATAGCTTCTTGTAGCTACGAGCATCTAGAAGTTTCTCGATCTTTTCCCAGATAATTGAGTTGTGACTTTTCTGCGGGAAATGTTATACCATTTATCTTGAAAGCACCAGTACTATGACTGGCAAAAATAGCAACGGTAGAAAAATTTTCTGAGTTGTAACCGGTGAAAAGAGCACATATCGAAAAAATATAAAAAATACCGTCCTTGTATAGTACAAGCAGATTTTTTCCAAGTCAAAAATATTTCTTAAAGTACAGTAATTTAACTACTATTAAACAAACCACCACAGAACAAGTACTTTAAGTTTGGATCTAGAACCTATCAATGAGTGTCTTAATAATGTCTATTGATCCCTCCAATGACAACACCATCTCAAAGTTACCTGTCCCTTTCATATGAAGTTCCGGAACTCGAACCATTTGAAAGTGCTTGCGAACAAGTCACGAGACTTGTCTTGTGATAGGTTCTCTTCCATCTTGGGTTGTTAGCCTGCAGAATGTCGCACACAGTCACCAGTACCAACCTTTGGTATAACATCAGACATCAAAATAGTTTGAAAATTTCTTCCAAACCGGTATAAGATAACAGTACTACTTGAAGATGATTCATTGTTAAACTTACTTTTTACATCTCTTATTGCAAGCTATTCACTTCTTAAAATTTTCCTCAATAATATTCACATTGTACATCTTCATACATAGTCTTTGGCAAACCACTCAACTAAAAATATTTACACACATGTCAAGTTCACTAACCTTTATATATCCCTGGTTTATTCTATTCTTGCTTGCTTTGGGTTTTGTTTTTTTTTTGTTATAATAAACTTGCATATGGGAATATCCACAGAAAATTCATATTTTGATCATGAATTTGGAGTTTCTTATCGTTTACATAAACATATGAAGAAGTAAAAATACTTAAGTTTATCTTTGAAAAAAAAGCTTAATTGCTTGGTAACGCGACAAAAAGAATTTTTTTTGTGGAAATGTCTATACGTAACAAAAATTCCATTTAGTCGTCATATTGTTTGCATGTCTTATATTGTTTCCGTTTGAAAAGCTGATGTTAAGTACTATTAAGATGCATTTAGATGCCAGAAAGAAAAGCATATCCAACGTTTTGTTGTTATTCATTGTTCAAAGAATATATAAAATAAGTATTTAAATACTCTTGTATGAAATGCTCTAAAGCATGCTTGCATATACATACATATGTATGTATGTGTAGGTATAATGTAAAGTTCTTATATAGATGTATGTAAGTATATACCCAGCTGCGAAAAGAAGTAATAAGCAGGCCTTCTGGAAGCCCTTATTTGGCAGATGACTCAAAGCCTTATTACCCCATTCCGTGCTCATACATTTTTTACACACGAGGACATCTGCCACCCAAGGACATCTGCGTTCCCTTCTCCAACAGGCCTGGTAGAAGGGCTTCTTCTTTTCACTTTTTGCATTTTTATTTAAGGTTTTGTATTTGTTGTTTTGTATTTGGAATGTAATTTTTGTAACGGTTTATCAGTTTAGTTGCTACAAACGTGCAGGCAAAGAAAAGATATGGTTGTGGCATGGTTGCTTCAGCAATGACATGTTTCCCGATACAGTTTTTGAATGTGGCAAATAACTTATTATTGTATTAAATGACAAAAAAACTAACGTTTTCATTTAATCATGAAATTATTAGATTAATTTTTTTATTTTATTTATTCATTCTTTATGAAGAACCTAGCCTAGAGGCCATAATCGGTCACATTAGACTACTCAAGAGCTATCGACACAAAAATTTAATGAAAATTGACACATGGTTGGCTTAAACAATATATATTGTTGAAAAAATTCTGACGGCAATGATGGTTTATTTAAAAATTCAACAACAGAATGGTTCTAACAACACAATGGTTCGTTCAGCGGCAGGATAAAACTAATTATCTGTCAAATCAGATATGAGCCAAGTGTTACCATTCACGAAATAAGCACTAGTTGAAAAAAAACGTTAGATGGCGGACCCTTTGTAATAATAAAATATCGTTCTTATCCATACTATTTTTTTTTGCAATAAAGCTATGGTTATAAAACAAGCATGGCTCTCTGCTTCCTTTAAAAAAGCATGAGTCTAGGAAGGTCTTACAGAAGGCCTTATAAATTAAGGCCTACAAAAGTTTGCCGCTGGGTATAATTACTTGGTGCTTTGTGCTACTTCTGTTTGTGCCATTGTTATAACAAATAATTCGTTTCAAGTATTGTTCCGTTCAATTTATATAAATGAATGGATGAAAAAGGAAACCATTAATCACATACGCAACGAGGGGAAAAGTTCTAGAAAGCCAACTCAAAGGGTAACAATATAAAACAAATCAAATGGAAAAACTGACACACTGTGACGTATACTTAACATGGTTTTTTTATTGTTTAATATAATATTGGTTAGACGCATTTTTGCTTGTGATATTTAGATGCTTTTAGGCCATGCAAAGAAATTATATAAATAGTAGTTTACACCAAAAGCGATGAAAAATATCCAAACAGAAATGAAGAATCACTAGTTTTTAATGTTATATTTTGAACATAATTTTTATGTTAGCTTCAATAGCGTCTGTTAGTAACCTCCGGTAAATTTTGTATTTATTGTCTTTAAATTACTTGTTCTATGACTGCTGAAAATTGGAGTGGTACAATATGCTTCCGACTCATGATCTGTGAAAAGAGTAGACATCACTTACCTCATACTAACAGCAAGAAATGAGCCAGTCACAACCCTAGAAATATTCTTTTTTGCTACTCCCCACAGTGGACTCGATTGTATTTAAAGTACCGATTAATTCAAGAAACGGTGTAATTGATAAGATAATTTATTTTTTACATTGAATGTACTTGAAGTAGTTCAAAGAACAAAATCTTAAGCTTTTTTATCGATTTTTTTTAATATATTTAAAAACAAAGTTATATATACGGAGACCTACCAACTCAAAACGACAAAAATAAATATTTTGAGACGTGAAATGAGTTGGATGCAAGCTTTAGCAAACCGCTGCCTCAGACGTGTACAGAGGATATTCTGGCCCGCCACGATATCAAATCTTGATTTCTGGAATTTAACCAATCAATTTCCTTTAAGTATGAATATCCGATTGCGTAAATTTAGTTGGCTAGGACACACACTGAGAAAGCCTGCGAATGATATAACTCGACAGTCCGTTGAATATAACCCCCAAGGATTCGGAAGACCTGGTAGCTCCCTATCTTTTTAACAAGTTAACAAGATAGGGAGCATACAGATAACAGAAAATACTAAACTAGTCTCATTTGATATAAAAGACTTATATCCATCAATCCCAACAACAGAGACAATAAACATTCTACATAAAACACTACTCAATAAAACAGAAGACGTGTATTTTTCAATGCAACTCACAAGCACGCTAAAAGCCACATTGGAGCAAAATTACTTTAAATTCAACAATAGCATATATAGGCAAATCAACGGACTAGGAATGGGAAATCCAACATCAGCAATACTCATGGAAGTATTTATGCAAAACTTAGAAGAGAAATACGTAGAGGAGTTAAAAACTAATTTTGGGGTAACATTCTATGCAAGATACGTGGACGATGTTATATGTGTAATAGAAGGAAATATGGAGGAGCAAATTCTGGGTCTACTGAACAAACAACACAAAAACATAAAATTTACAATGGAAGTGGAGGAGAACGAAAGGATAAACTAGCTAGACCTAACGATTAGGGCAAACAAGAGCTTAAATAGAATTGAGTACGAAATATACAGAAAACCAACCGCTACATCAAACCATCCTCAACAACATAAGAACGCAGCAATTAGGCAATTAATAACGAGACTTGAACGAATACTCCTAAAACGTGAGACCTATATGAAAGAGTTAGGAATAATATATAACATAGCGGAAAACAACGGATATAAAGAAGACCTAGTTGACAAGATTAGAAAGGATATAGAGGCAAGTAAGTAACGGAACAGAGAACAGTAACAAGAAAAGAAAACATGGGCTACCTTTACGTATATGGGAAAATCAACATACAAACTGGCAAAATTTTTTAGCAAACACAACATTAACACAGCATTCCAAACAAGAAACAACTTGGGTAGAATACTGCAGAACAGAACAAACGAAACAGACTTCCTAGATAAACAAGGAGTGTACAAATTAACTTGCACATGCCAACACAATTATATCGGACAAACTGGAAGAAAGATAAAAATAAGATTTCGCGAGCACATGAGAGACTACAACAAGAAACTGAGAGAACCAGGAATAACACCAGAATCTAATTTCGCAAACCACATATTCGACAACAAATGTACACGAGGACATATTAGAAAAACAGTTAAACTATTACATTCACAACATAAAGGACGGCGACTGAACGTATTAGAGAACATGGAAATATACAAGCAAAAAATATTTGACGGAAGAATAATAAATGAACAAATAAACACTGCTTCAGACGTAATATTTGAGCCGTTAAAATATTTTTACACAAAAGAAAACAATAGTCCAGGCAACGTAGTAGAAAATGAACAAGACAAAAGGATTACCCAGAAACGTACAATTACGGATTATTATCTACGCAGGGATAAAACAACTGATAACTAATAGAGCAGATTATAAACCAAATATTAAACACAAACATAATAGTAAGAGAAACAGGTAGCAGGTAGAGACACACAAAAGCATATAGAGGCAAGAGAGATCGAGAGAGAGCGAAAGAGCGGGAGAGAGAGAGAAATAGGGAGAATAATACAAAAGGGATCAAGGAAGGAAGTTAGGCATACAAACGAATTATAAAAGAAGCAACGTACAACAGAAAAACAATTTAGTATTCAATAGAACACTGAAGATGGCCCATAGCCGAAACCGGTCTGTTTACAAGCCAAATTTGACGTGGGATGACGGAAAATCGTTCTAAATTAAAAAAAAACCCCGTCGGAAGAAAAACACTCATGAGTCCCCGCAAAGATGTCGCATGTATCAGTGACCTCCAATCTTTTTTCTTCAACCATTACACAGAAAAAAATAGACAAGAATTATATTCAATAAAACCATGTTATTAAAAAAAATATGAATTTCAATAACATTTATCTTTAACATAATAAAATATTTCGTTGTAAGTATTTCTTTTCCATGCCGGTTAATTCTTTTTATACATAAGTACTTAAAACAAGTTGTATCCCATAAAAAAAATAAATGGGATATGGCTCAGCTATAGAGTGTATGCTTTACGTCCGGAAAGCCCGGGTTCGTATTCCAGCCATGTCAACATTTTTTAATTTATATATATATATATATATTTTTATTTTAAAATAATTTTGTTATCAATATAGGGGAATTCTTTATCACAGGAAATTTGAAAAAAAATTATTGAATACCGGGATTTTTGTTATCAAAAACGAAACTTATTTTTTTCTGTGTAGGGTTTTCCCATTCAATTTTATTTTTATAATTTTTTAAGAAATTGAGAACAATTGTGAAGTTTAGTAATTTATTAATACCAATTTATTTCAATAATAAAGTGGATATTTTCTCCTATTTGCGGCAACGACTTGCAGCAATAATATTTTTTCTTCCCATTTACTCACAATACATTGCTGTAGTTCTCTATTAATTTTGCGCCTCTTTCGACAGCATCGTTGACAACATGCAACTGACGTAATATTTCTAATACTTCGTACACCTTGGATATTTCTTTTGTTGTCGTTGTGTGCATATTTCAAATTAACAACTTAATGCGACAAAATTACTACGCGCTGTCATTTTGTTTTTGTTACTGCACTATTGTGACAACCATACACATTAGACGCGCAAACAGTTTGCCACACACCGAAAAACATCGGAAGTGGCAAACGTTTCCGTTAGTACACACTATCATGTTTACTTGCAATGTCATAAATTGGCACAGTGTGTATGTAGCATTGCGCTTGCTGGAAGTATTCATTCTCTTCCCAGGTTTCTGGACAAGTGACAATAAAATCTTTTGACAGTCTGAGGCGAGTACAAAATTTTGCTATATCTGTTGTGAAGTAAGGGCTCTAATTTTTCTTCATGCACTCTTCATTTACTTCTTTTTGTAGCAATGAAATTCTTTTCACACTTTCAAAAGCGCTAAACGTACTGGAGAGGCACCATCTGGATCATCAGTGCCACACCCAGTTGAAGAAATGGTGCGAGTTCGAATACCAATTCAACATCTGACGGGGATCATAGACTCCAGAATGAAAGACGTTATCAAGTGCTCGTTATGCATATCCCCTAAGCTTTATTATTGGTTTATATTTCTAGAAAAAATTAATAGTTTAGGTTGGGGTGTTTAGAACACCCCGCGAGTAACGATGTACAAAAACAGATGCGCGAGTAAGATCGGGTTAGAATGCTGCACTAACTGCGAAAATTTTAATTTTCCAAGATACAGTAAGCTGTTAAAATTAGACAGTCAAAATTACACTAGCTGATAGAATACCCTATAGTCTTAATTTTGCTAAAATTGCAGTACTTATTGGTTTAGTCTTTGAAAGTTTCAATTGTCTAATCAAGTGTCTGTATATTATATTAGGGTTTCAATATGTTTCGTTGCTCGCTTTAGAACACCCTTTTATGTTTAAATGTCATAATCTTTTAGTACTTGTTGTTGTAGCGCCCATATTCTCGGAAATTTTCGGGACCGTACCTCTTACCGTTCTCGATACAGAAGCCTGTGACAGATGGGGAGAAATATTTATTAAATATTTTTAGATGAACTTCTTTTAAAATTTTTATTATTAAATATTATAATAATACTATATTACTATACTACTATATTACTATATTACTATATATTACTATAGTGATTAAATAATTATAATAAAAATTTGCAACTTTAACAAAACATTGTTAAGGCCTTAAACAGTAATATTGGCACTTAAAAAATGTACTCAATAACAATCTGTTTGAATAGCTTATACGTATTTTTAATTGCATTAATCTTAATTCGCTTTCCATATCATTATTATTGATATCTAAGTGGAAATGTTTTTCTTTTTACAACATTCAAAAGAAACATTATAATTCAATTTGAACGCATACTATTTTTTACATCATCATTCCCATCATATCATTATTATTCCTACACTACACCATAATGACATTAAATTAAATCTAACTTGGCTATGATTCAAAATGCTTAATCGTACATAGACAGAGTTTTGAAGTAACAGTGTTAGTCAAAATAGTTCATACAACTTGATTTCCAAGATTTTTTTTTTACTTTCAATTGAATCAGCAATTTCGAAATTTTAAACTTTTCAGGAAATGAAAAAATCTAATTATTTTCTAATGAAGCATAATATTTAAAAAGCTTATACATATATGGATTATATTTCGGAGCCAATTATCAATCGAAAGTTGCAGAAATATTTTGATGTTAACGTTATTATATATATATATATATATATATATATATATATATATATATATATATATATATATATATATATATATATATATATATATATATATATATATATATATATATTTTTTATATATATATTTTAAACTAATGAGATGCGCCCTTTTCGAAATTTACGGTATTGAGTATACATAACTTAAAGAAAAACCAACATTAATTTGCAGAAATTTTTATTTTAGGTATCTAATATAAGTATAAAAAGTAATAAGAAAAAAATAGCAATAACAACAGCACAATGCTGTGTTTTTACGCACTCTGTGCTTAAACTATAATTTCGAAAAGGGCACATCTTTTATGTAAGCCACACACTTTGCGACGGTTGGTTCAACTCAGCCTGGAAACAAGTTGTATGTTTGTCGTACAAACGATACAATTTTGTGTGCGATCGCATGCACAACTTCAGTTTGATCAACTTGTGAGCAAGAAAAGATCTCTCATTTTATGTTGTCCGCAAATAATACTCACATTCAATGTTTACTGCAAAGTGGTCACAACAAGAATAAGTACGTATAATACATAATATAGTGTAATACAGGCACTCAAACGTTGCGACAGTGTTGTACAACATGGCAAAAAATCAAAACTTTTTGATCTTTTGTACAAGCAAGGCACAGCTTTATACAACGAGCCCACAAACGTTGCCATTCGGTGTACAACCTACTCAAGTTGTACTAACGGTTGTAACGTGTATGGCTTGCTTTAAAAGTAGTCACATTTTTCTGTATATGACATGACAACGACAGTAAAACGAATGCCAGGAATGATCCTTTTTTAAGCATAGTGGTGTAGGGAAGCATTTAGAACTCATTGATGTAAAAAACGTATTTATCAAAATATGCGAGATGTCTCCTTTCCGAAATTGCATATTCAATTGTAAATTGAACTAATAATATATATTCAAATCTTAAAACTAAAATTAATAATAAGTAGCCCAGCCACTGCTAGACAAAATATTAGAATCCAACGGTTGCTTCTTTAAATGTCTTACGCCTCTCGTGTTGTTTTACCACTTTTTCATGTACATTTTCAGTAAATTTATTCAAAGTGTTACTCAAAATATCTTTCAAGCTTTTGAAAATTCATCTCTTTCAACTAAAATGATTTTTTTTGCTTCAGTAGTTTATATACTCTTATCATTATGCACGTAAGCACATTTTGTTGGTTAAATTTTATTTGAGAGTCATCATTTCCAAATACTTTAGTAGTTGCACTTTCATAATAAGATTACTTCTAGATTAGGATAATAACATTTTTTTTCGATACTTCATCACATGATATCCAATAAAAAAAAATTAATAATAGACACAATTTTTTAGGTCATTTAGACTCAAAAACCTTTCGCACCAAATGTACTTTGACAAATTTTACAGAAAGGTTTTTTCTTTGAAGTAGCTATCTTAGTAGCTATCTTAGATTTAAGTAGCGGCCTTGAACTATTTTTAAGGCAAATATATTGGTGCGCTAACGGCTGAGTATTACAACTATTTTTCTCAGACTTTAACGTACTTGGTGCCAAAACTTTTTTGCAAGTCGAGAAAAAACTAACAGCATATTCTTTAAAATTTATTATGTCTTTTTTTTTCTAAGTCAAATTTTATGTCTCAAAAAAAACATAATGACCCTATTATTGTACATTTCCAAGTCCTATATTTTTATTTTAATGTAAGTATGCTAGACATGCACATATATAAATATCAGAGCTGTGAAAGATTGCAATCAATTTGATTGCAATCACATGATTTCATGTTAATGATTGCCAGTTTTTGATTGCAATCAAAATCGTAAATTTGATTTCATGATTTCAATTTTAAATCATGAAATCATTTCAATAAAAATGATTGTAATCAATTTTTTGAAATTAATTTCTATATTAATTGATTGCAATCAAATCCAGTGATTGCAATCAAAATTAAATCAGAATCAAAATCATCGTTCTCTTCTAGAGCTGCGAGAGATTGCAATCAATTTGATTGCAATCACATGATTTCATGTTAGTTATTGCTAGTTTTTGATTGCCATCAAAATCGTAAATTTGATTTCATGATTTCAATTTGAAATCATGAAATCGTTTCAATAAAAATGATTGCAATAAATTTTTTGAAATTAAATTAAATTTGATTGCAATCAATTGATTGCAATGAAATCCAGTGATTGCAATCAAAATGAAATCAAAATCAAAATTACCATTCTCTTCATGTAATACTAATTTTTCTAGAAATAAAGCTTACCCTGATAATTAAAAACAACCGCATGAAATGGCTAACTAGAATACGTTTTTGAACATTTTTAATACAATTTTGTTGGGATTACACTAAAGTAGTGATTTCAGGGAAATTGATTGAAATCAAATGATTTCAACAAAATTTGATTGCAATCAAATTGATTGCAATCAATGATTTAAAAAAAATGATTTCAAAATGATTGCTATCACAAAAGATTGCAAACTGTATATGATTTCAGTTTGAAATCTGAAATCATTTTGAAATCAAAGAATGAAATCAATTTGGTTGAAATCATTTTGATTGCAATCAAAATTGATTGCAATTTTTTACAGCTCTGTTCTCTTCAAATGATACTCATTTTTCTAGAAATAAAGTTTAATCTGATAATTAAAAAAAAAACTGCATAAGATGGCTAACTAACCTACGTTTTGATACGTTTTTTATACAATTTTGTTGGACTTACACAATGGTAGTGATTTCAGGGTAATTGATTGCAATCAATGATTTAAAAAAAAAATTATTTCAAAGTGATTGCAATCACAGAAGATTGCAATCTTGACATGATTTCAGTTTGAAATCTGAAATCGTTTTGAAATCATTGATTGAAATCAATTTGATTTAAATCATATTGATTGCAATCAAAATTGATTGCAATTTTTTACAGCTCTGATACATATGTATGTATGTATGTGCCCAATGTACGCGAGTGTGCTTTAAGTAAATTTATATCGCTCCTTTATTGCAATCTAGATATATCTCAGAAAAATGAAATTTGGCAAAACGCGTTTAAAGTCTTAAGACTCTTAGCAAGTATATATTTATATGGGCGGTATTAGCTTTTTATTGGTTATACTTCACATGAAAAAAAAAGGTATTAAGGAACGATTTTTCTTCAGTAACTTAAAAATGTTGGGTCTTTTAGATATGACTGCTTTGCAATAACGGGCGATATAGTTTACCAAGTGGTACCAAACAACTTCCAGCAACTCAACAGTGTATTAGTTTCATGTTTTGGTAATTTGAAGTAATATATTACTTGAAGTGAAGACGCGAAATTTTATGTTAGCTAGATTTAAAAAAGTGCACAGGTCGAGACTTCGGCGAAAATCCGATCATTTTGTTATTTATTTTTGTAAAGTTGTAATGTTTATTTACTACAGCAATAAATTGGTACAACAATTAAACAAAATTAAATTAGGTAGGGTCCATGATGGTTTTTAATGTACTCGAAGTCACTAAATCCGAATCTGAAGTCAGTATTTTCGGCTCACATCATAATTTTGTGCAACTGGGGACAAGGCCTACCCCCTACTGTGAATCAATATTGTGCATTTTGCGGATTATTGGAGAGGTTTAATATGTATGTGACCGACCGACTGGGTTAATATATATTACTTTTTGCAGAGGAAAATTTTTCTTTTTAATTTATCGCCTCCGTTCCTCCGAAGAGGTGTCCCATAAAAACTGGACTTTTTTACAAAAAATACATTTTTTTATTAGTAACTAAGAATGCTATGGGTCGATCTTATATACCCTACACTAAGCCTTAAAATATACATGAGGATGACTCTTAGCTATATGACGATTTTTTTGTTGACTGTTTTTACTTCTGCGGGAATGGTGACCCCGGGCTGACGTATATTGATACAAAATTATTATTTTTTTCATTTTTATTTTTTTAAAGAACAAATAAAACCCGCGAAGCGATCATCTTGTCTGCGGAAAAACACCCAGGATCTATGGCGGGAGTCGAACCCACGACCTATGGACTGACAGGCTAGCGTCACTACCACACAGCCGCGAGCCCGTCAAAAATTTAGAACTCAATTGACAAACATTGTTTCCTCACTTAACTGAGTACACATTAAAAAAACTGTTTATCGATTTTAATGAAGTACTCGTATGGTTGGTTTTCTTTAAAATACATTTAGCTATAAGTTAGAAAGAAAACTAAAAAATTTTTTTTAATAAAAAATGTTATAAAAATATTTTTTGGCACAAGTTCCACGATATCTCTGAAACTACTGAGAAGAATAGAAAAAAATTTTGTACGGCTTAAAGATGATCACCCCTATTCTGCGTTTCGACTACGTTCAAGCATTCAGTTACGCTCGAAACAAATAATGATATTCCAAAAAAAACCTAACCGAAAGAAAGAAGAAAAGAAGAGTATATTTAAACCAGGTGCTCTGCTATGAAACGTATGAAATAAAAACAGGAAAAATAAGAAATTTTGTAAAAATTGCAACTGTTAATTTTTAGAAGATAAAATTTAGTGAAAAATCAGTGATAAATATATAAAAACGGAATATTGTGGTAACTATAATTAAATCAGTTGAGTATATAAAGAAAGAAAGAAAAAAGGCAGCGCTATTGTGGCAAAAATATTCCAGAGTGAGGTGGTGGCGGGGGCGATAATTAAAATAAATAAAACTTCAATACTGTGAAAACACTTATTACGCAAACACATAACTTAATTACGGAAAGATAAAAAGCCATAACATAATTAAGAGCTATTTGTGTCCGAAATATTTTAGTGGGAAGCATCATGTAGAGCTGGAGGCGCTATTGCGTTAAGTGTTTTTGCAACTTCATCCTAGAATGTCTGCACTTCTTCCTTGAGACGCATATGATAACCCTATGGAAATAAATTCGCTAGCTTTTGATAATTCAATAAATTAAATATATATTTCAATTAAATTTATATTTCAATAAATTAAATAAAGAACTGTACTTAAAACTAAATAAATTTTCTTAGATATCTATTTGAAAATATTAAAAATTCAATAAAAATTCAATATATGTATAACAAAAAATCGAGATTAGGTGTCTGTGCCGGAAATATAGTAGGAGGGCCTTAACTAAAATCATGCTTGGTACACAAAATCTTTTGTTATTGCTTTTGCATAAATTACACCAATAAATAAAACAAAATATCCTTGTTCGCCCGAAAGTAGATCATAGTTCGTTCATATTGTCATAAAAAAACCCCTCGAGGTCTTGGTGTTATATGTACACATATAAATTACACTTGTTATTTTTATTATTCTAGCATTTCCATGTTTTTATTACTCTTTTCTTAAACTATTTGCAATTTTAAGTTATTGACTGTCACTGTGTGTAAAATTCCCCTTAAGAAAATTTATAGTTTAATAAAGAATGGAAACTTGTTATTATTTTTTCTCCATTTTTTTATTACAAATATGGAATTGTACTTGGTTATTGTTCAACCCAGATTGAAATTTGTTATTAAAAAGTGTGTTGCCGCCGCCCACAAATGGTTAAATTAATAATCTCTTATTGTATGTATGTATATAACAACGTATTTCATTTATCTCTTCATCCTTTTAAAATCTCATTAAATGTACATTCATATTGTTATATATTTTGCCGTGATCAAATGCAGACACACACACATTTATATATGTATATATAACAAGCACATAGGCACATTTTAGGTACTGCTTTAACTGTTAATTAAAATATTAAAAAAAAAATTTTTAATACATAATTACATGCATACATATGTACGTGCCAGGCTGAATAAAAGAACTTTTTTTCAACTACAGTCAGAATCAGTTAGAAGTCAAACAGCAGTATTCGTAAACGTGCAATTAAGATCGCGGCAAAAATATTAATAAAATTTTAAAGCTTTTTCAAAACATTAATAATACCTTTCTTTGTAAAATTTAATCAATAATTAATCATTGAATAAAGAATTTTTTATTAAAATAAATAGCTCTTAAAATTCACATTTGCCGCCCCAGACTCTAACAGTTCTTTAAAATTTTATTATACATATTTGCTGAGTTCTTTAAAATTTCCTTAACAATTTAAACACATTCACCATGGAAAAGGAAAATAGTCTCCTTGGCTACAGCTGTGGAAAATGCAACAATTTAGACAACTCGCAAATGGTAATGTGCGACAGATGTGACAAATGGTTTCACTTCACCTGTGTGGGAGTTGACAGTACTGTGGCTGATCGTAGCTTTAACTGCGATTTTTGCGAGCAATTACTATCCGCCACAAATGCAGCGGTTGATGAAGCTGGCCTAGGTGCCCACCCAAACTCAACTTCATCACCAGCATCAACTCCACCAACAATTGTCACATCAATTACAGTAACCGCGAAGAGTAATAGCCTACCTAGCGCTACATTACCAGTATATGCAACGACTGCAGCATTCGCACCAGTTTCAACATCAAGCGCTACAGGTTTCCAACAACATAGTTATGCCGCCGCAAACGCATTTATGGCGCCGTCAACTGCAATGGGTTCAGTCAATTCGTACCCTTATAAAACACAGCAAACGACAAAGCCGGCTAACATACAGCAGCATTTATCAAGAAACATGCAAAATGATCCTGAAAGGCAAAAAGTTTTGAAGCTACAGCATTTAGAGGAAGAAAGGAAAATACAGCAAGAGTATCTGGAACAAAAATATAAAATATTAATGCAAGGCGATATGCACTGCGAGGAACAAATTAGTTTACACCAAAACAATTATAATTATCAAACTATTGAGTGTATACCGACAGCCTTCGGCACTGAAAGTAATCAACGCGCATTCAATACGCAAGGTATTTACCCAACGACTTCACAAATGGCGGCCAGACGCTCGATACCTAGTGAACTCCCGCATTTTAATGGCGACCCAGAGGATTGGCCAATGTTTATAAACAGTTTTGAAACAAGCACATCAATCGCCGGATTTTCTAATGCCGAAAACCTCATGCGCCTCCAACATTGCCTAAAAGGTAAAGCAAGAGAGCTAGTCAAGAGTAAGTTGCTGTTACCCGCACTCGTGCCGGACATAATCCAAACTCTGCGTCTTTGTTTCGGCCGTCCAGAACACATTCTGGAGCGGGTAATAAATAAAGCCAGAGCGATGCCATCTCCTAGGGACAAGCTTGAGGCAATAATTGAATTTGCCGTAAATGTGCAAAATATATGTGCCACCATGGAGTCGTGTGGGTTGCAGTCACACCTTAACAACCCGATGTTGGTGAAAGAGCTTGTTGATAAGCTCCCGAATCAGCACAAACTTAGCTGGGCAATGTGTCAAAAAGACGAAAGTATCCCCATCATAAAATTATTCAGCACATGGCTTTATCGAATTGCTGAAGCCGCTAGCCAAGTTGTAACGCCTAGTTTTGGTAAAGGCAGTGCGTGTTTAAACACTCACGTGCAGATCAACACAAATGAAAACAAGATGTGCGTCGTTTGCAAAACAGCCACCCACAAGGTTCATCAGTGTGAGCAATTTAAGGGCTTACAACTAAATCAAAAATGGGATGTCGTGAAGTCTCAGTATTTATGCCGTCAATGCCTAAACCAGCACAAGGGTAAATGCCATAAGAGCCAGGCATGTGGAGTATCCGGATGTAAAATTAAACATCACCCGTTACTACACAAAGCGGTAAGAGATCAACCGACCTCACAAACTGTAAGTACAAGTGATATCAATAATCTACGGCGGAATGCACAAATAAACGCACACCATAGCGATCTCAACCCGTTTTTTCGTATTTTGCCAATTCGCATTTATTTAGAAAGTGCTGTTGTTAATACGTTTGCCTTTTTAGACGAAGGGTCATCAGTCACCCTTGTTGATGAAAGCATTTTTGATAGTTCGCCGATAAATGGTGTTACCGAATCGTTGTGTCTACAGTGGACAGGCGGTACCACACGCGTAGAAAATGGTTCAGTCAAAACATCTTTGACTATTTCTGGCGTCAACAACAACACGAAGTTTGCGCTTTCAAATGTCTATACCGTAAAAAATTTGGATTTACCACTCCAGTCGCTCGATATGCCAGAGATAGTTAAAAGATATCCACATCTGAAAAATTTGCCGATACAGTCCTACGAAAGGGCAAAACCACTGGTTTTAATCGGCGTAAATAATTGGAAACTGGCAGTTCCGATAAAAATTCGTGAAGGTGGCTGGCAACAACCAATGGCAACTAAAACACGGCTCGGATGGGCAATACAAGGTGGCAAATCAGAAAGTTCAGGGCAACATATGTTAAACATACACACGTGCGCATGTCAGAAACGCGACGAAGTTCTTCACGAGATAGTGAAAGATTGTTTCAACATAGAGAAGCCTACATCGTCTACTATAGACTCAAAAATTTATGCTGATGCAATTGACATATTGAAATCAACGTGTAGACACATAGACGGGCGTTACGAAGTTGGCTTAATTTGGAAAAACTCGGAGATACAACTGCCTGAAAGTTACGATAACGCAATACGTAGATTAATGTGTTTGCACAAAAAAATGATGAAAGATCCGTCGCTTCGTCACAAAATGCAATCCCAAATTGACAATTTATTACAAAAAGGTTATGCCACCAAAATTTCTTCAGAAGCAATGCTTGGCAACACAAATAAGGTGTGGTACCTACCAATTTTTATAGCTTTAAATCCCAATAAGCCAGACAAAATTCGCTTGGTATGGGACGCAGCGGCGCAGTCACGTGGCGCCTCTTTGAATGATTTTTTGCTAAGTGGCCCTGATTTGCTCATCCCTCTTATAGACGTTCTTCTGGCCTTCCGAATAGGTAAAATTGCGATTTGTGGAGACATCGAAGAGATGTTCCACCGGATAAATGTCCAGGAGAGTGACATGCACGCCCAGCGTTTTTTATGGTGGGATAAAGGTGACGAGCTACATCGGCCAAGTGAATTTGTCATGCGTGCACTTACGTTTGGGTTAAACTGTGCACCGTGTATCGCTCACCACGTGCGAAATGTGAACGCAGAAAAATTCAAGTCTAAATACCCACGTGCTGTAAAATCGATTCAAAAACACCATTATGTCGATGACTTAATTGACAGCGAAGACACCGAAGAGGGAGCCATCAATTTAGCAAAACAAGTCACAAAGATTCACGCTGCCGCTGGTTTCCATATACGCAACTGGGTGTCAAATTCCAAAGCTGTCTTAAACCAATTGTCGGACACATCAACAGAGTCCCAATGTGCCAAACAATGGGGAACTACCGAAAAAATATTGGGTATGTATTGGAACCCAATTAATGATGTTTTCGAATATGTTTGTAGATTCGTACGTCTCCGACGTAACGTAATTGAGGAAGATTTTATACCAACCAAACGGGAGTGCCTACAAGTCTTGATGTCTATTTTTGACCCCTTAGGATTTTTGTCTTGCCATACGACCGGCCTGAAAATTTTGTTACAAGACGTTTGGCGGTCAAGTATTGGTTGGGACGATGAACTTAATGAGTCCCTATATTCAAAATGGCGTCAATGGAAATCTACGATTCCGCTCATAAAAGAAGTTAAAGTTAAAAGATGTTATTCTCCTGAGCTCTGCGGTGCAGATAAAGTCGAGTTGCATACATTCGTTGACGCAGGCGAACTTGCTTATTCTGCCGTCTGCTACCTTCTTGTAAAACGTAATAAAAAGGTTGATGTTAATATAGTCATCGCAAAGGCTAAAGTAGCACCGCTTAAACCCATGTCAATACCTAGAATGGAATTACAGGCGGCACTCATCGGCACAAGGCTGGCAAATAAGGTTAAGCACACTCAGCGACTACGCATTGATTCTACATACTGGTGGTCCGACTCTAAAACAGTGCTTCAATGGCTTCGCATGGATCCAAGAAGCTTACAACAATTTGTCATGCACCGTGTAGGCGAAATCTTGGAGCATTCAAACCTAAACGAATGGAGGTGGGTGCCGACCAAATTGAACCCAGCGGATTTTGCCACAAAGCCCACCTATCAAAGAGATATGACTTTATGGTTCAACGGTCCCGAATTTTTACTTCACGAGCAACGTTATTGGCCAATGTGTAAGGATCTAGGCCCAATGGTAACCTCCGAAGTGAGACGTCATGTGCTGGTACTAAACCAAACGTTTGAAAGTGGCAACTACTTAAACATTGAGTATTTTTCAAATTGGAAAAGGCTGTATCGTGCAGTTGCAACGTTTATTTTATATATGGCAAAACTAAACAAACACGAGCGCAGCTCTTATGATTCGTCTGGTATCAGTTATGATATGATTCAACAGGCGCAGCGTTATCTTTTTAAAATAGCACAGCAAAGCCGTTTCAATCGAGATATTTCGAGCCTCAGACATGGCAAATGTGTTGAGACATCCAGCAAGCTTTACACGTTAACGCCCTACCTGGACGAACATGGGATTATTAGATGTCGAAGCCGAATTGAACAACTCAACAACCATAATGATGCAATAGTGCTGCCAAACGACCATTATGTCACGTTTTTATTAGTGCGCTTTTTTCATGAGGCCTTTCACCACCAATTCCACGAGGCTGTTATCAACAAAA
Organism: Panzeria rudis; assembly: GCA_956483635.1. NCBI lineage: Eukaryota > Metazoa > Arthropoda > Insecta > Diptera > Tachinidae > Panzeria > Panzeria rudis. The sequence continues at coordinate 29,667,804 of OY101451.1, read as the reverse complement.
TAAAAGCCAAATTCCACGTTTTTCGTCTACGTGTATTATATAAAAGGGTCCGTGCATCGTGCCAAAGGTGCAAGAACGATGCATGCAAGCCAAGACCACCCCAAATGTCACCCTTGCCTGCCGCTCGCTTAGGTGTATTTCAACGCCCTTTTACGTTTGTCGGCATTGACTTTTTTGGCCCATTTCACATATCCATTGGACGTAGGCGTGAAAAACGGTGGGGAGTGGTGTTCACCTGCCTAACCATACGAGCTATTCATATCGAAGTCGCTCATAGCTTAGACACCAGCTCATGCATTTTATGCATACGCAATTTTGTAGCTCGCCGTGGCGTCCCTCGCGAAATCTACACTGATAATGGCACGAATTTCAAAGGGGCTGAAAAAATATTAAGCGATGGCGTAAAACAAATAGATTTTTCGAACTTATCATCAACATTTGATTGAACAAAATTGCTGTTCAACCCTCCATCTGCACCCCATATGGGCGGAATATGGGAGAGGCTGATTAGGTCCATAAAAAATGTCCTATATTCATTGTACCCCAACGCGAATTTCAATGAAGAAACTTTTAAAAGCGCGATGTGCGAAATAGAATCAATCATAAACTCCCGGCCTTTAACCTTCGTCTCAGTGGAACACGAAGACGATGACGCACTTACACCGAACCACTTGCTGCTTGGTTCTTGTGACGGCTACAAGCCACTCTATGAAAACGTCGGAAACTTACGCCAACGATGGCAACAAACACAATTGTTCGCTGACCACTTCTGGAAACGCTGGTTGAAAGAATATGTTCCAATAATTTCCCGCAGAACTAAATGGTTTGTTAAAGCACCACCAGTATCCATTGGTGCCATTGTCATTATTGTAGACGAGAACCTTCCAAAAAGATGTTGGCCGAAAGGTAAAATTATTGACACGGTAGTCGCAAGAGATGGTCAAGTACGCAGAGTAACAGTCAAAACGCAGTTCGGGACTATGCAAAGACCTGTGACGAAGGTGGCTGTGCTGGACGTCGGAGAATATCGTGAGCAAGCTTGTAACTCTAACTCGCTTACGGGTGGGGGAGTGTTGCCGCCGCCCACAAATGGTTAAATTAATAATCTCTTATTGTATGTATGTATATAACAACGTATTTCATTTATCTCTTCATCCTTTTAAAATCTCATTAAATGTACATTCATATTGTTATATATTTTGCCGTGATCAAATGCAGACACACACACATTTATATATGTATATATAACAAGCACATAGGCACATTTTAGGTACTGCTTTAACTGTTAATTAAAATATAAAAAAAAAAATTTTTAATACATAATTACATGCATACATATGTACGTGCCAGGCTGAATAAAAGAACTTTTTTTCAACTACAGTCAGAATCAGTTAGAAGTCAAACAGCAGTATTCGTAAACGTGCAATTAAGATCGCGGCAAAAATATTAATAAAATTTTAAAGCTTTTTCAAAACATTAATAATACCTTTCTTTGTAAAATTTAATCAATAATTAATCATTGAATAAAGAATTTTTTATTAAAATAAATAGCTCTTAAAATTCACATTTGCCGCCCCAGACTCTAACAAAGTGTTTAAAAGAAAGAGTGAAAAAGAGGAATACATTTGTTTTAAAATTGAAATATTGGAAAAAGAATAGAGATAAAAACATTAAAGGTTTCATGACTTTGCATAAATGAATTATAAATCAGTAGATATTAAAAGCAAATAACTAAATAAATTAAAAAAAAATCATTGAGAATATTCAGCAATAAAAATATTAAAAGAACTTTAACGTAGATTTCGTAAAACAAAACTATGCAAAGAGATATAGCCGGTATGCAGTGTTTAGTGCAAATGGTCTTGCCATAGAGCAAATCGATGGTCTCAAGTAGAAAGGCCCTAAGTCGTTTTTTTTAAGAAATTTAGTTCTTAAGTGACAACATCCCGACTAGAAATTTTCATCCAAACCCATTTAGGATCTAACTGGGATGCGAATTACAACGTAACAGGGAACCCTATTTGGAACCCGATTGGATTCTTGTGGGCAAATATCAAAATCTTGCAAAAATTTGCTCAAATCGGAAAAATAGCAAACTCTTATATTGAATTAAAATTGCTGAAGCTATCCAAGGGACAAAAGTAACCAACAGTTACCTCTATTTAAGATGAGAAAAAATACTATTAAAAATTTGTGTTAGATTTTCCCAACAAGTTCCCAATAGTTTTCGACTTAGAAAGAACCTTCGTTAAGTCACTAATTTGTAGATGAGCTATCTTAACAAGTTATCGGTTAGATCACAAATGGGATAACCCTTTCGGGCGTTACCAATTGGGCCGCAATATGAGTATTGGGAAAATTTCTAATCGGGATATATCACACACATACACTTATATAGAATTTAAAAAAATAATCTGAACATCAAATTTGTGTTTTATTTTCATTAAAACATGCATTTAGAAAAATTAATATTTTGAAAACTAAAGTCTCTGTTATGTTTTTACCTTCTCCTGCAAAGTTATAATTATTTGAGTGCCTTTCTAATTTTGACCAACAAAATGCAAAATATCGTAGCTTTTTTGTAAAATGCAACAACAAAATACACAGAGTTGCCGCTAGATTCTGTAAGAAAGAATTTTCCATTTGATCTTTCGCAAGACAATTTATTTGCTTCAAATACTGAATACCACAATCTTATGCAAATATCCTGCAAAAGGGTATGCCATCCTGTTGCAGTTCTGTTTCTTTTGTTAGTGTAGAGTAAGATATACCACGTTGCAAATTATGTGATGTAAGACCATTTGCAAAATATTGTGAATAGGGTTAGCATGCTTAGGAGTTTATTTTTTTTAATTTGTAGTTCGCTGAATGATTAGAGCGTTTGACTACAAACCCTGAAATCCTGAGCTCACGACTAGTTTCAGGCAAGCCAACAATATGCATTGGTGTGCTATTGTCTTGGTTGTTGTTAGACTGTTAAAGTGATGAAGGCATAGCACTGATCATTTTGGCAGTACTGGCAGCAATTAATACTGACATTTTCTAATGCACTTCACAGCACCCTCCTTCGTCGTTATTGTAGCAGGACCATCGGCGAAGTAAAAGAAATAATCACTGCTACACAGCTTAAAACCAATTAATAGCTCTACTTGACACCACAGCCCGACTAGAAATTTTTATGCAAACACATTTGGGATCTGACTGGGATCCCAGTTCCTATGTAACGCAGAAACGTATTTGGGACCCGATTGGTTTCCTGTGGGGAAATATCAAAATCTTGCAAAAATTTGCTCAAATCGGGAATATATCAAACTCTAAAATTAAATTAAAATTGCTGAAGCTATCCAAGGGACCAAAGTATGTAACATTTACCTCTTTTGAAGATGAGCATAATATACGATTAAGAATCTGTGTTAGATTTTCCCAACAAGTTCCCAATAGTTTCCCACTTGGGAAGAACTTTTGTTAAGTCATTAATTTGTAGATGGGCTATCCCAACAAGTTCCCGATCAAATCACAAATGGGAGAACCCTTTTGGATGTGCCACATGCATTCCCAATCGGGCCCCAATATGAGTATTGGGAAAATTTCTAGTCGGGAGGTTCAGCAACACTGCTCTACAAAAAAAAAAAACGCACAATAGCAGAGTTGTAAATGTATTAAGCTTTCTATCTCTCCCGCTTCACCACCTGTTCTCTCTACACTATCCCTTACCCAAAGAAGGTAATTAACTGGTAGGCATTGTGTTACTTCTCTTAGAAAAATCTATAGTATAAAAAGAAAGCCAACGCAGAGTGGCGCCGTTTGTATTTTTTCGTTGCAAAAATCATAACTTTTGGATCGAATGAGATAATCTAAAAATTTAAAAGGCATATGATAGATAATTGATCAGCCTATAAAATGAGTATTTGAAAATTGTTCTACGCCTTTTAGGTGTCTACTTATGGGATAGCAAAGTTGAAATTTGTGGACAAATTAATTTTATGGGAAGTAAATTAATATATTTCTTAAATTTTTTATTTTTTATGTTTATTTCTAAAGGCTTTAATGATTTAAAATTATTCCAAAAAAAATTAAACATTTTTTTAAATATATTGTTAAATTTTTTATAAAATATTTCTCACAATCCGTAAAATATACAGTATCTCAAAAAATATGTAACTTTTTGATTCTTTTGATAGCTCTAGTTATTAAGAAAATAATACAAAAATTGTACTTTTTGCTTTGTGTTTATGCAGGTAAATCGATATTTAGCAATTATTCATTTTTTCAATATATCTCAACTTTGATGGGGTAAAAAGAAATTGTAAATTTCTATATATGCCATATTTTCAAAATAACTTCTTTGATTATTAGTTTACCCAATGCAAAAATTTCCAACTGCCCGTCTTTGTCCCATATTTTGCTACAGGTAAAATTTTTAAAAAAGACATGGTTCCAAAAATGTGTTGCATGCATTTTTCAGGTGCAGATACAGGATGTCCAAAGAAAGGTACGCTCCTAAGGCTTTCATGATTTAAAATTATTCCAGAAAAAAGTTAAAAAAAATTGTTTTTTAAACTAATTTTTCAATTTTTTGTAAAATATTGCTCACAATCCATAAAAGAAGGTATATCTAAAAGGCTAATCATTTCTGAACTATAATTATTTTGTAACTCTTTTCGTGACTTTACGTGCCGCAGTGATGAATTAAGTGGATCGGAAGATGCTGCTAACATGCTGAAGCGGTCCTCATTTTGTCTCACCCTTGATGATTTGTGTTCAGCAATCTATATTTTTTTGTAAAATTTGTTTAGGGACTCCTGTTCTTCTTCAGAAAGCTCTGCAATCGGCAAAGTATGATATTCAACTATATCTTTGCCATGCGACAATATTTTATAAACTGTCGGGCTCAACTTTTTCTGTGGATATAATTCTGCTAGAAGTGATACAGCTTTCGAAGCATATTCTCCATATTTTTCAGAATCAACATTATCCTTGCAGTTAAAAAAAAAATCAAGATCGTTTCTAATCTCTTAACGATTTGATTGTTTATTCCACTGATTCGAGTTACAGCCGCATCATTTTCAAAAAATCTCCTCGAAGTATTTCCATCGTTTGAATTTTCGTATCCGTACTTGGGGCAGTCTACTTTTAGTCCAACTTGTTTTGAAAAAACGCATCCTGTATTCGATTCTTTCTGAGCCTTTCCTTATCTTTGCTTGATGTATCTTCATCAAAGTGTTCCCCGTCTTATGGAAGCGTATACGCTAATTTTAATAAGAACTCTATACATCTTTTTCTTGCGTGCAATGGTGAGATTCCATATTCATACTCTCTTCGTTTGTAGAATCATTTAAATTGTCGAAGTTCTTTTGCGTCTTTTTGTAAAATGGGCATGACAATGTTGAGGTTGTATTTGTCAGTTCGGTAGCGACTTTTCCGTCAACCATGGTCAGGTGGAACTCTTAACTAGATTCAATGTATTTTCCTTCACTAATTTCGAACTTTGTGGATCTAATTTTGTTTATTTGTTCTTGAATGTCCTTTACTGAGGTCCTTATGAGTTCCGATGATTCCCTTGTAAACTGAAACATTATTAGTCGACAATAATGTATGGGTGACGGTCGTCTCACCCTGTGTCCGCGCCAGACAATTTAATACATTGTTTGGTATTTTTCCAACTCTAAGTTGTTGAAAATAGAATAGATGCAGAAAAAACAGGAGCCACATATTGTCCTCGCAAACAATATTGATTACCGTCAATAACAATACATTTGAATAATTTATGAGGGATGACCGAGAAGAACATTGTTTTAAGATTTAAACAGTTTTGATAATTGTATACGTACTTGACTAAAAATTTACAAAATATTTGTTCATAAAATTTTTTAAATTATATCTTTTTATCTGTCAAAAATAACATTTCAGCGTGGCAAATTACATTTGAGCTTGTAACTTGACGGCACCTACAATATCTTGACAATCAAGCACATTCAAGCCCGTCTGACAAGCCTAGCTGTAGGATATGCCCAGCAATTTTGTAAAAAAAAATTAAGGCAAACATTTTTCTGGAACATTTTAACCCTATAACTCTTTGTTTTAAGATTTTTTGTTGTTCATTTCTTAAAAAAGGGGTAAAAAACTCTCCTTTAGCGGCGATATAGCGGAAAAAAATATTCTACAAAAATTTTCCTTGTGATCCTGTCCATAAAAAAGCTGAACACATCTTATACCTTGAACGTGAGGCTTATAAGATTTTCTATGCCGATTATGAATCGTGCTTAAGTACTTAATTAACCTTTAGATACATTTCAAGTTTGAATCATTTCTACAGCTGGAGCTAAGTCTGGAGCTTACGTCTCTTTAAAGATCCATAGTAGAATTTTATGGCTAATATTTTTGTGGAACATTTCAGCCCCCTATATATCGCCGCTGAAGGGAACGTTCTTGCCCATATTTCCAGATATGTACAAAAAGACCGATAAAGCGAAGAGATAAAGAGTTAAAATGTTCAAGAAAAATATTTCTTGTGGTGTGTTACATAAAAGTGTTTAATACATCTAATGTCTTAAGCGTAAAGCTCACAAGATTTCCTATGCTGATTGTGAATAAGTATGAAGTTAACCTTAAACATACATTAAGTTTTCAATGATTTATGGTGCACAAGCTGAGTCTGGATCTGGGTTGTCTTTTAAGATCTATAGTAACATTTTATGGCCAACATTTTTGTACAGCATTTTATCTCAGTAGTCCCCTTCTAAGGGGTTTTTTTAGGATTTGTTAGAAAAGAGCCAAAAATTACCGTTATGAGGTGGAGTAAGAGAGTTAATATGTTCCAAGATATAATTTTTCGTAATATATTCTACAAATTTGCTGAGCATACGCTACACGTCAGATCTACAGAACACATAGTTTCATATACCGGTATGCTGCACGATCTGGCCAAAAGGGGGAAATTTTTACACTCTTTAATATAAAATTCCGATATGATCTTGCAAATCGCAAACACACGTACATTTTTTTCGCGTCTACCAGAAACGCTTTACAGAAATTAATAATAATTAATAATTTTTTTTCGTATTGTAGAGTATTATTAAAGAACTTTTTTGGAAAAATTGACTATTTTTTTTGTGAAATTTCAAAGTTTTTAGTTTAGACCTTTGGTACGACTTAACGGCTCAAGATATTCCAAAGCTTTGTTCCGTGCATTTACTTAGAATTTTATTAGCAATTTAATAATGTGCTTAAAAAAACTGACAATCAAAAACCCCAAAAGAGTCGAGGCAATAAATTTTTAATTTTAATTTCGAAGTGAAATATTTCTTAAACTCTAAATGATACAAAAATAATTGAAAAACAATTTTTCTTTATTTTGTCTAGCAAAATACAACGCGGTTAATCGGTGAATATTTATGAGAGTTACAAGCCGCAAAATGTTTTTCACACCCGATGTAGCCAATTTTCACCCATTGAAGCTCCGCCCCTTTGGCAGCTAAAGACTTGAAGAGGCACGGTTCTGAAAGCCTGGTTTCTCTTTCACAACCATTCCAATTTTTATGTAAATCAATATAGTAGCTTAAAAGTTCCATAATTATTACCTCTTTTTTTAATATACATTGATTTCCGCTTAAATGATTTTTTAAAAATGCACGGATTTTGATGCAATTAAACGGCAAAATCATTTACCCGATACTCTGTTAATTGATTTACCAAAGCAATAAAAATACACCCATTTAATTAACTAGCGGGATCAATAAAGCGAAGTAACCTACAACAGATTGAAGATAGAAGCAGTACTTTTATTGCAATTATCATCGTAACAATAAATTCCACTTGACCTGGGACGCGAAAATAAACAAATAGACGATAAAGCAAAGAATATCGAAATATTCCTTATAATTTAGCGAATACATTGCGTTAATGTTTTGTTTATGCTTCATAAATGGGTGCCCTGGAAGGTTCGTTGGGAGTGTGCTAGTCTTTTTAGCACTTGTTCTGGACTACATCTATACACCGTGGGACGATTTTCGTGTAATTGAGCCATCATTTTTATTTCAGCATTAAAAATAAATAGTATGAGAAGAAAAGTACCATATTCCTTTATTAAAATTATAACATATATGTATATAACTATGTAAATAAATTAAGGCAAGCATGGGGAAAAATTATTTTTAAATTCTTTCTATTTAAGTTCGCTTTTGGTATTGCTATTGATATCAATAGCAAACCTTCGAGATCGAATGATTTGCTGTTACAAACTGAGCGGAGGATACATTCTAGGAATTTACTTTCGTTTCAGCTTCACTAGCAATAGTCGTCCTCAAATGTTTGTCGAATATTTCAATGCGTTATTACAAAATATAATTATCGAGTGGTATGGTCAAGCGGAATACAATGGAGCAAGTACAATTTTGTCATTTTAATTAAAGGAGTGTTATGGCCATAATTTCTAGAAAACTTTTTTAAGTTCATCCGATTTTTGCAGAGATTCTGCTATAAAGATGATTTGAAAAGCTTTTGTAATACTTTTATTAAAAATATGGCAATCACCATATTTAGGAATTTTCCAAGTGCAAATAACCGAAATATTTTCATGCTGATTTCGAGAGGAGTGCTAATTTTAAAAATCCATTATGCGAGTATTGCAATTAAGCGGAACTCATTTAAGCGTATATTTTTTTGAACCTTATATAATGGAAATTTTCATGATATTATTTTTGGATCAATTAGTCCGGTAAATTAATTAAGCGGGGATCAATTCAGCGGAAACTACTGTACACCGCTGTGCGATGCTATCAACCCAATTTTTATAAAACTTAAAACATCCCGACTAGAAATTTTCCCAATACACATATTGGGGCCCACTTGGGAATGAATGGCGCAAACCAAAAAGGTTTTTCCCATTCGGGATCTGGTCGGGAAGTTGTGGGATAGCCCATCTACAAATTAGCGATATTCCATCAGTTGTTCCCCAGTGGCAACCTACTGGGAACTTGTTGGGAAAATCTATCTAACTATTTTTTAAAAAATAAAAAATTTTAGCTTATAAGCAACCTTTGAAATATAAAAACTTCAAAACTGTGAAATTAATTGTAAAGAAATTGAAAAAAAAAATATTTCTAATATTTATTGAATTGAAATATTTTTTTCAAAAAAAGGATACGTTGGTATGTATTTATTCATGTACAATGTACATGCACACATGCACATATGCACATAGGTATGTACTTATATATGTATGCATCTATTTATGTGGCATTAATCAAAAGTTAATCTTTCATTGCAGCAAAAAATTCATTAGGAATAATGTACATAGTCATTATTCCTAATGAATGGAAATCATCAAAATAAATAAATCGAATGATAACTGACTTGGAAGGCCTGATGAGAGCTGCAGGTAAAATGATAAGTTGTAAATACAAGAATCTTTAAATAGGTAAGCCCATTTCTGCAACAAAACATTACTACATATGAAATATTAATATATTATGTACATATGTATATATATGGTTTATGTCGAAATCGTGTTTTTGACGTTTTCTAGTAGCCAACATCTAAATACACCTCTTTTAAAGAACTAAGTAAGCTACTGTTGAAAATAACGATTTTATGGTCACTTAAAGATTAGTTACTTCTCCTGTAATATAACGAAAATTCGAGTTACATACGCCTTTTTTATATTAAGCCATCGATATGTGTATTTACGGTATTTACCAAATTTACAATGCATTAATACAAATCTCACAAAAAATTTTTCATAGCTTCTAGTTTTTGTGGACAAAGGTTTTAATTTTTTGCAATATTCCGTTCATTTTCTTATTTTTCACTTGATCTTTCTTGACCGAACTTAAAAATTTATTACTATGTATGTATTCTTACAGAATATTTATGTATATACTTATCAGCGTTTCCAGTTTAGCTTTATCGATGCTAGATTTAGCCTCTATTTTTTCGTTTAGCTTCGAAGTTTGCGTTTTAGCTTCGTGTTTTTTACCTTTTTTATTTTTAATTTACATAAAAATGTCTCTCGTTTGGGCATATTAATGGCAATATTATTAAAAATTTTTCTATTTTCAGATTCAAATACATGGAGCTTGAAATTGCGCATTACCGAGACCTCAAATCCCGTACATACTTATTTTATATTTAAAAATCACATATAATGTTTATATGCATATGTATCTTTATATGTAACTATACTAGTTTCTATTTATTTTTTATTGCAATGTCTGTCATAAGTATTTGTATATGTATGCGCATATCTACATTGTTGTTTTAAATGTAATTTATAGAAATTTTTTAATTAATAATATAACATAATAAATACAATCAAATAAATTAAATGAGATATCGTTCATCTTTACTCAATTAGGCAATCCATTTGCATCCAAATCAGGATCTCATCGGGATTTCCCCGTCGGCAACTTATAAGGTTTGCCCAATCGGGTCCTATATACGTTTCTGCGTTACATCCCAACTCGGGCACCAATTGGACAACCTGGTTGGTTCACAATTTCTAGTCGGGATGGATAGATCACTATTTAGATGGGCACATAAGCTATGCGTTTTTCAAAACTATGATAAAATAGGGGTAGGGAGGTAATTTCTGCCACTCCAAAACTATCATTCCAATTTTAACTTATTGCATTTTCATTGGCAATCTACACATATGTAAAGATAAAGCGCGAGCGAAATCGCGGGTAAATGCTAGTATAAAATATTAAAATAAATAACTAATACAAACTTCTTACTATTTTTTTTTAAAGTACGGCATTTTCTCATAAACACAACTTCGATAAATAATCGACGAACTTAGCGCCCTATTATGGCGCTCAAATGGACTTCGCGCGTATTTTAAATACATTTTTCTCCAACTAGAATTTGGCCACTTTTAAATGATACCATTTTTAACGAATTTAATTTTTTATTTTTATTTTTGCCCATGAACGAATTACTATGGGATGTGTAGAAGCAAGAATATTTAGTTTTTATATGTGAGATACAACAGGTAGCAAGAGAACTACGAAAAGAATTAAACTTCTTAAGAAAAAATTTGAATATAAAGCAAAAATATTGCTGTATAAACGTTTTTAGTATTTATTCTATTTGCAAATGTATATACTATATATAGTTTTTGTTGACATTTACTACACATACATACATACTTCTTCTTTACAACTGACTTTATTTGTTTAATTTTATTAATTTTTGTTGAAAAAAAAAAATGCATTGCGTTACAAGTTGGAAATCCAACATCACATCACCTTGGGGAAAAATAAATGTATAGAAAGGAACTCTAACGTCATTTGACATTTTTATTTGATTTAAATTGTCATGCATCAAGCAGCATTTTATCTGTGTGCAACCTTCTCCATTATATCTACTGGTAGTAAAAATTTGAGTTTTTTTTGCTTTTTTTTGTTGGCAAATTGTATTTCCGTTCTTATATAAAATATTTACTTTGATTTTTTTTTATTGAAAATAAAGTGTAGTTTGTTGCACCCCAAATGTTAGTGTTAATCATCATAAAATACATTTTTATTCACAAAACTACTGCAATAAATTTTTATCGATGCATACGTTTGTAGATGAAAGTGAGAACAATTACACTAATTTGCAAGAAAAAAAAATACTCTCAAAGAGAGATGTTTTCGACGCTAATTTCGGGTCGCTATATACGAATATGGAATTAACATATTTTTCTTAAGTAATATTTTCAATCCTCCTTATTCCGTAGCTACTTGTCGACGTCAAGTCAAGACAATACCAAAAAATTTACACATTTATACTCGTCATCGACAACAATTTACTATAACTGACAGCCATTTACTATACTCTAAGGCAGCGTTGCCCTAGCCCTATGCGCTTGGTGCTCATTTGTTTTCGTAAAAGCACTTAGCTATAGGATGTGTGTTTTAATACACACGCAGCACGCAGAACTACCCAGCGGCAAAAAGAAGTAGTAAGCAGGCCCAGCCAGACGAGTCCTTCTTTGTTCCCTTCTCCAATAGGCCTGATAGGAGGCCTTCTTTTATTTTCACTTTTTTCATTTTTATTTAAGGTTTTTTTTTGTTGTTTTGTCTTTGGAATGTGATTGTTTTGTAACGGCTTATCAGATTAGTTGCTTTAAACGTAGTACGTGCCCAAAATGTACGTATGTATACATAACTACACGTAATGAAAAACAACCTATGTAGAAAGGAGTAGGTAGCAGAGAAACAAGCTGCCTTTAAAAGTCGGCGGCGGCGCCTTAGGAAAAAATACTTGGCGGCGGCTCATAGCCGGCTGACAGCGGCTGCTTTTGTATCTCGAAAATTTCCCGAATATTTCGCGATAAAATGTATATAATAAATTGCACTTTTTAATGTTGAGCTTCTTTATTACGAAATTTTATTAAATTTTCTTTTTATAAGTTTTTTTAAAACAATTTTTATATAAAGTTTTTCAAACACCTGCCGAATTTCACATAATTCGTAATATGTAGTACAAATTTCCAACTAACAAACAATTAGCCTGCTGCAATTTTGAGCAGAGGCTAGCCGCATGGATCGGCGACGGCTTGAAGTTACATTGATAGTCGGCGGCGATTCTTAAGCCGGCCTTGAGCTGATCGGCTTGTTTCTCTGGTAGGTAGGCCTTCCATAAAGCCTTCCTGAGAAGGTAAGCGAGCATGAGTACTGGATCTAAAAAAGGTCTAGGATGGTCTTACAGAAGGCATTATAAATGAAGGCCTACAAAAGTTTTGTAGCAATACGTGTGTTTGCTGTGTGTTTTAATACACACATGCAGCACTCTGCACTAGCAATACGAAATACACAAACAAATTTGTCTTATTAGTTTTTTTGTCGTTCTTCACTGTATACAGGCAAGTGAAAAGCAACAACAAACAAATATATGAAATATTTTACAACAAAAAATATTGAATAAAAATTAGTTTTTCTTTAAATGTATTGGTGTTTGCTCTTTCATAAGAAACTTTTGCTCTAAGGCATAGAAAATGGGCAGCGGCTGTTAGTAGTAGTAAATTTTTGTCGACAGCGAGTAGACAAGTGCTAATTATTTGGTATTGTCTTAACGTGACGTCGACAGATAATTATGGAATAAGGGAAAATATATTTAAAAAAACTTCTTTCTTGCTATAATTTTTAGTTGTTGCGAAAAATCACAAAAATGGTTTAAAATATCTTTCGCCTCTTTCAGATAGTACAATAATTGTGTTGATCATGTCACTCCAGCAGGAAGTTACATGAAAACTAAGTTAAATCCGAATATACTAACCCATTTTTCGCCGCACCAAGTTTCCGTCGACCGATTTGAATAAAGTTTTGTACAGAACCTATTCTGATGCTAATTAAGAAAATTTGGACTCAATGGCTTTTCCCGTTTCCTAGAAAATAGGTGGTAATTGTAATCACCATCGGCGGAATATGTATAAAGTATCAGATTTTTTAAGGGAAACCAAAAAACACTTTATTCAATTATATAACTTATTAATTATGGTAAATTTCAAAACATTTCGTACGTAGGTGCACATTGCACTTTTTACATATAAATGGAGTGTGGCTGTGACATTGCTTGCACCGACGTTTTTTTCCTTCATATTGCTTTACAATAACGTGTTTCGACATTTTGGTGTATTTTGATCTTGACACCTCTGCTTCCGTATCCTGTTCGTCTGTATCCTCGCAATCAAGAAGAGCTCTAGCAACTTCCGACCAAAATTCCAGCTGTGTTTTTGTTCGATCTTTTCCCATTCTACTCAAAAAACTGTGCAACTTCTAGGCATTCACCTCAGCCGAGTCTACAGCATTCGAAAATAGAGGCCACCACCACACATTTATTCGGTAGTTCGATATCTGCCATATCTACACCCCCCATATGCAAGTTGTAATTTTTTATCATATTAGGCTTTTCAGCATTGACAAACTTATGACATTTGCGGTTATGACGTCGGGCTGTTGTCACAGGATCGACGCTATCGAAATAAGTCGCTAAGGTCACAATCGCATTATCATGACAAGATGCAATAAAAATTTCATTTTCACGATCAAACATAAAATCGTATTTGATATTCATCGTGTTTGATATTCATATTAGCTGGCAATCGGTTTTTTCGCACTGTACCGGTTGCATTAAATTTCTTGTCAGACAGTAGACACATTAAGTAGAATGAGGTGAAGAAATTGTCAAAATAAACAAAATGGCGTTCAGGGTGCTTCACATTTTCCAGCAAACTCAAGACCACGTGAGCTCCAAGGCCAACTTCTCTGCTATATGCTTCCTCAGATCCAGTTTATGGAATACAGCAATACATATATCCATCAGATGAAGCCAGAACCCACAACTTGAAGCCGAAACGAATGGGCTTATTTCTAATATACATTTTGCTCGAATGCCTTCAAAAGTATGGTACCATCTCTTCGTCAATTGACAAATGCTTACTAAAAATTCCAAATTGTATACGTTTTTGGTTTAATCCATCAAGTAAAGGTCTTATTTTGGCAAAGCGGTCGTTTTGGTCTAACTCGTTATTATTGCTGACATGGAGAAATTTCTTCATCCACCGAACTGTTATCACAGCAATAACATATATACATTGCTTCTGTTTCTGATAAAAAAGCATAAATATACATATGTACATACATATCGTCACAGAAAATGCAAAAAGCCCTATCTATCATTTTAAAAGTTTTACAGGATAAGAATAAAACTTGTTTAAATGAAAACTATATTGATAATTAGTGCAAAATCTTACATTACAAATAACAAAGGGCATACAAATTTATATATTTATTATAAAATTATGCACTAATTGTCATTATATTTTTTATTGTAAACAAGTTTTACGCTTCTCCTGTTAAACTTTCAAAATGTTAGATAGGGCTTTTTGTATTTTCTATGACGATATATACATGCATGTGCATGTTCATAATACGTAGTATAAGGTATATGTTTTTCGCCAATGGTGATTATAATTACCACAATATTCATAATTAAATTTTACCTTATATATCAATATTATTTTTGGTAAATGCGGCATCAAAGAGAAGAGCTACCATCTACTTTTATAAATATAAGCATGATTGGTAGATATAATAACATCTTGGTACTTTATCTTCATGAATTTTAATGGCCTTTATTTACTAATTTCTAAAATTCTCAAATATAAATAATTTATGCATCGAAAGGAACTAAACTGATTATTTAATAAAAAAAACCTGACTCCAAATAACTTATTAAAAAAAGTTTATTGAATAAAATGTATTTTATTTTTCAGTTATGAGTAGTAAAAGTGCTGGTAACTATAATCACCGGTCGGCGAAAAATGTTGTTTGAGATCTTGTCTCCATACAATAGAACAGCGGATTATGCACTAGCCTCTGCGAGCTAGTTCGCGGATTCTATATTCCCAAGTCTAAAGTAAGTTCATGGAATTTTACTGTAAATGTAAAATCCTCCAAAATACGATGATAAATATTTTTGAGCGGCAGTATGTACCAGACACACAATTTTCAGATATATCAAAATCAAACAAATTATTAAATTATTAAAGTAACATATTAACAATATTAAATTAAAAGCTTAAATGGGCTTTTAAATAGAAAATAAGAGTTTTCGATTAAAAAACTCTAGTTTCTTAATTATATTTTTTCGGGATTAAGAAATCCAAAAAATGCCGGGATTAAGAAATTCCGAAAATCCCGAATCCCGGGTCGGGATCTCGGGACTCTATTTCTAAGTCCCGAAACCCGGGAATTTTAAAAAGCAGTCTCCATTGGCATCTCTAGTCTTGATACTGTCATGATATATGGCTGTACATACTGATGACATGGAACACTTCAATAATTTATTTCAAGCTCATGAACGATTTTTTCTGCAGATGCTGCCAACTGCCAATGTGCATTACTTATATTTATTTATGTTAATTTAATTATTATAAATGCTAATGAGCAATATAATTACCAGCAGAGCTAGTTTCAGGCATGGTCTAGCGAATAGGATTAAAATCTTGGCTAATCAAAAAAGTCGTATTAAAATCAACATTCAAAGATTGAAAAATATAATAGATGTGTTTCCCTATATTTGGACATTATTTTTCTATCTGAAACCTGAGTTAAAGGATTTATCGGTTTCTTTATCCGGGTACACTATTAGAAGGGTTGATAGAAACGATAGTGTGGCAATATACATACACGCAGATAAAAGATATGGTTGTAGCATGGTTGCGTCAACACTGTCATGTTTACCGATATAGCTTATGGTTGTGTCAAATAAGTTGCTATTGTTTTATATAATTGTGAACCTTAATTAGTTTACGACAAAAAACTTATTTTTACATTTAATCATGACATTATTAGCATTCATATTGATTGCAACATGATTGAATTTATTTGTTAAAAAAGGCTAGCTACAATCATGGCATATTTCAAAATTCAATAACAGTATAGTTCTATAACAATAAAATATGGTTCTTGTCCACACTATTTTAAAACTATTTGTTTGCAATCAAGCTATGGTTTCAAAAGAGACATGGCCTCTATGCTTCCAAAAAAGTTATTATTCTATCCTTTGATTGAATTCTTTTTCATTAGTTTTTTGTTTTACTTGAGAGCTGTTGGTTTGTTTTTGTTTTGTGTCACTTGAAAAAAAATAAGAAAAAATTAATTAAAAATAAAAAAAAAACGCATAAAAGCAAGCAAAAAATAAAAATCGGCCACGGTCTGAAAACCATTTCTTTTTCAAATTGCAAAATGTCAAAAAAGTATTATTTTAATCGGATAATTTAGTGCATTCGCAGCTTAGTTTGGGTAAATTATATGAAATATCTGAGACATAAAAATTAACTAAAAAGCTGCAATAAGTGAGCTTTTTGGTTGAACTATTTCCCGAAGGCTGCCGATTTAAAAACGAAATGGTTTTTTAGAGCGTGCCTGATTGAAAATAAAATATGTGTCAAGAAATATGTATTATCTATGTGAAAATAGTTAATAATTTTTATTTCAGATTCAAAATGTTTTATTTTATGTTTAATTTCTGTCTTAGCTGCTGTAAATTTTCAGTCAAAATATGATTAAGAAAACAAACTTTATATGGTTCTTTAGAACCATGCTATTTTTATATACAAATATAATACGATTAGCTTAAATCAATATTTACATTCAATTGAACATTAGGTTGTATCAATCATATTAGTGTTATAAAAGACAACAATATTATATTTAAAATAGATTTATTTTCATAATAGTATAATTTGACTCAACCATATAATTTAATCATAGTATGTTGCTCTTAGTTTATGGTTGCCTCAACCATGTTTTTTCTTTGCGTGTATGTGAAAAAAGGCATTAAAGTAATCAGTAAGTCTACAGATTATAATGATGATGTTGCGCTGTATGTACAGACCAAATAATCGTATTTGTTTTAAAAGATTTGTCCATACTCTTCAGAGTTTCGCTGTTGCATATGAAGATCTGATTTTAATTCAAATATTTTAGCTGATTCTTACCTGATAGATACTCTACATCCTCTTGGTATTGACTCACCTGATATAACTAATCTCAGCAAATATTACTGCTCCGCGATAAGCACGTTTGTAAAGGAGAGTTTTGTCGGTGTAGCTTACAAACATGCTCACGTATTGCAAAATATATGTTGGCGATATCCCACTTAGGAGTATTTCGTGGGGCTAACTCTAAAGCATGCTAAGTCGACATAGCACGTTTTGGTCTTAATAGCATTTATGAATTCATCGTTTGTCACCTTAGCTTCTGTAAAATTTTGATAGTAATCGCACTATTCTATCAAAAGTTATAAGCAAAAATGTGCTTAGCATAATTTATCAAGTTTAAAAACATCCCTTTTTAAATCTTTTAAGTACACTTACCATGATTTGGTTTGGAACTGTTTTTTTTCTTTTATGCTAAAAGTTCTTAGCATCCTTCCGAAAAATTTGATTTAAAAGTACTCATGCTTTGACTTGAAAAATGGGAGGGATACTAAAAGTAAGGGGTAGTGAATGTTGAGAATAGGCATATCGTGTAATTGGGCACATATTAACAATTTTCAGTCAATTAGTTGGGACTCGCTCTAGTTTTGTAGTAAACGGCACTGCAAAAATTCGATGCAGCTGGATCTAAGACCTATCACATAGTAATGTTAGTTGCCTACCTACACTCCGGAACCAGTCCCGTAACTACATTTAGATATTAACTTCAACTTAACTGGTATTTATAATTTTGAAACATAAATGCCCTGTGGTCGAGTGGATAGTGTGCTAGTCTGTCATGCCAAACTACTGTTCGAATCCTATCCAAGACTATGCTTAGAATAAAATAAAATTTTTACTTGCATTTGCAACAATAAGAAAATAAATAAACTTCTAAATATCAATCAATTATTACAGCAAAATGTCGGAATAATATTTATATGTAATTTATATTATTCTACACCGATTAGGTCTCCATAAGAAAGTTCAGTGACAAGTCACAAAGTGCATACAAGGTATCAATTAACCCCATTTTAGGCCATCTCCATGTTAAAGTGACTGGTCATAGGAAGTGTTAGAACTCGGACTGATTCCTACCACCTGGGAGCCGGTCACGTGACTTGTTTTGCGTCAGTTCCATTAACTGTAGGGATGTTATAGAATGAACATTTATTTTTTCGCGCTTTCAATTTATATTTAGCATGGACCTTAAAGTTTTACCAAAACTTCTACCGATACCTCAAAAGCGTTGCTGGAACCGAATATGTAGTCAACTTAGAATTTGATGATAAACATTTTTTACTTTTTAGGATCAAACGATTGCCGCAATGCACAAAATATTGACTTGTTTTATGCCCCAAGCGTGTGATTTCATAATCAATTGGCTCATGCACGAATCCAGGCCAATATTGTTCTTATTGTGCCTAATAAAATGCAACTCTGGTGCGACAATCGTGTGACAGCTTGATAAGCAACCATGTGGAAATAAAAATGTAAAAACTGCACCAATATTTAGTGTGTTCTTGTGCGGCAATCGAGTTGGAAAATACGTGCCAATATTTAAATTTTTTGTGTGCCAAAACCATTGCGTAGAACATCATCTGTTGTTATCAGTACCATCATATTAGATTTATTTCATATTACAAATAAAGCTAAATAATATTTGTTACCTTTTAGTACACAATCTGCACCCATATTGTTTCACAAAATAAAACCGTCTCAATTAAAAATTCGTTGTTACCAACTAAATTATGAGTTTTAGTCGAACTGAGTGGGTTTATATTCAAAGAAATTGCATTATTTTGGCTTGAGTTCGGTGTTAATTTAATTTTTCATTTACATTATATTATTATTTAGAGATAAATGTGAAGAAATATTTGACTGTGCGGAGGGTTGAACTGACATGTTTCGATAGCTTCCGCTATTCTCGTCAGAGTTCTTTTACCGCGTAGACCACTCGACCAAAATGGGTGGTTTGCAGTCAAGAGTTGTATATCATATGCTGCAAATAGAAAAATGCTGCAAATAAAAAAATTTCACCTAAAAAATTTCGTGAACAAATTCATTGACTAAATATGGTATTACAAAGTAAATGTTCTTTTTAAAGAATAATCTATATAAGCGCACCCAATGCGAATCCCATGCAAGGTAATGTCAGCGGGGACTTCAATTAGCTTTAGTCAACTCGCTTGGACCGCATACATGTTAAACTTCATATAAGAACGCAAGTCGAATTCATACCAGGTGGACGCAAGAGCTCAGCTGTTTATGAAACTTTTTACATATTTAACCTGTCAACAGTGTTAATGAATCAGCTTTTTGACAGCCGAAATATAAATTCTCCACAGTAACCGCTACTTCAAATACAAATAACTTATACATAGTATAGCCTTTGTTCATCCTGACAATTAAATGTATATTTTGGTCAAAGATTTTTTAAAATCGGATGAGTTATCTAGGAGATTACCGCCGACATCCAAACAGACAAACTTAAAATACTACAAACTTTCAAACGTAAGGTCTCTCTACGGAGGTAAACTCATAGGTGAAATTTGAGAGTGCTACCATAAAAACCTTTTGAGACATGAAGGTGTAAAAAGGCATATTTTAGTACTGACTACTGACTGGCTCACTGACTGACTCACTGACTCATAGGTGCTTCTTAGTTCTTAGACTAGGGTGCTTCTTAGTTGTATGGGGCACTTATTATAATATACTTACTTATTGTAATATAATAATAATAAAAGCTCCGAAAATTGAGGCCGTAAAAAGTACTGAGATCAACATAAGGACCACCTCATATCTAGGCAACCTGTTAGCTTGGCAATATTTTTTTACCTTTCTAATATAGGAAGGTATTATGGGAAAAATGTTGCGAAGCTTGCGGTTTGCCTAGAAACGAAATTTTAAGATAGGAGCTTGGCCTTATTTTCACATTTATGTTTTTCTGCGGATTATTATACTACTAAAGATATAATGTTTTTGTTATAGTTTATGTTCTAACAAGTTGCATTCTCTTAATGATGTTGCTGAACGACACCATAAAAAGCTATTTTTTATTCTTGACTGTAAAAAATTAAAAAAAAAACGCCATAAAAAACTCAAAAATAAATTATCATATAGGAAACGTTACAACAAAAACTAGCTTTAATATTTACTGCAAGTCTTTGCTTTTTTTTATCCATGTTTTTCAGTTTAATCAATAAAAACGTACACACTTGTCGCAGCACATACAAAAAGAATCCTCCATTGACACAAATTATGTTGCATTTGGTGGTTTTTTGGGTTACCACCCCGACAATGGTTTCCTGCAAACAGAAAAAAAGAACATGCAGATTAAAAATGAAAAATATTATGGTTTGTGGTGTTTAACTAAAGTGCAATTCATTTTTCACTAAAAAGTGTGGAAAAAATTTAGTTTACAAATTGTTAAATTTATTGCGACTAATATTAAAGTAAGGCGAAGCACAACAATTTTTTAATGGACTCCTTAAAATGAACTTTGACATTTTTATGAGAGCTCCCAAAATATTTAATTTTATGTAATAACTTTTAAGCAATTCATGTCGAACATATTGTCATAATTTTATTTTAAATGAAATTTATTTGCTGGTGCTTAAGCATTATCTATATGCATTTCATTGGTGCTTCACCAAATCATCAGTAGACTTGAAACACAACTTTGAACAGCAAAATTGTGTTTCAAGTCTACTGACGATTTGGAAAGCACCCATGAAATGCATATAGACAATGCTGGAACAGCAGCAAATAAATTTTATGTAACAACCTTTAATGAGATGGAGCATTTTTAAAAAAGCTCGACTTTCTAGTTTTCTCAATATATTTTTTTTTGTCGCAACAAACTATACACAAAAGGGGAATCAAATAAAAAATAATGAAAAACAAACTGAAAAATTAAAAATATATATGCTTTTTTTCAAAATCGTCCAGATCACTAACAGTTGTTCCAAAAAATTAAATATTTTGGGGATTCCTCATGAAAAATTTCAATGGTAAATTTTACGGACAATTTATATAAAGTTTATATAAAGGTAACGTACTATTTATACAATTCGTCAGATTCGTAAACAAAAATAAAAAAATGCCATTATTTTCATATATGTGGGTAAAATTGTTTCAAACAAGCCATATTTCATTAAAAACGATCCACAACTTTTGTAAAGGATCCGACAGACAACTTTTTTTTGAAAATGCTATAAAAAAACTACTGAATATTTTCTCAAATTTCTTTTTTTATTTGAAAGTACAATCCTTCCGGTTAATAATGAAAAATAATTTCATTCAAATGGCTGCCTCGGCTGGCCATGCAGTAGCATACAAGATCGGTCCAATTTTTAAGCACATTAGCGATTGTGTGCAGCTATATTTCACCAATGGCTTCACGAATTGTGTCCTTTAAAGTGTCAATTGTTTCTGGCTTGTCGGCGTAACACTTATCTTTGACAGCACCCTACAAATAGTAGTCCAACGGTGTCAAATCGCCGCTCCGAGGTGGCCAAACGACATCAGCTCTGCGGCTGATAATGCGATCTTCAAAAACAGGGCGCAAAACATCGAGTGTAGCTTCGGCTGTGTAGCACGTAGCGGCGTCCTGTTGAAACCAAATCTTGCCAATATTCTCCTCTTCAATTTTTGTGAACAAAAATTTGTTCAACATGGCCCGATAACGAGCCGCACCAAACACTGACTCGTTTTGGGTGCGTCGGCTTTTCAATGTATGCGTGCGGGTTTTCTGTGCCCCAAATGCGAAAATTTTGCTTGTTTACATACCCGCCATGATCAAAATGAGCTTCATCTGAAAAGATGTTTTTTTTTTTTGGCAAAATCGGCATCTTCTGTAAGTCGATCGCATTCCCACTTAGTGAAGCGAAAACGCATTGGATGGTTAGTTGGCTTCAACTCCTGAACCAATTGGACTTTGTATGGCGTCATACCAAGGTCGTTATGCAAAATTCGTCTCAATGATATCTCCGAAATGTTCAATTGTTGAGAACGACGGTGAGTTGATGTTGATGGTGCTTCACGCACACTTTCTGCCACAGCATATGTGCGCATGTATGATATACAATATGTACATATGACTGCTCCTAGACTTAGTTTTGAATAAAATTAGATGTTGTAGATCGATTTTATTTAAATATCGCTTGTTTTGTTTGAAGCACATTTACCGATATGAAAATAACGATTTTTTTTTATGAATATTACGTGTTGTATAAATATTATATTATCTTTATATAAACTTCAATCTCAATGCGGTACGTTTTAGAATTTTAATACCGATTTAAGTGTAATCAGACATGGAGAATTTCGTACTAACCATAACCGATTTCAGTCGTAAGTGAATATAAGAAGTTACTATACCTCTCATATAATATTTCGTTAAATAAATTGGTTAAATAGTTGATGCTCCTGCTAATTAATATCCAACCTGAAAAGTAGTTAAAATGAACAATGAACGGTGATGAGACGGCGAAGGGCTCTATATCCGTTAAAATTTTAACTTTAATTTTTTACCGAAGAAATACCAGTCAAATATTAACTTTTATTTTTGGCAAAAATATATCAGTCAAAAAAAATATTGTTGTCTACGCAGGTATAATACAATCATAAATTTGACAAAGTTCGGTGCAGGATGGATGATTTCAACCTTCTTTTGTTAACATCATATCCATTTTCAAGCTGCAAAAGACGGACGAAAACGGGATGCATTCGATCATTTTTGGAAGAACGCTCACTCAAATGATCTGAAAGCGCCAGTAACCAATCTGTTCGCATCGTAAGGCGTAGTAGCTTTGAGTTAAATTTTCAAGCTTATGAAATTCACCAAATTTAAAGTTGCCATATTTGACAAATAGTAATTATTTAAACGTATAATCAATATTAAATATTGGGTTTATATTAATCATACGCAAAAGTTTTATCAAGTGTCGTTTCAGTAGTTATGAGACGTATAATCAATATTAATTACTGGGTTAATATTAATCATTCGCAAGTACAGTCACATGTAGGGATCCCTCCTTTTTTTTGGCCAATTAAAGTACATTGGTTATGAAAGGTTAAGAAAAAAGTACAAAGTATAAAAATAAAGTACAATTTATTGCTGTTTATTGTTATATTCAAAAACGTATTTTTATTGCTTTTCGCAAGTTTTATCAAATAATTATCATTTCTAAACAATTTTATGTTAAAGTAAATAATTAATTAATATTTTATCACATTCAGAGACGCTTTACTTCTTTCGTCTCGCTATTTGCTCTTCATTACAGAAAAAAAAATCTCTCTGTGAATCACGTCAGCATTCACAGATATAAATAGAAATTAAAAGTGAAATTACTTTATACAAATTTGATAATTTATTATCAGTCTTATTAAATACTAGCTGCTATTTACTTGCAGTAGATAGTTGCGCAAAACCTTTAGAACTATATATATGATCATAAAGTTTGTTTAATAACGCAATTTCTCCATAAAGATCATCGATATTTATTTTAAGTTTTTTCGGATTTAAATTTTCGATTATGTTAACAATATTGGGTGGTATGAATAAAACAATTATTTACTTTTTACTTAAAAATTTGTTTTAAAACACAAAATTCTGAAAATTTTTTTATATAAAACTAAGAATTTTTGAGTTTTAAAACAAATTTTTTAGTAAAAAGCAAACACTTTTTTTATTCATACATTATCCGACTCAACATTGCTTTTTAAAATAATATTGCTAATTGTAAATAACAAGTTTGTGTTTTTAAAATCAAATCATTTATTCAGATATTTTAAGGCTTTATTATTAAATAATAAAAAATTCGTTTAATTTTTTTTTGGCTGAATGACGTTTGACTATAAGCCCTGAGGTCTTAAGTTCAAGATTAGTTTCAGGCAAGCCAACAACATTACACTGCTTTTTTTTTGAAAATTCTATAAAAAAACTACTGAATATTTTCTCAAATTTCTTTTTTTATTTGAAAGTACAATCCTTCCGGTTAATAATGAAAAATAATTTCATTAAAATGGCTGCCTCGGTTGGTCATGCAGTAGCCTACACGATCGATCCAATTTTTAAGCACATTATCGATTGTGTGCAGCTGTATTTCACCAATGGCTTCACGAATATTGTCCTTTAAAGCGTCAATTGTCTCTGGCTTGTCGGCGTAACACTTATCTTTGACGGCACCCCACAAATAATAGTCCAACGGTGTCAAATCGCAGCTCCGAGGTGGCCAAACGATATCAGCTCTGCGGCTGATAATGCGATCTTCAAAAACAGGGCGCAAAACATCGAGTGTAGCTTCGGCTGTGTGGCACGTAGCGCCGTCCTGTTGAAACCAA
This sequence comes from Panzeria rudis, assembly GCA_956483635.1. NCBI lineage: Eukaryota > Metazoa > Arthropoda > Insecta > Diptera > Tachinidae > Panzeria > Panzeria rudis. Next base: position 29,642,990 of record OY101451.1, on the reverse strand, counting down.
ATGTTGCTAATATCCTCTGCTTCAATTTTTGTGAACAAAAATTCGTTCAACATGGCCCGATAACGATCGCCATTGACTGTAACGGCCACTTCCTGCTCATTTTCGAAGAAAAATGGCCCAATTATGCCTCCGGACCAAAATCCCCACCAAACAGTGACTAGTTTTGGGTGCGTCGGCTTTTCAATGTATGCGTGCGGGTTTTCTGTGCCCCAAATGCGACATAAAATTTACAATGCAAGTGGAGGAGAACGAAAAGAAAACAATAGTCCAGGCAACGTAGTAGAAAATGAACAAGACAAAAGGATTACCCAGAAACGTACAATTACGGATTATTATCTACGCAGGGATAAAACAACTGATAACTAATAGAGCAGATTATAAACCAAATATTAAACACAAACATAATAGTAAGAGAAACAGGTAGCAGGTAGAGACACACAAAAGCATATAGAGGCAAGAGAGATCGAGTGAGAGCGAAAGAGCGGGAGAGAGAGAGAAATAGGGAGAATAATACAAAAGGGATCAAGGAAGGAAGTTAGGCATACAAACGAATTATAAAAGAAGCAACGTACAACAGAAAAACAATTTAGTATTCAATAGAACACTGAAGATGGCCCATAGCCGAAACCGGTCTGTTTACAAACCAAATTTGACGTGGGATGACGGAAAATCGTTCTAAATTAAAAAAAAACCCCGTCGGAAGAAAAACACTCATGAGTCCCCGCAAAGATGTCGCATGTATCAGTGACCTCCAATCTTTTTTCTTCAACCATTACACAGAAAAAAATAGACAAGAATTATATTCAATAAAACCATGTTATTAAAAAAAAAATATGAATTTCAATAACATTTATCTTTAACATAATAAAATATTTCGTTGTAAGTATTTCTTTTCCATGCCGGTTATTTCTTTTTATACATAAGTACTTAAAACAAGTTGTATCCCATAAAAAAATAAATGGGATATGGCTCAGCTATAGAGTGTATGCTTTACGTCCGGAAAGCCCGGGTTCGTATTCCAGCCATGTCAACATTTTTTTAATTTATATATATATATATATATATATATATATATATATATATATATATATATATATATATATATATATATATATATATATATATATATATATATATATATATATATATATATATATATATATATATATATATATATATATATATATATATATATATATATATATATTTTTTTTTTTTATTTTAAAATAATTTTGTTATCAATATAGGGGAATTCTTTATCACAGGAAATTTGAAAAAAAATTATTGAATACCGGGATTTTTGTTATCAAAAACGAAACTTATTTTTTTCTGTGTAGGGTTTTCCCATTCAATTTTATTTTTATAATTTTTTAAGAAATTGAGAACAATTGTGAAGTTTAGTAATTTATTAATACCAATTTATTTCAATAATAAAGTGGATATTTTCTCCTATTTGCGGCAACGACTTGCAGCAATAATATTTTTTCTTCCCATTTACTCACAATACATTGCTGTAGTTCTCTATTAATTTTGCGCCTCTTTTGACAGCATCGTTGACAACATGCAACTGACGTAATATTTCTAATACTTCGTACACCTTGGATATTTCTTTTTTTGTCGTTGTGTGCATATTTCAAATTAACAACTTAATGCGACAAAATTACTACGCGCTGTCATTTTGTTTTTGTTACTGCACTATTGTGACAACCATACACATTAGACGCGCAAACAGTTTGCCACACACCGAAAAACATCGGAAGTGGCAAACGTTTCCGTTAGTACACACTATCATGTTTGCTTGCAATGTCATAAATTGGCACAGTGTGTATGTAGCATTGCGCTTGCTGGAAGTATTCATTCTCTTCCCAGGTTTCTGGACAAGTGACAATAAAATCTTTTGACAGTCTGAGGCGAGTACAAAATTTTGCTATATCTGTTGTGAAGTAAGGGCTCTAATTTTTCTTCATGCACTCTTCATTTACTTCTTTTTGTAGCAATGAAATTCTTTTCACACTTTCAAAAGCGCTAAACGTACTGGAGAGGCACCATCTGGATCATCAGTGCCACACCCAGTTGAAGAAATGGTGCGAGTTCGAATACCAATTCAACATCTGACGGGGATCATAGACTCCAGAATGAAAGACGTTATCAAGTGCTCGTTATGCATATCCCCTAAGCTTTATTATTGGTTTATATTTCTAGAAAAAATTAATAGTTTAGGTTGGGGTGTTTAGAACACCCCGCGAGTAACGATGTACAAAAACAGATGCGCGAGTAAGATCGGGTTAGAATGCTGCACTAACTGCGAAAATTTTAATTTTCCAAGATACAGTAAGCTGTTAAAATTAGACAGTCAAAATTACACTAGCTGATAGAATACCCTATAGTCTTAATTTTGCTAAAATTGCAGTACTTATTGGTTTAGTCTTTGAAAGTTTCAATTGTCTAATCAAGTGTCTGTATATTATATTAGGGTTTCAATATATTTCGTTGGTCGCTTTAGAGCACCCTTTAATGCTTATATGTCATAATATTTTAGTACTTGTTGTTGTAGCGGCCACAGTTGCACATATTCTCGAACAATTTCGGGACTGTAACTGTTACCGTTCTCGATATAGAAGCCTGTGACATGTGTATCGAAAACAGTACGGTTGCTTTTCTCAGTAGGTGTACAGAACCCTAAAATGATTCGTACGTGAATTAAGATGATATTTGGGCGCTATGGGGAGAAATATTTATTAAATATTTTTAGATGAACTTCTTTTAAAATTTTTATTATTAAATTTTAGTGATGAAATAATTATAATACAAAATTTGCAACAAAAAAAAAACATTGTTAAGGCCTTAAACAGTAATATTGGCACTTAAAAAATGTACTCAATAACAATCTGTTTGAATAGCTTATATGTATTTTTAATTGCATTAATCTTAATTCGCTTTCCATATCATTATTATTGATATCTAAGTAGAAATGTTTTTCTTTTTGCAACATTCAAAAGAAACATTATAATTCAATTTGAACGCATACTATTTTTTACATCATCATTCCCATCATATCATTATTATTCCTACACTACACCATAATGACATTAAATTAAATCTAACTTGGCTATGATTCAAAATGCTTAATCGTACATAGACAGAGTTTTGAAGAAACAGTGTTAGTCAAAATAGTTCATACAATTTGATTTCCAAGATTTTTTTTTACTTTCAATTGAATCAGCAATTTCGAAACTTTAAACTTTTCAGGAAATGAAAAAAAAATTATTTTCTAATGAAACATATATTTGCGACGGTTGGTTCAACTCAGCTAGGAATCAAGTTGTATGTTTGTCGTACAAACGATACAATTTTGTGTGCGATCGCATGCACAACTTCAGTTTGATCAACTTGTGAGCAAGAAAAGATCTCTCATTTTATATTGTCCGCAAATAATACTCACATTCAATGTTTACTGCAAAGTGGTCACAACAAGAATAAGTACGTATAATACATAATATAGTGTAATACAGGCACTCAAACGTTGCGACAGTGTTGTACAACATGGCAAAAAATCAAAACTTTTTGATCTTTTGTACAAGCAAGGCACAGCTTTATACAACGAGCCCACAAACGTTGCCATTCGGTGTACAACCTACTCAAGTTGTACTAACGGTTGTAACGTGTATGGCTTGCTTTAAAAGTAGTCACATTTTTCTGTATATGACATGACAACGACAGTAAAACGAATGCCAGGAATGATCCTTTTTTAAGCATAGTGGTGTAGGGAAGCATTTAGAACTCATTGATGTAAAAAACGTATTTATCAAAATATGCGAGATGTCTCCTTTCCGAAATTGCATATTCAATTGTAAATTGAACTAATAATATATATTCAAATCTTAAAACTAAAATTAATAATAAGTAGCCCAGCCACTGCTAGACAAAATATTAGAATCCAACGGTTGCTTCTTTAAATGTCTTACGCCTCTCGTGTTGTTTTACCACTTTTTCATGTACATTTTCAGTAAATTTATTCAAAGTGTTACTCAAAATATCTTTCAAGCTTTTGAAAATTCATCTCTTTCAACTAAAATGATTTTTTTTGCTTCAGTAGTTTATATACTCTTATCATTATGCACGTAAGCACATTTTGTTGGTTAAATTTTATTTGAGAGTCATCATTTCCAAATACTTTAGTAGTTGCACTTTCATAATAAGATTACTTCTAGATTAGGATAATAACATTTTTTTTCGATACTTCATCACATGATATCCAATAAAAAAAAATTAATAATAGACACAATTTTTTAGGTCATTTAGACTCAAAAACCTTTCGCACCAAATGTACTTTGACAAATTTTACAGAAAGGTTTTTTCTTTGAAGTAGCTATCTTAGTAGCTATCTTAGATTTAAGTAGCGGCCTTGAACTATTTTTAAGGCAAATATATTGGTGCGCTAACGGCTGAGTATTACAACTATTTTTCTCAGACTTTAACGTACTTGGTGCCAAAACTTTTTTGCAAGTCGAGAAAAAACTAACAGCATATTCTTTAAAATTTATTATGTCTTTTTTTTTCTAAGTCAAATTTTATGTCTCAAAAAAAACATAATGACCCTATTATTGTACATTTCCAAGTCCTATATTTTTATTTTAATGTAAGTATGCTAGACATGCACATATATAAATATCAGAGCTGTGAAAGATTGCAATCAATTTGATTGCAATCACATGATTTCATGTTAATGATTGCCAGTTTTTGATTGCAATCAAAATCGTAAATTTGATTTCATGATTTCAATTTTAAATCATGAAATCATTTCAATAAAAATGATTGTAATCAATTTTTTGAAATTAATTTCTATATTAATTGATTGCAATCAAATCCAGTGATTGCAATCAAAATTAAATCAGAATCAAAATCATCGTTCTCTTCTAGAGCTGCGAGAGATTGCAATCAATTTGATTGCAATCACATGATTTCATGTTAGTTATTGCTAGTTTTTGATTGCCATCAAAATCGTAAATTTGATTTCATGATTTCAATTTGAAATCATGAAATCGTTTCAATAAAAATGATTGCAATAAATTTTTTGAAATTAAATTAAATTTGATTGCAATCAATTGATTGCAATGAAATCCAGTGATTGCAATCAAAATGAAATCAAAATCAAAATTACCATTCTCTTCATGTAATACTAATTTTTCTAGAAATAAAGCTTACCCTGATAATTAAAAACAACCGCATGAAATGGCTAACTAGAATACGTTTTTGAACATTTTTAATACAATTTTGTTGGGATTACACTAAAGTAGTGATTTCAGGGAAATTGATTGAAATCAAATGATTTCAACAAAATTTGATTGCAATCAAATTGATTGCAATCAATGATTTAAAAAAAATGATTTCAAAATGATTGCTATCACAAAAGATTGCAAACTGTATATGATTTCAGTTTGAAATCTGAAATCATTTTGAAATCAAAGAATGAAATCAATTTGGTTGAAATCATTTTGATTGCAATCAAAATTGATTGCAATTTTTTACAGCTCTGTTCTCTTCAAATGATACTCATTTTTCTAGAAATAAAGTTTAATCTGATAATTAAAAAAAAACTGCATAAGATGGCTAACTAACCTACGTTTTGATACGTTTTTTATACAATTTTGTTGGACTTACACAATGGTAGTGATTTCAGGGTAATTGATTGCAATCAATGATTTAAAAAAAAAATTATTTCAAAGTGATTGCAATCACAGAAGATTGCAATCTTGACATGATTTCAGTTTGAAATCTGAAATCGTTTTGAAATCATTGATTGAAATCAATTTGATTTAAATCATATTGATTGCAATCAAAATTGATTGCAATTTTTTACAGCTCTGATACATATGTATGTATGTATGTGCCCAATGTACGCGAGTGTGCTTTAAGTAAATTTATATCGCTCCTTTATTGCAATCTAGATATATCTCAGAAAAATGAAATTTGGCAAAACGCGTTTAAAGTCTTAAGACTCTTAGCAAGTATATATTTATATGGGCGGTATTAGCTTTTTATTGGTTATACTTCACATGAAAAAAAAAGGTATTAAGGAACGATTTTTCTTCAGTAACTTAAAAATGTTGGGTCTTTTAGATATGACTACTTTGCAATAACGGGCGATATAGTTTACCAAGTGGTACCAAACAACTTCCAGCAACTCAACAGTGTATTAGTTTCATGTTTTGGTAATTTGAAGTAATATATTACTTGAAGTGAAGACGCGAAATTTTATGTTAGCTAGATTTAAAAAAGTGCACAGGTCGAGACTTCGGCGAAAATCCGATAATTTTGTTATTTATTTTTGTAAAGTTGTAATGTTTATTTACTACAGCAATGAATTGGTACAACAATTAAAAAAAATTAAATTAGGTAGGGTCCATGATGGTTTTTAATGTACTCGAAATCACTAAATCCGAATCTGAAGTCAGTTTTTTCGGCCACATCAGGATTTTGTGCAACTGGGGGCAATTCCTAGCCCCCTACTGTAAATTAATATTGCCCATTTTACGGATTATTGGAGAGGGTTAATATGCATGTGACCGACCGACTGGGTTAATATATATTACTTTTTGCAGAGGAAAATTTTTCCTTTTAACCTATCGCCTCCGTCCCTCCGAATAGGTGTCCCATAAAAACTGGATTTTTTTACAAGAAAATACATTTTTTTATTAGTAACTAAGAGTGCTATGGGTCGATCTTATATACCCTACACCAAGCCTTAAAATATACATTAGGATGACTCTTAGCTATATGACGATTTTTTTTTGACTGTTTTTACTTCCGCGGGAATGGGGACTCCAGGCTGACGTATATTGATACAAAATTATTATTTTTTTTTTTCATTTTTATTTTTTTTAAAGAACAAATACAACTCGCGAAGCGGTCATCTTGTCTGCGGAAAAACACCCAGGATCTGTGGCGGGAATCGAACCCACGACCTCTGGACTGACAGGCTAGCGTCACTACCACACAGCCAGAGGGGAACCCTACGTGCCGCGAGCCCGCCAAAAATTTAGAACTCAATTGACAAACATTGTTTCCTCACTTAACTGAGGATACATTAAAAAACTGTTTATCGATTTTAATGAAGTATGGTTGGTTTTCTTTAAAATACATTTAGCTATAAGTTAGAAAGAAAACTAACGAATTTTTTTAAATAAAAAATGTTATAAAAATATTTTTTTGGCACAAGTTCCACGATATCTCTGAAACTACTGAGCAGAATAGAAAAAAATTTTGTACGGCTTAAAGATGATCACCCCTATTCTGCGTTTCGACTACGTTCAAGCATTCAGTTACGCTCGAAACAAATAATGGTATTCCAAAAAAATACACAATCGAAAGAAAGAAGAAAAGAAGAGTATATTTAAACCAAGTGCTCTGCTATGAAACGTATGAAATAAAAACAGGAAAAATAAGCAATTTTGTAAAAATTGCGACTGTTAATTTTTAGAAGATAAAATTTAGTGAAAAATCAGTGATAAATATATAAAAACGGAATATTGTGGTAACTATAATTAAATCAGTTGAGTATATAAAGAAAGAAAGAAAAAAGGCAGAATATAAGTAAGCGGTATTTGTGGCCAAACTATTCCAGTACGGGGTCGCTGCGCGGGTGATAATTAAAATAAATAAAACTTCAATACTGTGAAAACACTTATTACACAAATGCATAACCTAATTACGGAAAGACAAAAAAGCCATAACATAATTAAGAGCTATTTGTGTGCGAAATATTTGAGTGGGAAGCATCATGTAGAGCTTGAGGTGCTATTTTCTTTTAAGTTTTTGTTGGTGGCCCTATTGCGTTAAGTGTTTTGCAACTTCATCCTAGAATGTCTGCACTTCTTCCTTGAGACGCATATGATAACCCTATGGAATATCATCCTTCGTAGGAAATAAATTCGCTAGCTTTTGATAATTCAATAAATTAAATATATATTTCAATTAAATTTATATTTCAATAAATTAAATAAAGAACTGTACTTAAAACTAAATAAATTTTCTTAGATATCTATTTGAAAATATTAAAAATTCAATAAAAATTCAATATATGTATAACAAAAAATCGAGATTAGGTGTCTGTGCCGGAAATATAGTAGGAGGGCCTTAACTAAAATCATGCTTGGTACACAAAATCTTTTGTTATTGCTTTTGCATAAATTACACCAATAAATAAAACAAAATATCCTTGTTCGCCCGAAAGTAGATCATAGTTCGTTCATATTGTCATAAAAAAACCCCTCGAGGTCTTGGTGTTATATGTACACATATAAATTACACTTGTTATTTTTATTATTCTAGCATTTCCATGTTTTTATTACTCTTTTCTTAAACTATTTGCAATTTTAAGTTATTGACTGTCACTGTGTGTAAAATTCCCCTTAAGAAAATTTATAGTTTAATAAAGAATGGAAACTTGTTATTATTTTTTCTCCATTTTTTTATTACAAATATGGAATTGTACTTGGTTATTGTTCAACCCAGATTGAAATTTGTTATTAAAAAGTGTTTAAAAGAAAGAGTGCAAAAGAGAAATACATTTGTTTTAAAATTGAAATATTGGAAAAAGAATAGAGATAAAAACATTAAAGGTTTCATGACTTTGCATAAATGAATTATAAATCAGTAGATATTAAAAGCAAATAACTAAATAAATTAAAAAAAAATCATTGAGAATATTCAGCAATAAAAATATTAAAAGAACTTTAACGTAGATTTCGTAAAACAAAACTATGCAAAGAGATATAGCCGGTATGCAGTGTTTAGTGCAAATGGTCTTGCCATAGAGCAAATCGATGGTCTCAAGTAGTAGTCGTTTTTTTTACGAAATTTAGTTCTTAAGTGACAACATCCCGACTAAAAATTTTCATCCAAACCCATTTAGGATCTAACTGGGATGCGAATTACAACGTAACAGGGAACCCTATTTGGAACCCGATTGGATTCTTGTGGGCAAATATCAAAATCTTGCAAAAATTTGCTCAAATCGGAAAAATAGCAAACTCTTATATTGAATTAAAATTGCTGAAGCTATCCAAGGGACAAAAGTAACCAACAGTTACCTCTATTTAAGATGAGAAAAAATACTATTAAAAATTTGTGTTAGATTTTCCCAACAAGTTCCCAATAGTTTTCGACTTAGAAAGAACCTTCGTTAAGTCACTAATTTGTAGATGAGCTATCTTAACAAGTTATCGGTTAGATCACAAATGGGATAACCCTTTCGGGCGTTACCAATTGGGCCGCAATATGAGTATTGGGAAAATTTCTAATCGGGATATATCACACACATACACTTATATAGAATTTAAAAAAATAATCTGAACATCAAATTTGTGTTTTATTTTCATTAAAACATGCATTTAGAAAAATTAATATTTTGAAAACTAAAGTCTCTGTTATGTTTTTACCTTCTCCTGCAAAGTTATAATTATTTGAGTGCCTTTCTAATTTTGACCAACAAAATGCAAAATATCGTAGCTTTTTTGTAAAATGCAACAACAAAATACACAGAGTTGCCGCTAGATTCTGTAAGAAAGAATTTTCCATTTGATCTTTCGCAAGACAATTTATTTGCTTCAAATACTGAATACCACAATCTTATGCAAATATCCTGCAAAAGGGTATGCCATCCTGTTGCAGTTCTGTTTCTTTTGTTAGTGTAGAGTAAGATATACCACGTTGCAAATTATGTGATGTAAGACCATTTGCAAAATATTGTGAATAGGGTTAGCATGCTTAGGAGTTTATTTTTTTTAATTTGTAGTTCGCTGAATGATTAGAGCGTTTGACTACAAACCCTGAAATCCTGAGCTCACGACTAGTTTCAGGCAAGCCAACAATATGCATTGGTGTGCTATTGTCTTGGTTGTTGTTAGACTGTTAAAGTGATGAAGGCATAGCACTGATCATTTTGGCAGTACTGGCAGCAATTAATACTGACATTTTCTAATGCACTTCACAGCACCCTCCTTCGTCGTTATTGTAGCAGGACCATCGGCGAAGTAAAAGAAATAATCACTGCTACACAGCTTAAAACCAATTAATAGCTCTACTTGACACCAAAGGTTCAGCAACACTGCTCTACAAAAAAAACGCACAATAGCAGAGTTGTAAATGTATTAAGCTTTCTATCTCTCCCGCTTCACCACCTGTTCTCTCTACACTATCCCTTACCCAAAGAAGGTAATTAACTGGTAGGCATTGTGTTACTTCTCTTAGAAAAATCTATAGTATAAAAAGAAAGCCAACGCAGAGTGGCGCCGTTTGTATTTTTTCGTTGCAAAAATCATAACTTTTGGATCAAATGAGATAATCTAAAAATTTAAAAGGCATATGATAGATAATTGATCAGCCTATAAAATGAGTATTTGAAAATGGTTCTACGCCTTTTAGGTGTCTACTTATGGGATAGCAAAGTTGAAATTTGTGGACAAATTAATTTTATGGGAAGTAAATTAATATATTTCTTAAATTTTTTATTTTTTATGTTTATTTCTAAAGGCTTTAATGATTTAAAATTATTCAAAAATAATGAAACATTTTTTTTAATATATTGTTAAATTTTTTGTAAAATATTGCTCAAAATCCGTAAAAGATACAGTATCTCAAAAAATAGGTAACTTTTTGATTGTTTTGATAGCTCTAGTTATTAAGAAAAGAATACAAAAATTGTACTGTTTGCTTTGTGTTTGTGCAGGTAAATCGATATTTACCAACTATTCATTTTTTCAATATATCTCAACTTTGATGGGGTAAAAAGAAACTATAAATTTCTATATTTGCCATTTTTTCAAAATAACTTCTTTGATTATTAGTTTAACCAATGCAAAAATTTGCAGCTGCCCGTCTTTGTCCCATTTTTTGCTACAGGTAAAATTTTGAAAAAAGACATGGTTACAAAAATGTGTTGCATGCATTTTTCAGGTGCAGATAATGGATGTCCAAATAAAAGTACGCTCCTAAGGCTTTCATGATTTGAAAATTATTCCAGAAAAGAGTTTAACAATTTTTTAAAATTAATTTTTCAATTTTTTGTAAAATATTTCTCACAATCCATAAAAGAAGGTATATCTAAAAGACTTAATCATTTCTCAACTATATATATTTTGTAACTCTTTTCGTGACTTTACATGCCGCAGTGAAGAAATAAGTGGATCGGAAGATGCTGCTAACATGTTGAAGAGGTCCTCATTTTGTCTCACCCTTGATGATTTGAAAGTGTTCAGCAATCTATATTTTTTATAAAATTTGTTTAGGGACTCCTGTGCTTCTTCAGAAAGCTCTGCGATCGGCAAAGTCTGCTACTCAATTATATCTTTGCCATGCGACAATATTTTATAAACTGTCAGAGTCAACTTTTTCTGTGGATATAATTCTGCTAAAATTGATGCAGATTTCGAAGCTATTCTCCATATTTTTCAGAATCAACATTTTCCTTGCAGCTTAAAAAAATTCAAGATCGATCCCAATCTCTTAACGATTTGATTGTTTATTCCAATGATTCGAGTTACAGCCTCATCATTTTCAAAAAATCTCCTCGAAGTATTTCCATCGTTTGAGTTTTGGTATACGTACTTGGGGCAGTCTACTTTTAGTCCAACTTGTTTTGAAAAAACGCATCCTGTATTCGATTCTTTCTGAGCCTTTCCTTATCTTTGCTTGATGTATCTTCATCAAAGTGTTCCCCCTCTTATGGAAGCGTATACGCTAATTTTAATAAGAACTCTATACATCTTTTTCTTGCGTGCAATGGTGAGATTCCATATTCATATTCTCTTCGTTTGTAGAATCATTTATATTGTCGAAGTTCTTTTGCGTCTTTTTGCAAAATGGGCATGACAATGTTGAGGTTGTATTTGTCAGTTCAGTAGCGACTTTTCCGTCAACCATGGTCAGGTGGAACTCTTAACTACATTCAATGCCCGACTAGAAATTTTCCCAATACTCATATTGGGACTCGATTGGGAATGCATGTGGCAAACCCAAAAGGGTTACCCCATTTGGGATCAGATCGCGAACTTGTTGGAATAGCCTATCTACTAATTAGTGACTTAACATAAGTTCATTCCAAGAGGGAAACTATTGGGAACTTGATGGGAAAACCTAACACAGATTTTTAATAGTATTTTTTGCTCATCTTCAACAGAGGTGATTGATACATACTTTTGTCCCTTGTATAACTTCAGGAATTTGAATTCAATATTAGAATTTGATATTTTCCCGATTTTAGCAAATTTTTGCAAGATCTTGATATTTCCCCACAGGAAACCAATCGGGTCCCAAATACGTTGCTGCGTTACATCGGAATTGGGATCCCAGTCAGATCCCAAATGAGTTTGTATGAAAATTTCTAGTCGGGTGTATTTTCCTTCACTAATTTCGAACTTTGTGGGTTTAATTTTGTTTATTTGTTCTTGAATGCCCTTCACTGAGGTCCTTATGAGTTCCGATGATTCCCTTGTAAACTGAAACATTATTAGGCGATAATAATGTATTGATGACGGTCGTCTCACCCTGTGTCCGCCACAGACAATTTAATACATTGGCTGGTTTTTTTCCAACTCTAAGTCATTGAAAATATAATATAAGCAGAAAAACAAGAGCCACATATTGTTCTCGCAAACAATAATGAGTACCGTAAATAAAAATACATTTGAACAATTTAAGAGTGATGATCGAGAAGAGCATTGTTTTAAGTTGTAAACAGTTTTGGTAAAAATTTATAAAATATTTTTTCATAAAATTTTTGATATTATCTCTTTTTATCTGTCAAAAATAACATTTCAGCTTGGCAAATGACATTTGAGCTTGTAACTTGACGGCACCTAAAATATCTTGACAATCAAGCTCATTCAAGGCCGTCTGACAAGCCTAGCTGTAGGATATGCTCAGGAATTGTGTAGAAAAAATTAAGGCAACATTTTTTCTGGAACGTTTTAACCCTATAACTCTTCGTTTTATGAGTTTTTGTTGTACATTTCTAAAAAAAGGGGCAAAAAACTCACCTTCAGCGGCGATATAGCGGGAAAATCTTCTACAAAAATGTTCCTCGTGGTCCTATACATAAAAAAGCTGAACACATATTATACCTTAAACGTGAGGCTTATAAGATTTTGTATGCCGAGTACGAATTGTGCATAAGTACTAAATTAACCCTTAAATACATTTCAAGTTTTGAATCATTTCTAGAGCTGGAGCTAAGTCTGGAGCTTACGTCTCTATAAAGATCCATATTAGAATTTTATGGCTAATATTTTTATGGAACATTTCAGCCCCTATATATCGCCGCTGAAGGCAACGTTCTTGCCCATATTTCCAGATATGTACAAAAAGACCGATAAAGCGAAGAGATAAAGAGTTAAAATGTTCCAGAAAAATTTTTCTTATGGTGTGTTACATAAAAGTGTTTAACACATCTAATGCCTTAAGCGTAAAGCTCACAAGATTTCCTATGCTGAGTACTAATTGTGAATAAGTATGAAGTTAACCCTTAAACATACATTAAGTTTTCAATGATTTATGGTGCACAAGCTGAGTCTGGATCTGGGTTGTCTTTTAAGATCTATAGTAACATTTTATGGCCAACATTTTTGTACAGCATTTTATCTCAGTAGTCCCCCTTCTAAGGGGTTTTTTTAGGATTGGTTAGAAAAGAGCCAAAAATTACCGTTATGAGGTGGAGTTAGAGGGTTAATATGTTCCAAGAAATAATTTTTCGTAATATATTCTACAAATTTGCTGAGCATTCGCTACACGTCAGATCTACAGAACACATAGTTTCATATACCGGTATGCTGCACGATCTGGCCAAAAGGGGGAAATTTTTACACTCTTTAATATAAAATTCCGATATGATCTTGCAAATCGCAAACACACGTATATTTTTTTTCGCGTCTACCAGAATCGGTCTACAGAAACTCGTAATTTTTTTTCGTGTTGTAGAGTATTATTTATTAAAGAGCTTTTTTGGAAAAATTGACTATTTTTTTGTGAAATTTCAAAGTTTTTAGCTTAGACCTTTGGTACGACTTAACGACTCACGATATTCCAAAGCTTTGTTCCGTGCATTTACTTAGAATTTTATTAGCAATTTAATAATGTGCTTAAAAAAACTGACTATCAAAAACCCCAAAAGAGTCGAGGCAATCAATTTTTAATTTTAATTTCGAAGTGAAATATTTCTTAAACTCTAAAAGATACAAAAATAATTGAAAAACATTTTTTCTTTATTTTGTCTAGCAAAATACAACGCGGTTAATCGGTGAATATTTATGAGAGTTACAAGCCGCAAAATGTTTTTCACACCCGATGTAGCCAATTTTCACCGCTTGAAGCTCCGCCCCTTTGGCAGCTAAAGACTTGAAGAGGCACGGTTCTGAAAGCCTGGTTTCTCTTTCACAACCATTGCAATTTTTATGTAAATCAATATAGTAGCTTAAAAGTTCCATAATTATTACCTCTTTTTTTAATATACATTGATTTCCGCTTAAATGATTTTTTAAAAATGCACGGATTTTGATGCAATTAAACGGCAAAATCATTTATCCGATACTCTGTTAATTGATTTACCAATGCAATAAAAATACACCCATTTAATTAATTAGCGGGATCAATAAAGCGAAGTAACCTACAACAGATTGAACATAGAAGCAGTACTTTTATTGCAATTATCATCGTAACAATAAATTCCACTTGACCTGGGACGCGAAAATAAACAAATAGATGATAAAGCAAAGAATATCGAAATATTCCTTATAATTTAGCGAATACATTGCGTTAATGTTTTGTTTATGCTTCATAAATGGGTGCCCTGGAAGGTTCGTTGGGAGTATGCTAGTCTATTTAGCACTGGTTCTGGACTACATATTCCTTTATTAAAATTATAACATACATGTATGTAAATAAATTAAGACAAGCATGGGGAAAAATTATTTTTAAATTCTTTCTATTTAAGTTCGCTTTTAGTATTGCTATTGATATCACTAGCAAACCTTCGAGATCGAATGATTTGCTGTTACAAACTGAGCGGAGGATACATTCTAGGAATTTACTTTCGTTTCAGCTTCACTAGCAATAGTCGTCCTCAAATGTTTGTCGAATATTCCAATGCGTTATTACAAAATATTATTATCGAGTGGTATGGTCAAGCGGAATACAATGGAGCAAGTACAATTTTGTCATTTTAATTAAAGGAGTGTTATGGCCATAATTTCTAGAAAACTTTTTTAAGTTCATCCGATTTTTGCAGAGATTCTGCTATAAAGATGATTTGAAAAGCTTTTGTAATACTTTTATTAAAAATATGGCAATCACCATATTTAGGAATTTTCCAAGTGCAAATAACCGAAATATTTTCATGCTGATTTCGAGAGGAGTGCTAATTTTAAAAATCCATTATGCGAGTATTGCAATTAAGCGGAACTCATTTAAGCGTATATTTTTTTGAACCTTACATAATGGAAATTTTCATGATATTATTTTTGGATCAATTAGTCCGGTAAATTAATTAAGCGGGGATCAATTCAGCGGAAACTACTGTACACCGCTGTGCGATGCTATCAACCCAATTTTTATAAAACTTAAAACATCCCGACTAGAAATTTTCCCAATGCACATATTGGGGCCCACTTGGGAATGAATGGCGCAAACCAAAAAGGTTTTTCCCATTCGGGATCTGTTCGGGAAGTTGTTGAGATAGCCCATCACAAATTAGCGATATTCCATCAGTTGTTCCCCAGTGGCAACCTACTGGGAACTTGTTGGGAAAATCTATCTAACTATTTTTTAAAAAATAAAAAATTTTAGCTTATAAGCAACCTTTGAAATATAAAAACTTCAAAACTGTGAAATTAATTGTAAAGAAATTGAAAAAAAAAAAATATTTCTAATATTTATTGAATTGAAATATTTTTTTCAAAAAAAGGATACGTTGGTATGTATTTATTCATGTACAATGTACATGCACACATGCACATATGCACATAGGTATGTATTTATATATGTATGCATCTATTTATGTGGCATTAATCAAAAGTTAATCTTTCATTGCAGCAAAAAATTTAAGAATACTATGTACATTATTCCTAATGAATGGAAATCATCAAAATAAATAAATCGAATGATAACTGACTTGGAAGGCCTGATGAGAGCTGCAGGTAAAATGATAAGTTGTAAATACAAGAATCTTTAAATAGGTAAGCCCATTTCTGCAACAAAACATTACTACATATGAAATATTAATATATTATGTACATATGTATATATATGGTTTATGTCGAAATCGTGTTTTTGACGTTTTCTAGTAGCCAACATCTAAATACACCTCTTTTAAAGAACTAAGTAAGCTACTGTTGAAAATAACGGCTTTTATGGTCACTTAAAGATTAGTTACTTCTCCTGTAATATAACGAAAATTCGAGTTACATACGCCTTTTTTATATTAAGCCATCGCTATGTATATTTACGGTATTTACCAAATTTACAATGCATTAATACAAATCTCACAAAAAATTTTTCATAGCTTCTAGTTTTTGTGGACAAAGGTTTTAATTTTTTGCATTATTCCGTTCATTTTCTTATTTTTCACTTGATCTTTCTTGACCGAACTTAAAAATTTATTACTATGTATGTATTCTTACAGAATATTTATGTATATACTTATCAGCGTTTCCAGTTTAGCTTTATCGATGCTAGATTTAGCCTTTATTTTTTCGTTTAGCTTCGAAGTTTGCGTTTTAGCTTCGTGTTTTTTACCTTTTTTATTTTTAATTTACATAAAAATGTCTCTCGTTTGGGCATATTAATGGCAATATTATTAAAAATTTTTCTATTTTCAGATTCAAATACATGGAGCTTGAAATTGCGCATTACCGAGACCTCAAATCCCGTACATACATATTTTATATTTAAAAATCACATATAATGTTTATATGCATATGTATCTTTATATGTAACTATACTAGTTTCTATTTATTTTTTATTGCAATGTCTGTCATAAGTATTTGTATATGTATGCGCATATCTACATTGTTGTTTTAAATGTAATTTATAGAAATTTTTTAATTAATAATATAACATAATAAATACAATCAAATAAATTAAATGAGATATCGTTCATCTTTACTCAATTAGGCAATCTACTTGCATCCAAATCAGGATCTCATCGGGATTTCCCCGTCGGCAACTTATAAGGTTTGCCCAATCGGGTCCTATATACGTTTCTGCGTTACATCCCAACTCGGGCACCAATTGGACAACCTGGTTGGTTCACAATTGGGAGCTCATGAAAATTTCTAGTCGGGATGGATAGATCACTATTTAGATGGGCACATAAGCTATGCGTTTTTCAAAACTATGATAAAATAGGGGTAGGGAGGTAATTTCTGCCACTCCAAAGCTATCATTCCAATTTTAACTTATTGCATTTTCATTGGCAATCTACACATATGTAAAGATAAAGCGCGAGCGAAATCGCGGGTAAATGCTAGTATAAAATATTAAAATAAATAACTAATACAAACTTCTTACTATTTTTTTTAAAGTACGGCATTTTCTCATAAACACAACTTCGATAAATAATCGACGAACTTAGCTCCCTATTATGGCGCTCAAATGGACTTCGCGCATATTTTAAATACATTTTTCTCCAACTAGAATTTGGCCACTTTTAAATGATACCATTTCTAACGAATTTAATTTTTTATTTATATTTTTGCCCGTGAACGAATTACTATGGGATGTGTAGAAGCAAGAATATTTAGTTTTTATATATGAGATACAACAGGTAGTAAGATAACTACGAAAAGAATTAAACTTCTTAAGAAAAAATTTGAATATAAAGCAAAAATAATGCTGTATAAACGTTTTTAGTATTTATTCTATTTGCAAATGTATATACTATATATAGTTTTTGTTGACATTTACTATACATACATACATACTTCTTCTTCTTTACAACTGACTTTATTTGTTTAATTTTATTTATTTTTGTTGAAAAAAAAAAATGCATTGCATTACAAGTTGGAAATCCAACATCACATCACCTTGGGGAAAAATAAATGTATAGAAAGGAACTCTAACGTCATTTGACATTTTTATTTGATTTAAATTGTCATGCATCAAGCAGCATTTTATCTGTGTGCAACCTTCTCCATTATATCTACTGGTAGTAAAAATTTGAGTTTTTTTTTTTGCTTTTTTTTGTTGGCAAATTGTATTTCCGTTCTTATATAAAATATTTACCCTGATTTTTTTTATTGAAAATAAAGTGTAGCTTGTTGCACCCCCAATGTTAGTGTTAATCATCATAAAATACATTTTTAATCACAAAACTACTGCAATAAATTTTTATCGATGCATACGTTTGTAGATGAAAGTGAGAACAATTACACTAATTTGCAAGAAAAAAAAATACTCTCAAAAAGAGATGTTTTCGGCGCTAATTTCGGGTCGCTATATACGAATATGGAATTAACATATTTTTCTTAAGTAATATTTTCAATCCTCCTTATTCCGTAGCTACTTGTCGACGTCAAATCAAGACAATACCAAAAAATTTACACATTTCTACTCGTCATCGACAACAATTTACTATAACTGACAGCCACTTACTATTCTCTAAGGCAGCGTTGCCCTAGCCCTATGCGCTTGGTGCTCATATGTTTTTGTAAAAGCACTTAGATATAGGATGTGTGTTTTAATACACACGCAGCACGCAGAACTACCCAGCGGCAAAAAGAAGTAGTAAGCAGGCCCAGCCAGACGAGTCCTTCTTTGTTCCCTTCTCCAATAGGCCTGATAGGAGGCCTTCTTTTATTTTCACTTTTTTCATTTTTATTTAAGGTTTTTTTTTGTTGTTTTGTCTTTGGAATGTGATTGTTTTGTAACGGCTTATCAGATTAGTTGCTTTAAACGTAGTACGTGCCCAAAATGTACGTATGTATACATTACTACACGTAATGAAAAACAACCTATGTAGAAAGGAGTAGGTAGCAGAGAAACAAGCTGCCTTTAAAAGTCGGCGGCGGCGCCTTAGGAAAAAATACTTGGCGGCGGCTCATAGCCGGCTTGAGCCGGCTGACAGCGGCTGCTTTTGTATCTCGAAAATTTCCCGAATATTTCGCGATAAAATGTATATAATAAATTGCACTTTTTAATGTTGAGCTTCTTTATTACGAAATTTTATTAAATTTTCTTTTTATAAGTTTTTTTAAAACAATTTTTATATAAAGTTTTTCAAACACCTGCCGAATTTCACATAATTCGTAATATGTAGTACAAATTTCCAACTAACAAACAATTAGCCTGCTGCAATTTTGAGCAGAGGCTAGCCGCATGGATCGGCGACGGCTTGAAGTTACATTGATAGTCGGCGGCGATTCTTAAGCCGGCCTTGAGCTGATCGGCTTGTTTCTCTGGTAGGTAGGCCTTCCATAAAGCCTTCCTGAGAAGGTAAGCGAGCATGAGTACTGGATCTAAAAAAGGTCTAGGATGGTCTTACAGAAGGCATTATAAATGAAGGCCTACAAAAGTTTTGTAGCAATACGTGTGTTTGCTGTGTGTTTTAATACACACATGCAGCACTCTGCACTAGCAATACGAAATACACAAACAAATTTGTCTTATTAGTTTTTTTTGTCGTTCTTCACTGTATACAGGCAAGTGAAAAGCAACAACAAACAAATATATGAAATATTTTACAACAAAAAATATTGAATAAAAATTAATTTTTCTTTAAATGTATTGGTGTTTGCTCTTTCATAAGAAACTTTTGCTCTAAGGCATAGAAAATGGGCAGCGGCTGTTAGTAGTAGTAAATTTTTGTCGACAGCGAGTAGACAAGTGCTAATTATTTGGTATTGTCTTAACGTGACGTCGACAGATAATTATGGAATAAGGGAAAATATATTTATAAAAATCTTCTTTCTTGCTATAATTTTTAGTTGTTGCGAAAAATCACAAAAATTATTTAAAATATCTTTCCCCTCTTTCAGATAGTATAGTAATTGTATTGATCATATACCTCCAGCAGGATGGCACTACATGCCATATTGAAAACCAAGTTAAATTCGAATATATTAAAGATTGTATTATTGTTTTCGATGGTTTCATTCCTTGAAAACAATTTAAACAAATCGAACAGAAATGCCGAACTTAGCGTTGGTAAATTTTATTTATATACAGTAGTTTAGTAGTTTAGTAGAAGGTCTTTTTTTATTAAGAAAACTGTCAAATGATACTTTCCTGCAAATTGATGACATAAGTCAGCTACAAGAGTTCCATCCTGATTAGAGATGCCCCGGGGTTTTCGGGATTTAAGAAATCACGGAATCAGGGATTTTTAAATTTTTAATTCCGGGATTTTCGGGATGTTATGAATCCCGTTTTGGCACAAATGATAATATTTTAATGTCACCTTTTAAAGAAAATGTTATTTGAAATGCCATGTTAAAGAATGTTAAGTCGAAAAAAGTTTTGTATGCATGTGCGTGTGCATAAAATGAACAAAAGCTAGTTTTGAAGAGCTCAAAACAAATACAAAATTTCGGATTGCAGTTTAAAAATGTTCAGTTTGTCAATTGCAAACTATGCAAGAATATTTGTAACGTCAAGGAAAGGACTCCTGAATCATATAAACAACACTGTAGAAGCTCAGATGTTTGCGTTAAAAAAATATTGAGAAGGAACGTTTTTAGCTTGTTTGAGATCTTCTCTCCATACAATAGAACAGCGGATTATCCACTAGCCTCTGTGAGCTAGTTCGCGGGTTCTATATTTCCAAGTCTAAAGTAAGTTCATGGAATTTTACTGTATATGTAAATCCTCCAAAACACGATGATAAATATTTTTGAGAGGAAGTATGTACCACACACAAAATTTTCACATATATCAAAATCAAACAAATTATTAAATTATTAAAGTAACATATTAACAATATTAAATTAAAAGCTTAAATGGGCTTTTAAATAGAAAATAAGAGTTTTCGATTAAAAAACTCTAGTTTCTTAATTATATTTTTTCGGGATTAAGAAATCCAAAAAATGCCGGGATTAAGAAATTCCGAAAATCCCGAATCCCGGGTCGGGATCTCGGGACTCTATTTCTAAGTCCCGAAACCCGGGAATTTTAAAAAGCAGTCTCCATTGGCATCTCTAGTCTTGATACTGTCATGATATATGGCTGTACATACTGATGACATGGAACACTTCAATAATTTATTTCAAGCTCATGAACGATTTTTTCTGCAGATGCTGCCAACTGCCAATGTGCATTACTTATATTTATTTATGTTAATTTAATTATTATAAATGCTAATGAGCAATATAATTAACAGCAGAGCTAGTTTCAGGCATGGTCTAGCGAATAGGATTAAAATCTTGGCTAATCAAAAAAGTCGTATTAAAATCAACATTCAAAGATTGAAAAATAGAATAGATGTGTTTCCCTATATTTGGACATTATTTTTCTATCTGAAACCTGAGTTAAAGGATTTATCGGTTTCTTTATCCGGGTACACTATTAGAAGGGTTGATAGAAACGATAGTGTGGCAATATACATACACGCAGAGAAAAGATATGGTTGTAGCATGGTTGCGTCAACACTGTCATGTTTACCGATATAGCTTATGGTTGTGTCAAATAAGTTGCTATTGTTTTATATAATTGTGAACCTTAATTAGTTTACGACAAAAAACTTATTTTTACATTTAATCATGACATTATTAGCATTCATATTGATTGCAACATGATTGAATTTATTTGTTAAAAAAGGCTAGCTACAATCATGGCATATTTCAAAATTCAATAACAGTATGGTTCTATAACAATAAAATATGGTTCTTGTCCACACTATTTTAAAACAATTTGTTTGCAATCAAGCTATGGTTTCAAAAGAGACATGGCCTCTATGCTCCAAAAAAATTATTATTCTATCCTTTGATTGAACTCTTTTTCATTAGTTTTTTGTTTTACTTGAGAGCTGTTGGTCTGAAAACCATTTCTTTTTGAAATTGCAAAATTTCAAAAAAGAAAAACGGTATTATTTTAATCGGATAATTTAGTGCATTCGCAGCTTAGTTTGGGTAAATTATATGAAATATCTGAGACATAAAAATTAACTAAAAAGCTGCAATAAGTGAGCTTTTTGGTTGAACTATTTCCCGAAGGCTGCCGATTTAAAAACGAAATGGTTTTTTAGAGCGTGCCTGATTGAAAATAAAATATGTGTCAAGAAATATGTATTATCTATGTGAAAATAGTTAATAATTTTTATTTCAGATTCAAAATGTTTTATTTTATGTTTAATTTCTGTCTTAGCTGCTGTAAATTTTCAGTCAAAATATGATTAAGAAAACAAACTTTATATGGTTCTTTAGAACCATGCTATTTTTATATACAAATATAATACGATTAGCTTAAATCAATATTTACATTCAATTGAACATTAGGTTGTATCAATCATATTAGTGTTATAAAAGACAACAATATTATATTTAAAATAGATTTATTTTCATAATAGTATAATTTGACTCAACCATATAATTTAATCATAGTATGTTGCTCTTAGTTTATGGTTGCCTCAACCATGTTTTTTCTTTGCGTGTATGTGAAAAAAGGCATTAAAGTAATCAGTAAGTCTACAGATTATAATGATGATGTTGCGCTGTATGTACAGACCAAATAATCGTATTTGTTTTAAAAGATTTGTCCATACTCTTCAGAGTTTCGCTGTTGCATATGAAGATCTGATTTTAATTCAAATATTTTAGCTGATTCTTACCTGATAGATACTCTACATCCTCTTGGTATTGACTCACCTGATATAACTAATCTCAGCAAATATTACTGCTCCGCGATAAGCACGTTTGTAAAGAGAGTTTTGTCGGTGTAGCTTACAAACATGCTCACGTATTGCAAAATATATGTTGGCGATATCCCACTTAGGAGTATTTCGTGGGGCTAATTCTAAAGCATGCTAAGTCGACATAGCACGTTTTGGTCTTAATAGCATTTATGAATTCATCGTTTGTCACCTTAGCTTCTGTAAAATTTTGATAGTAATCGCACTATTCTATCAAAAGTTATAAGCAAAAATGTGCTTAGCATAATTTATCAAGTTTAAAAACATCCCTTTTTAAATCTTTTAAGTACACTTACCATGATTTGGTTTGGAACTGTTTTTTTTCTTTTATGCTAAAAGTTCTTAGCATCCTTCCGAAAAATTTGATTTAAAAGTACTCATGCTTTGACTTGAAAAATGGGAGGGATACTAAAAGTAAGGGGTAGTGAATGTTGAGAATAGGCATATCGTGTAATTGGGCACATATTAACAATTTTCAGTCAATTAGTTGGGACTCGCTCTAGTTTTGTAGTAAACGGCACTGCAAAAATTCGATGCAGCTGGATCTAAGACCTATCACATAGTAATGTTAGTTGCCTACCTACACTCCGGAACCAGTCCCGTAACTACATTTAGATATTAACTTCAACTTAACTGGTATTTATAATTTTGAAACATAAATGCCCTGTGGTCGAGTGGATAGTGTGCTAGTCTGTCATGCCAAACTACTGTTCGAATCCTATCAAAGACTATGCTTAGAATAAAATAAAATTTTTACTTGCATTTGCAACAATAAGAAAATAAATAAACTTCTAAATATCAATCAATTATTACAGCAAAATGTCGGAATAATATTTATATGTAATTTATATTATTCTACACCGATTAGGTCTCCATAAGAAAGTTCAGTGACAAGTCACAAAGTGCATACAAGGTATCAATTAACCCCATTTTAGGCCATCTCCATGTTAAAGTGACTGGTCATAGGAAGTGTTAGAACTCGGACTGATTCCTACCACCTGGGAGCCGGTCACGTGACTTGTTTTGCGTCAGTTCCATTAACTGTAGGGATGTTATAGAATGAACATTTATTTTTTCGCGCTTTCAATTTATATTTAGCATGGACCTTAAAGTTTTACCAAAACTTCTACCGATACCTCAAAAGCGTTGCTGGAACCGAATATGTAGTCAACTTAGAATTTGATGATAAACATTTTTTACTTTTTAGGATCAAACGATTGCCGCAATGCACAAAATATTGACTTGTTTTATGCCCCAAGCGTGTGATTTCATAATCAATTGGCTCATGCACGAATCCAGGCCAATATTGTTCTTATTGTGCCTAATAAAATGCAACTCTGGTGCGACAATCGTGTGACAGCTTGATAAGCAACCATGTGGAAATAAAAATGTAAAAACTGCACCAATATTTAGTGTGTTCTTGTGCGGCAATCGAGTTGGAAAATACGTGCCAATATTTAAATTTTTTGTGTGCCAAAACCATTGCGTAGAACATCATCTGTTGTTATCAGTACCATCATATTAGATTTATTTCATATTACAAATAAAGCTAAATAATATTTGTTACCTTTTAGTACACAATCTGCACCCATATTGTTTCACAAAATAAAACCGTCTCAATTAAAAATTCGTTGTTACCAACTAAATTATGAGTTTTAGTCGAACTGAGTGGGTTTATATTCAAAGAAATTGCATTATTTTGGCTTGAGTTCGGTGTTAATTTAATTTTTCATTTACATTATATTATTATTTAGAGATAAATGTGAAGAAATATTTGACTGTGCGGAGGGTTGAACTGACATGTTTCGATAGCTTCCGCTATTCTCGTCAGAGTTCTTTTACCGCGTAGACCACTCGACCAAAATGGGTGGTTTGCAGTCAAGAGTTGTATATCATATGCTGCAAATAGAAAAATGCTGCAAATAAAAAAATTTCACCTAAAAAATTTCGTGAACAAATTCATTGACTAAATATGGTAATACAAAGTAAATGTTCTTTTTAAAGAATAATCTATATAAGCGCACCCAATGCGAATCCCATGCAAGGTAATGTCAGCGGGGACTTCAATTAGCTTTAGTCAACTCGCTTGGACCGCATACATGTTAAACTTCATATAAGAACGCAAGTCGAATTCATACCAGGTGGCCGCAAGAGCTCAGCTGTTTATGAAACTTTTTACATATTTAACCTGTCAACAGTGTTAATGTATCAGCTTTTTTGACAGCCGAAATATAAATTCTCCACAGCAACCCCCACTTCAAATACAAATAACTTATACATAGTATAGCCTTTGTTCATCCTGACAATTAAATGTATATTTTGGTCAAAGATTTTTTAAAATCGGATGAGTTATCTAGGAAATTACCGCCAACATCCAAACAGACAAACTTAAAATACTACAAACTTTCAAACGTAAGGTCTCTCTACGGAGGTAAACTCATAGGTGAAATTTGAGAGTGCTACCATAAAAACCTTTTGAGACATGAAGGTGTAAAAAGACATATTTTAGTACTGACTACTGACTGGCTCACTGACTGACTCACTGACTCATAGGTGCTTCTTAGTTCTTAGACTAGGGTGCTTCTTAGTTGTATGGGGCACTTATTATAATATACTTACTTATTGTAATATAATAATAATAAAAGCTCCGAAAATTGAGGCCGTAAAAAGTACTGAGATCAACATAAGGACCACCTCATATCTAGGCAACCTGTTAGCTTGGCAATATTTTTTTACCTTTCTAATATAGGAAGGTATTATGGGAAAAATGTTGCGAAGCTTGCGGTTTGCCTAGAAACGAAATTTTAAGATAGGAGCTTGGCCTTATTTTCACATTTATGTTTTTCTGCGGATTATTATACTACTAAAGATATAATGTTTTTGTTATAGTTTATGTCCTAACAAGTTGCATTCTCTTAATGATGTTGCTGAACGACATCATAAAAAGCTATTTTTTATTCTTGACTGTAAAAAATTAAAAAAAAACGCCATAAAAACTCAAAAATAAATTATCATATAGGAAACGTTACAACAAAAACTAGCTTTAATATTTACTGTAAGTCTTTGCTTTTTTTATTCATGTTTTTCAGTTTAATCAATAAAAACGTACACACTTGTCGCAGCACATACAAAAAGAATCCTCCATTGACACAAATTATGTTGCATTTGGTGGTTTTTTGGGTTACCACCCCGATAATGGTTTCCTGCAAACAGAAAAAAAGAACATGCAGATTAAAAATGAAAAATATTATGGTTTGTGGGGTTTAACTAAAGTGCAATTCATTTTTCACTAAAAAATGTGGAAAAAATTTAGTTTACAAAATGTTAAATTTATTGCAACTAATATTAAAGTAAGTCGAAGCACAACAATTTTTTAATGGACTCCTTAAAATGAACTTTGACATTTTTTATGAGAGCTCCCAAAATATTTAATTTTATGTAATAACTTTTAAGCAATTCATGTCGAACATATTGTCATAATTTTATTTTAAATGAAATTTATTTGCTGGTGCTTAAGCATTATCTATATGCATTTCATTGGTGCTTCACCAAATCATCAGTAGACTTGAAACACAACTTTGAACAGCAAAATTGTGTTTCAAGTCTACTGACGATTTGGAAAGCACCCATGAAATGCATATAGACAATGCTGGAACAGCAGCAAATAAATTTTATGTAACAACCTTTAATGAGATGGAACATTTTTAAAAAAGCTCGACTTTCTAGTTTTCTCAATATATTTTTTTTTGTCGCAACAAACTATACACAAAAGGGGAATCAAATAAAAAATAAATGAAAAACAAACTGAAAAATTAAAAATATATATGCTTTTTTTCAAAATCGTCCAGATCACTAACAGTTGTTCCAAAAAATTAAATATTTTGGGGACTCCTCATGAAAAATTTCAATGGTAAATTTTAGGGACAATTTATATAAAGTTTATATAAAGGTAACGTACTATTTATACAATTCGTCAGATTCGTAAACAAAAATAAAAAAATGCCATTATTTTCATATATGTGGGTAAAATTGTTTCAAACAAGCCATATTTCATTAAAATCGATCCACAACTTTTGTAAAGGGTCCGACAGATAACTTTTTTTTGAAAATGCTATAAAAAAACTACTGAATATTTTCTCAAATTTCTTTTTTTATTTGAAAGTACAATCCTTCCGGTTAATAATGAAAAATAATTTCATTCAAATGGCTGCCTCGGCTGGCCATGCAGTAGCCTACACGATCGGTCCAATTTTTAAGCACATTATCGATTGTGTGCAGCTATATTTCACCAATGGCTTCACGAATTGTGTCCTTTAAAGTGTCAATTGTTTCTGGCTTGTCGGCGTAACACTTATCTTTGACAGCACCCTACAAATAATAGTCCAACGGTGTCAAATCGCCGCTCCGAGGTGGCCAAACGACATCAGCTCTGCGGCTGATAATGCGATCTTCAAAAACAGGGCGCAAAACATCGAGTGTAGCTTCGGCTGTGTAGCACGTAGCGGCGTCCTGTTGAAACCATATCTTGCCAATATTCTCCTCTTCAATTTTTGTGAACAAAAATTTGTTCAACATGGCCCGATAACGAGCCGCACCAAACAGTGACTTGTTTTGGGTGCGTCGGCTTTTCAATGTATGCGTGCGGGTTTTCTGTGCCCCAAATGCGACAATTTTGCTTGTTTACATACCCGCCAAGATCAAAATGAGCTTCATCTGAAAAGATGATTTTTTTTGGCAAAATCGGCATCTTCTGTAAGTCGATCGCAATCCCATTTAGCGAAGCGAAAACGTAATTGGATGGTCAGTTGGCTTCAACTCCTGAACCAATTGGACTTTGTGTGGCGTCATACCAAGGTCGTTGTGCAAAATTCGTCTGAATGATGTCTCCGAAATATTCAATTGTTGAGAACGACGGTGAATTGATGTTGATGGTGCTTCACGCACACTTTCTGCCACAGCATATTTGCGCATGTATGACTTAAAATATGTACATTTGACTGCTCCTAGACTTAGTTTTGAATAGAATCAGATGTTGTAGATTGATTTTATTTATATATCGCTTGTTTTGTTTGCAACACATTTACCGATATGAAAATAACGAATTTGTTTATGAATGTGACGTGTTGTATAAATATTATATTATCTTTATATAAACTTCAATCTCAATGCGGTACGTTTTAATCAGACATGTTAAATTTCGTGCTAACCATAACCGATTTCAGTCGTAAGTGAATATCAGAAGTTACAATACCTCTCATATAATATTTCGTTAAATAAATTGGTTAAATAGTTGATGCTCCTGCTAATTAATATCCAACCTGAAAAGTAGTTAAAATGAACAATGAACGGTGATGAGATGGCGAATGGCTATATATCCGTTAAAATTTTAACTATAATTTTTTACCGAAAAAATATCAGTCAAATATTAACTTTTATTTTTGGCAAAAATATATCAGTCAAAAAAAATATTGTTGTCTACGCAGGTATAATACAATCATAAATTTGACAAGGTTCGGTACAGGATGGATGATCACAACCTTCCTTTGTTAACATCATATCCATTTTCAAGCTGCAAAAGACGTACGAAAACGGGATGCATTAGACCATTTTTGGAAGAACGCTCACTCAAATGATCTGAAAGCGCCAGTAACCAATCTGTTCGCATCGTAAGGCGGAGTAGCTTTGAGTTAAATTTTCAAGCTTATGAGATTCACCAAATTTAAAGTTGCCATATTTGACAAATAGTAATTATTTAAACGTATAATCAATATTAAATATTGGGTTCATATTAATCATACGCAAAAGTTTTATCAAGTGTCGTTTCAGTAGTTATGAGACGTATAATCAATATTAATTACTGGGTTAATATTAATCATTCGCAATTACAGTCACATGTAGGGCTCCCACCTTTTTTTTGGCCAATTAAAGTACATTGGTTATGAAAGGTTAAGAAAAAACGTACACAGCATAAAAATAAAGTACAATTTATTTCTGTTTATTGTTATATTCAAAAACGTATTTTTATTGCTTTTCGCAAGTTTTATCAAATAATTATCATTTCTAAAGAATTTTATGTTAAAGTAAATAATTAATTATTGTGTAATTTTAGTAGAACCTTTTATTTAATTAATTTTTAAAAAAGATTTTAGTTCAGCTTGAGGTCCGTTTAATAAATTGAAAAAAAACTACTGATTTTCATTTTATTTACTTTAATTTTATTTTCCCGATATTTCGATCAACTTCGTTGATCATCTTCAGGGGAATCTAAAAATATATACAAAAACACAAGTGAAAAAACAACACAAAATATAATAAAATATAATTACAAAAAGGTAAGTTGTAATTAATTGTATTGTAAATTTAAATTTTTTGAAAAATAAATAAATGAACTTTTAAGTAAAAAGCGTTGTTTAGGCTTTACTTTAATCAGCCCTTATCAATATCCAAACAAACACTATTTTTGTTTTGGTCTATATTTGTTTATAGTGCTCATATATATCTGCGCGCATTTTTCTACATCGCTCTTATAATTTAGCCTCTTGTCAGCTGGTACATTTATTATATGTTGCATTTCCAGTGCATATCTCTTTTTATAATTAGTCTCTGATGTGAGTACTTTTACATGTTCGAAATTTGACTTATGACCTGTTAAAGCACAGTGGGCCGCAAGTGCAGTTTTTTGTGATAATGGTTTTTGAGTTGATTTTAAGTCAGACTTATGTGAAGCCATCCTAGTCTTCAATTTTGTTTTTGTGGTACCAATATATACCTTTTGGCATATATTGGCCGTCATACAAATTAAGTAAATATTTAGTTGAAATTTTAAAAAACTTGACGAAAGATTCTGTTTATAATGTTAAAGATGCCAAGGATCTCAAAAACCGAGTTACAAATTTTACGATAAATGATAACGAAAGCCTTATATCTTTTGATGTTATTTCTCTTTTTCCGAGTATTCTAATAAATCTGGCTTTAAAAGCTGTGGTTTAACAGGTCATAAGCCAAATTTCGAACATGTAAAAGTACTCACATCAGAGACTAATTATAAAAAGAGATATACACTGGAAATGCTACATATAATAAATGTACCAGCTGACAAGAGGCTAAATTATAAGAGCGATGTAGAAAAATGCGCGCAGATATATAGGAGCACGATAAACAAATATAGACCAAAACAAAAATAGTGTTTGTTTGGATATTGATAAGGGCTGATTAAAGTAAAGCCTAAACAACGCTTTTTTACTTAAACGTTTATTTATTTATTTTTCAAAAAATGTAAATTTACAATACAATTAATTACAACTTACCTTTTTGTAATTATATTTTATTATATTTTTTGTTGTTTTTTCACTTGTGTTTTTGTATATATTTTTAGATTCCCCTGAAGATGATCAACGAAGTTGATCGAAATATCGGGAAAATAAAATTAAAATAAATAAAATGAAAATCAGGAGTTTTTTTCAATTTATTAAACGGACCTCAAGCTGAACTAAAATCTTTTTTAAAAATTAAGTAAATAATTAATTCATTTTTTATCACATTCAGAGGCGCTTTACTTCTTTCGTCTCGCCACTTGCTCTTCATTACAGAAAAAAATCTCTCTGTGAATCACGTCAGCATTCACAGACATAAATAGAAATTAAAAGTGAAATTACTTTATACAAATTTGATTATTTATCATCAGTCTTATTAAATACTAGCTGCTATTTACTTGCGGTAGATAGTTCCGGAAAACCTTTAGAACTGTATATATGATCATAAAGTTTGTTTAATAACGCAATTTCTCCATAGAGATCATCCATATTTATTTTAAGTTTTTTTCGGATTTAAATTTTCGGTTATGTTAACAATATTGGGTAGTATGAATAAAACAATTATTTACTTTTTACTTAAAAATTTGTTTTAAAACACAAAATTCTGAAAATTATTTCATATAAAAATAAGAATTTTTGAGTTTTAAAACAAATTTTTAAGTAAAAAGCAAACACTTTTTTTATTCATACACTATCCAACTCAACATTGCTTTTTAAAATAATATTGCAAGTTTGTGTTTTTAAAATCAAATCATTTATTCAGTTACTTTAAGGCTTTATAAATAATAAAAAATTCATGCTAATTTCGCTAGTCAGTTCCGGTGAAGACAACCGTTTAATTTTTTATTTTTTTGCTGAATGACGTCTGACTACAAACCCTGAGGTCTTAAGTTCAATACTAGTTTCAGGCAAGCCAACAACATTACACTGCTTTATATTACACTGCTTTACAAGCAAAATGTATAAAGTTTTTGCGAATTTTTTAGAAAGATTACGATATGCTTAACACAAGAAAAGTAAAGAAAACATTTTAATTTCGGTCATTTCCAGATAACGCTAATTTTGTGTTTTTTCGATGTATACTTCCCAGAGTCAAAAGCTGGTTCGATTAAAGTGATCTACATAGCCTGACTGACTAACATAACTTAAATCTATTTTGAATTGTAGATAGATCAAATAATGCGAAGTAAAGTATTTTCGCGTACTTTATTGTTCTCATAGAGTATAAAGTACAATTACCCGAAATAACGTACAATACTTTATTATAAAGTTAGTTTGGCAAGCCTAGTCACATGTAACAGTAAGATGGAGAGCGCTTATTTTTTTTTTTCTTTTATTGTATGGATCATACAAATATAAATGTTTCGCCAGATACCTTTTTTTTGAAAATTCTATAAAAAAAACTACTGAATATTTTCTCAAATTTCTTTTTTTATTTGAAAGTACAATCCTTCCGGTTAATAATGAAAAATAATTTCATTCAAATGGCTGCCTCGGCTGGCCATGCAGTAGCCTACACGATCGGTCCAATTTTTAAGCACATTATCGATTGTGTGCAGCTATATTTCACCAATGGCTTCACGAATTGTGTCCTTTAAAGTGTCAATTGTTTCTGGCTTGTCGGCGTAACACTTATCTTTGACAGCACCCTACAAATAATAGTCCAACGGTGTCAAATCGCCGCTCCGAGGTGGCCAAACGACATCAGCTCTGCGGCTGATAATGCGATCTTCAAAAACAGGGCGCAAAACATCGAGTGTAGCTTCGGCTGTGTGGCACGTAGCGGCGTCCTGTTAAAATCAAATCTTGCCAATATCCTCTTCTTCAATTTTTGTGAACAAAAATCTGTTCAACATGGCCCGATAACGAACCGCACCAAACACTGACTCGTTTTGGGTGCGTCGGCTTTTCATTGTATGCGTGCGGGTTTTCTGTGCCCCAAATGCGACAATTTTGCTTGTTTACATATCCGCCAAGATCAAAATGAGCTTCTTCTGAAAAGATGATTTTTTTTTTGGCAAAATCGGCATCTTTTGTAAGTCGATCGCAGTCCCACTTAGCGAAGCGAAAACGTAATTGGATGGTCAGTTGGCTTCAACTCCTGAACAAATTGGACTTTGTATGGCGTCATACCAAGGTCGTTATGCAAAATTCGTCTCAATGATGGCTCCGAAATGTTCAATTGTTGAGAACGACGGTGAGTTGATGTTGATGGTGCTTCACGCACACTTTCTGCCACAGCATATGTGCGCATGTATGATATACAATATGTACATATGACTGCTCCTAGACTTAGTTTTGAATAAAATTAGATGTTGTAGATCGATTTTATTTAAATATCGCTTGTTTTGTTTGAAGCACATTTACCGATATGAAAATAACGATTTTTTTTATGAATATTACGTGTTGTATAAATATTATATTATCTTTATATAAACTTCAATCTCAATGCGGTACGTTTTAGAATTTTAATACCGATTTAAGTGTAATCAGACATGGAGAATTTCGTACTAACCATAACCGATTTCAGTCGTAAGTGAATATAAGAAGTTACTATACCTCTCATATAATATTTCGTTAAATAAATTGGTTAAATAGTTGATGCTCCTGCTAATTAATATCCAACCTGAAAAGTAGTTAAAATGAACAATGAACGGTGATGAGACGGCGAAGGGCTCTATATCCGTTAAAATTTTAACTTTAATTTTTTACCGAAGAAATACCAGTCAAATATTAACTTTTATTTTTGGCAAAAATATATCAGTAAAAAAAAAATATTGTTGTCTACGCAGGTATAATACAATCATAAATTTGACAAGGTTCGGTGCAGGATGGATGATTTCAACCTTCCTTTGTTAACATCATATCCATTTTCAAGCTGCAAAAGACGTACGAAAACGGGATGCATTAGACCATTTTTGGAAGAACGCTCACTCAAATGATCTGAAAGCGCCAGTAACCAATATGTTCGCATCGTAAGGCGGAGTAGCTTTGAGTTAAATTTTCAAGCTTATGAAATTCACCAAATTTAAAGTTGCCATATTTGACAAATAGTAATTATTTAAACGTATAATCAATATTTAATATTGGGTTCATATTATTCATACGCAAAAGTTTTATCAAGTGACGTTTCAGTAGTTATGAGACGTATAATCAATATTAATGTCTGGGTTAATATTAATCATTCGCAATTACAGTCACATGTAGGGCTCCCAGCTTTTTTTTTTGGCCAATTAAAGTACATTGGTTATGAAAGGTTAAGAAAAAAAGTACAAAGTATAAAAATAAAGTACAATTTATTGCTGTTTATTGTTATATTCAAAAACGTATTTTTATTGCTTTTCGCAAGTTTTATCAAATAATTATCATTTCTAAACAATTTTATGTTAAAGTAAATAATTAATTAATATTTTATCACATTCAGAGACGCTTTACTTCTTTCGTCTCGCTATTTGCTCTTCATTACAGAAAAAAAAATCTCTCTGTGAATCACGTCAGCATTCACAGACATAAATAGAAATTAAAAGTGAAATTACTTTATAGAAATTTGATAATTTATCATCCGTCTTATTAAATACTAGCTGTTAGTTACTTGCAGTAGATAGTTCCGCAAAACCTTCAGAACTGTATATATGATCATTATGTTAGTTTAATAACGCAATTTCTCCATAAAGATCATCCATATTTATTTTAAGTTTTTTCGGATTTGAATTTTCGATTATGTTAACAATATTGGGTAGTATGAATAAAACAATTATTTACTTTTTACTTAAAAATTTGCCTTAAAACACAAAATTCTGAGAATTATTTAATATAAAATTAAGAATTTTTGAGTTTTAAAACGAATTTTTAAGTAAAGAGCAAACACTTTTTTTATTCATACATTATCCAACTCAACATTGCTTTTTAAAATAATATTGCTAATTGTAAATAACAAGTTTGTGTTATTAAAATCAAATCATTTATTCAGGTACTTTAAGGCTTTATAAATAAATAATAAAAAATTCGTGTTTATTTCGCTAGTCAGTTCCGGTGAAGACAACCGTTTAATTTTTTTTTTTTTGGCTGAATGACGTTTGACTACAAACCCTGGGGTCTTAAGTTCAAGACTAGTTTCATGCAACCCATCAACATTACACTGCTTTATATTACACTGCTTTACAAGCAAAATGTATAAAGTTTCTAATGCATTTTTTAGAAAGATTACGATATGCTTAACACAAGAAAAGTAGAGAAAAAAAAATTCATTTCGGCCATTTCCAGATAACGGCAATTTTGTGTTTTTTTGATGTATACTTCCCAGAGTCAAAAGCTGGTTCGATTAAAGTGATCTACATAACCTGACTGACTAACATATCTATTTTGAGTTCTAGATAGATCAAATAATGCGAAGTAAAGTATTTTCACGTACTTTATTGTTCTCATAAAGTATAAAGTACAATTATCCGAAATAACGTACAATACTTTATTATAAAGTACGGTTGGCAAGTCTAGTCACATGTAACAGTAAGATGGAGAGCGATTATTTTTTTTTCTTTTATTGTATGGATCATATAAATATATATGCAAACATATTGGCCCAAGCTATCTGCTTTCTAGCCTAAATTTTTAAGCTCAAATATGCAATTCCATGTTTTTTCCTGTACGATGTTCTTAGTTAAAAATAATATATTTGTACGTTTCAGAACTTTTTAAGAATTTTTGCATTGACTTGTTAGTGCATATTTTTTCCTATTTTACCCTTTACAGAATTTTTTTGCATATTTCAGACTTAGCCGCATGTTTTTGACATTTCTCTGGTTTTTGTTGCATATTTCACTCTTTTTCTCCATTTTTGATTTTTTTATGTTAATATGCATATTTATATACAAACAACAAAATTTGTTTTATAATCGAACAAAAATTTGTAACTTTTCAGTAATATATTCATATTTACAAATATTTTTTCTTTTGCGATTCTAAGCTTACCTTGTTATATTTTATACATAATTTCTTAAAAATGTTCGTTATTTCATTAATGTATTCCGAGTTTATTCAAAGCTTTCCCAATTTTATTTACTGTTTTGGGATTCTTTGAGCAATACTATTTTTTTCGCGATTGTCTGCTTACATTTCATAAAAAAGCAAGAATATGATCGCGTTTTGCAAATAGTTAAGATATTTATGCGATTTTCTGATATATAGAAAAAGTATGGAAAAAGCATGATGTATTAGTAAAAATTTAAGTCCATAAATTAAACTGGTCTGCAGAAAAAATCTCCTTTAAATATAAAACATATTGAATATATAAAGTTTAATATGGTAAACTCAAATCCGTTTTTTTTCTGTCCTGTCCAGATTTTTTTTTTAATTGACATGACTAATATTTCCACAAGCTACATCATTATATTTCACCATAATTTAAGAATAGCTTATCCGATTGGAGCAAATAAGGCATCAAAAGATGCGAAATAAATTTACCTTCAAGTCACTTACATAAAATTTTGTTTATATTTCCAAGTGTTTCGGAGTTATTGATAAATTAGAGGCGAAATTTATTTTTCATGCTTCAACTAAACCTTTTTTCGTTTTGAAAAACTCGTAAAGAATTTGAGAGGCCAACAATTTAATACTACTTTCCTGTACTCTAAATATAAGATTAACTCTTGTTGTACAGGACTTGAACATACAAATAAATAAATAAAAAAAACTCATTACAATCGATTGACAAATGCCGGTTTTATTCTAAATTCAGTGAGGGAGCTTAATTAATAACAATTTTAATTTTCTTACAACATTAGTTGGCTTTGTGAGGTTGCCTATGAATATTGGAGAAATGACAAACAGGATGTATACTATAACCTTTCTAACCACGAAGGGCATACATGATAAAGAAAATGGCAAAAATTGGCAGCTAATTTTTCGATATTTTGAAGCTTAAGGCCAGATTTTGAAACGTTTAGAAACGAAATTTGTTACAAAATCTGCCTATCAGTGAGCATTAATTCTAAGGTATAAAAAATATCTGTGTAATTCAAGGGAATTGGTTACTAAAAACTTTAACAAAAGTCATGATGGCTTAAAATCTAACTCCCCTAAAGACGCAACTTTCAATTTATATTCTCTAGCTGCTCAATTAAAAAGTTACTGAAACATGCCCTGAAGTTAATATATAGTACGAATATTTAATTAATTAACATCCTACAATCGTTAAAACATCCCTTCAAGAAATTAACACTTCTGCAAAGAATGGGCAACCAACTTAGGTACACCCCAAATTGTTATTGTTTGCCTACATACTACAATGTGTATTTTGAAATAAACAAAGAAAATTGTGCACCATTAGGCAAGTGGGAATATGGCAAGCATAATTGCGATATAGTTAGATCCTACTTTGTAGATATTACATTTTTCCGACAAATTTCGTAACAGATTGTTCATTTGATCTACCGTGCGCCGCATGTACCCTCATCGCTGTCTCATCGACGACTAAATATAAGAAGATAAGAATATATGTAAAGTTGTCTCTGATAATTGTGCTGACTCAGGAAACATTTTACACCGATTGGTCTAACGCCAGAAAAATGTTGAGACTTTACCAGACAATCAACCGAGTTGTCTAAAATTCCCTCAGACATTTAACATATTTTTCAGCAGTTTTCTGATACAACGTTTCTGCGCATTCTCTGAAATATTATCTGATTAAAATCAAAATTGTCGGCACATTATCCAAAGGCAATTTAATTTCCTTTGATGGCAATGCACTATTAAAAGTTAACGTAGGCTTTAACAGCAAGTTTTAATCATAATTATTAATAATTTTAATTAATACACACTCGGCCTGGAAGGAAGGACACTCTTGCTCCCAGCCGACAACACGAGAGACGTAAACAACCAAAGAACCAGCCCCTGAAACAAATATTTTTGTCTGGCATTGGCTGGACTTAAAAACTAAAACTTTAAAGTTAAGATTTGATTACTTATTGTTAGTTCATTTTTATTGAAGATACAATAAATAATTATAGCTGAAAAAAAACATTGTGAAAAGGGCCGTAAGACATCTAACAGAATAGTCTGCTGTTACCACTTTTAGCAGTCACTTTTGCATATCGTGTGATATAAATTTTCGTAATAATTCTCATTTATCTCTTGGGAGTATGTGCAGAAATATTTGAGTTTTTAAACTTATAAAATATGGGTAAATGTTTTCTGATGATTCTGATAAACTTATAAATGAAAATTCTGATAAATATATAATCTTAGTATGAACATTTCACCCACATTAATACGACAGGGTGTAATTAGTGTCAGATAAATCGGAAAACTTCCTGATGTTTTGTTAGTAATTTTTCCGACATTGTGGAGACATGTCGAAAATTCTTGTAGAATATCCCTAGAAAATACGTCAGAATTTGTACAGAATTTTCTTACACATTTCGGCATATTCTTCAGAATTTCTTCAGACAAATAAGTCCAGTTTCTTGTCAACCACTAATATGATTTTCGGTAAATTTTATAACCGACTTCGTATACGAACTCAGCATGTTGTGCAGACTTTCTGGTCGACTTCGGACTGAAATCGGCAAAAATAGTTTGCTGGGATGAAATGGTGGCATTTGATATATAGCAATGTATGTAAGCGTGTCGATAGCCTAGGGGGAAAAGAACCAGTCACAAGACAGGTCACGTGACTGGTTCCAAAGGACTAGCAACCGGTTCGAGTTTCAGAGCTTTACATGAAAGGTACCGGTAACTTTTACATGGCGTTGTCATTGGAGGGGGTCAATTGACATAATTAATATAATCAGCGATAGGTTCTAGACCCAAAATAAGGCTACTTGTCCTGTTATGGGTTATTTAATACTAGCTGAATTACTGTACCTTAAATAAATATTTTTAATTTGAAAAAAATCTGCTTGTGCAATGAGAGCTTTTTCCTAACACTTTTTTTCTAGTTTTGTGATATATTGTCATATGATTCTTTTCACCGGTCACCACTCAGGAGCATTTTGTACCATTCCCATTTTCACCAGTCATAGGACAAGTACGTTAAAGACAATTGGTATAACATTTCCCACAGGGTATCTTCTCAAAGTATTCTCACGGTAGTTCACCAGTAGCTTATTTATTACTTTCAATAAATAAATGCTACATGCATTGGTCTGAATTTCTTTGCTTCTGTATTGTAAATTTTCTATAGTTTTTGCAGCTAAACTTCATTACTTTCTCTATGTACCACAAGAATGTATGGTATTTACAAACAAGTCGCGAATATCTAGGGGATATAAAGTACAGAAGGGATTCATTCCTCTTTGAGCTAGATCTCTAATTTAAAACTTAATTTGAAAATACAACCACTAATGGAAACTTTATTTAACCATTTTTAATAGATTTGAAATTCCGATTTCAGCCCTTAAAAGCTAAACATTTAATTTTATTATTCGCCTTAAAGTAACTAATAGCAGCAACATGTATAAAATAAAATCATAGAACAAAATCAGTGGGTTTTATTTTAAATTTTTATGGGGTAGTTTTGTTGACTTCGTTATTTCCGTTTCCTTTGTTACAGCTAAAAAACTCCATTAATAAAATAAAAGCACCTACACTAACTCCAATGTTAAATATATAATTCGAATATGCAGACAGACGCATGGGCACATATACAAGAAAAATAAACTCATAATACAACGTAAGCTCTAAATATTGAGAGAGACGGACGAACTTGAATTAGAAAATTGATAGTTTCTTTAATTTAAACCAATTTAAATTTAAGAACGCATTAGAAGAAGGTAAAACACAACTTTATTTACGTTCTTAGGTTTCCTTTACCTGAGTGTTTTTTTAATCTTATTAGATTTGTTTTATAAAATTAGTTGGAAATCTCTGAAAAGGCAAAGACGTTGACTGTGTAAAAGTTTAACAAGAGTGACCAATAATTACAGATACATTGATAAGTTCTGATTAAAGCATTTCGGTCAATTACACCCTGTAGTCCAACAACAATTATTTACCACCGACGACGAATTGACAACACTCCAAGGCAACTATTGACGACATTTTTGAAAAAGAGGCATAAAACTCATTGATGACAACGTTTGTAGCATGCTACTAAAGTTGTCTTCAATGAATACTAATAAAATTTAAAAATGTGATAATCGAATCGAACTTACAATCGTTACACTGATCGGCTAGCATGCTTTATACAGAAATACGTTATGCATATAAGTGGAAGCACGATAACTTTGATACAATTGTTACTCTTGCTGTCGGCAACACAACCGTGCACACGAATACTTCGATGCAGTTGTTATTGTTGTTGTCTTCAATAAAACTGGACAAACGATAACTTCGATGCAGTTGTTACTCTTGTTGTCGGCAATAAGGCCTTGTAGCACAAATTTTCCTAATGTTGTTAGAACAAATTCTATATACACGACAACATGTACCATCTTGTTGCCAAACTTATTCCTAAAAATGATTTATAGGCGACAAATCGTTGATACTACCCAATTTTCTAATCTTTCTTAATGACCGTCCAACCCTATCTACTCTTTCGCAGATGACAGCAGCATTTGCCATTCTTATTCATTCCTCAAAGCATGATTGATACACTTAATCGTGATCTGGTAACAATTTCCAAATGGGGTCATGCGAATAGGGTCGACCTTAACGCTCGTAAGATCCAATGTTGTCTGCTTACACACAGGCGTATGACCGAACATGCTGCTTCATCTGTAATTATGGACGGTGAAAATCCAGTGTGATGTTCGATGAAATGATCACATTTTTCAAGTAACAAAAAAAGTATTCAAGTGCCTCGGATTTTTGATAAGGTGCAAGAGTTACTTCACTTCATCTGATCTCCTTAATATTTATACTACCTATATCCGACCGAAAATGGAATACAACTCTTCGGTGCTTCAAAGACTATTTTAAAGTTCCTCGACCGCGTACAGTAGAGGCCGAAGAAACTTATCGTTGGCAGTAGGGTAGCCCACTCTATTGACTTACTGGAGCATCGACACAAAGTTGGGTGTATTTCGCTGTTCTATCGCTACTACAATGGAATTTGTTCTAATGAAATTAGGGAACTTGTTCCCGAAACCCAATCATTTTTGCGCACAGCACATTTTTCATTAAGAGCACATCCATTTGTGGTCGATATGCCAGTGAACCGCACTACGTATTACAGAGCGAATTCGTACTTTGGCCGACCAGTTCGTATGTGGAATAAACTCCCCGCAGAGGTCTTTACAGTCACTCTCAATATGGGAAAGTTCAAGTCGAATATCCACAGACACTACTTTCTCTATTCTCCTTCCCTTCGTAGTTCCGGCACAATACAATGTATAAGTAGGGGTAATCCCCTAAGTGCTGGTCCCAACAACAAAAAAAATCATTGATTATCTTGCAGATAATGTAGATGAAAATGTCGTCGGTAACAACTAAAACTACAGGGCTCCGTAGCCTAAGTCTTCCAGATATCAGCGATGCATAAGCGAAACAAGTATCTATTAGCAAGCTCAAGCCAACTATTGACAACATTTTCGAACAAAGAGCACAAAAGTCGTTGATAACAAAGTTGGTAATATGCTACGAAAATTGTCGTCAGTGAATAGTTATAAATTTACAAATGTAGCAATTGAACCGAAGCCACAATCTCCACACTGGTAGGCTAGCACGCTACCTACAAGCCTACCCAGGTACTCAAAAAATTTTATACAAAAACACGTTCTATGGGCAGCTCACTGCCAGTTTTTGTAAAATAAAACGAAAATTTTGTGTGAGAGTTTGTGTTGAAAATAACAATAATATACGATAATTTGTTTTTGTTCTTAATATAATTGCTCACACAAAATTTTCGTTTTATTTTACAAAAACTGGCAGTTAATCTCTTTAATATACATAAGAGGAAGCACGCCAACCTCGATGCAGTTGTTACGCTTGTTGTCGGCAATAAAACCGTACATACGACAACTTCGATGCAATTGTTATTCTTGTTGTCGGCAATAAAACTGTACACACGACAACTGCGATGCAATTATTACTCTTGTTGTCGTCAATAAGCGTTTGTAGCAGAAATGTTCATAATCTTGTCAGAACAAATTCCTATACTCGACAAGGTATACCACCTCCTCGCTATACTTATTTCTAAATGTGTTTTATAGGCGACAATCAATGATTTGTCTTACAGATAACATCAAAGACAATGTCGTATGCTACAACTGGAACTACAGGATAGGTTATGTTTCCTTGTTGACCCTAGTATCATGTATATGCATATATTTAAGTCTTTACGGTTGACCACATTTGAATAAGTGGCTAATGGTTAGAGAGCTCCTTTTTTCCTTTTATTTATATTTTTTTTATTTATATCTTAGATATTTTTAATTGCTTTAAATAATATGTGATTATACAAAATACTTTTTTTATTGTCTTTGCTATTACAACCTGTTCATTGCCATATAGTAGTAGACTGAAAAGTTATTTGAAAAAAAAATTAATTAATTGAAAGGCAGTTTAGCAACTTTCTAGCTATAAAACTCATACATTTTTTGACAATAAAAAAAAATTACGGCTTAAGATCATTAAAAAATACTACAACAACGAACTACAACACTTACAACAGGCTGTGAATTGAGCAAATGTTTTTATACATGTATATGTATTAAATCATTTTTTATTTTGTTTTTTTTAAGTGTGTCCAATATTTCGGTCAATTTTGTTACCCATCACCAGGGACCTAACAAAAATACAATAATAGCAATAATTAATATAGTTATAGGTTAAAACCATGTCAAATCGACAAAAAATTTCATTTTCGGAAACACCATACTCTGATTTCAATGATATTTGCCGCAAATGTAATCCTAAAAGGTACTAAAAAAATTTTAATTTTCAGACCTCGAATCCCTTACATTTCTGAGATATACCATCATGTATATTGGAAAAATTTGAACAATTTTACTAAAGTAGCCTTAAAACCCCAACTATAACGTCTAAACTTCAAAGCTGAAAAAGTTTTATTTGATGGTTGTTTGCAGATTAAAATAATGCTTGTAATGATGTAAAAATTTAAATGTACATCATATCAAAAGCTTTATTTGTACCTGAAAAATAATATCATGTAAAACTTTTTCACTTTTGTAGTTTAGAAGTTATAGTTGATTTGAAAAATACACTGATACATGATATCATATATGGGGAACCAAATAACCTAAGTGTTTAAAATGTTTTTGCCCATGTAACTACTCGATCGTGTATGTCTTCAGTAAAACTCAGCTGTTTTCTTCCAACGTTATAAAATAATGTTTATTGTCTTCAAAATTATGCCACAGGGGATTAAAGGAGTAATGGCTGGTGAGGGAGTAACGCCAATGAACATGCGGCCAAGTGGGGCCCAGGTCTCGAGCTGTCTATCCCCGTAAATGCTGAGAGTCACCGCACCGGTAGTCTTCAAAAGCTTGTGGTACGCTGGTGCTCACCAGAGACGGTTCATGCAGTATGCAGTGGAGTGGCCCTAATTAAGAGTGGATGTTGACAATTATGTGGGTTTCAAACTGAGTGGAGCGTTGTTGAGAATATTCCGATCATTCTTTCCAAAACTCCCCTAGGAATAGATAATACCGGTAGGCTTCAGAAGCCTGTGGTATTTGTTTTTCCCACAATTGCTACCAAGCCGCAAATAAGAATAATTTGAGAAATTCAAAACTTCTCATAGAAATGTCTTACCCACAGCTTGGCTGCACAGCTACTCCCCTGTGGTGAATTTCATTGAAAACGGTGAGGGTCGATCGGAATTGCTTTCGATTTGACATGGAATTACCCTATATGTATTTAACATCACAGATATTATTATTATTATTTTTTTTAAATATACATTTATGTGAATATGTACATATTTACTTTTTAGAACGTTCAATTTGTTTATTTCGTTATTGTCTGAGTTTCTGTCTACAGATATTTTCTTTTGCTCTACTGTATGTCTATACAATTGAACGCATCATTCAGTATCACTTTAATAATTGGACCTTTTATTTGGCGGCATATCAATTATGTGGAGCATCTCCAACATAAATCTCATGTAGTTATTCTCTACTTGTGATATTCTAATATTTTCGAAGTATACCGTATGACCTGTTTTCGTAGAGTGGGCTGCTGGTGCGGTTTTTTGTTCTACTTGTTTATGTCTAGCCTTTTGATCTGACTTATGTGAAGCAAGTCTTGTTTTTAATTCGGTTTTCATAGTATCGATGTATAACAATTTTATAAAAAAACTTAAAAATTTATTTATTTGTTTACTTTATAATTCAATACAAAGATTTAATCTTATGTAAAATTATTGGATAATATACAATAGTTAGGTTTAAAATAATTTGTATTAAAAAAATAAAAGAAACATCATTACATTGACAATTTTATCGTAAATTTTTGTGTTCAAAAATACATTAAAAAAAATACCCCAATGGTCCCATATTTTGTCCAGTTTCATGTAGCTTAATATATTGAAAGGAAAATGAGCTCTTTTAAGTTGTAATTGTTGAACAACTTTTTTGTTGAGAAAACTTTTAAAATTTTTTATGCAACTTTTAATTTTTATGCTGAGACTTTAATTAATGGCCGGATTTCGAAACAATGTTTGCTAGGCTTAAAGATATTTTTATTGTCGAGGTATCATTTTTCGTTGTTACTGAATAGGGCGAACCATTCTCCAGTGAATATGTTAATAAATAATTAGGGAAATTTTTATGGTATTTTGTATAGACAGAGATAAGTAATATATAATTGCCGAAGAAAGGCTCGTTTCCGCATACACTGTCATTGTCGACGAAAACGAATTTCCATAGACATACGCCAAAAAAAAGCACTAAAATTAACTTTTTTCGCGGCAAATGTATGGAGTTTCGTTTTCGTCAACGAATACGGTGTGTGCGAAAACAAGCCTTATGCGTACGGCAGTAGATTTTCAGATGATCTGACTGAAAGTATAAATATGATATGTGATACGCTCTAAGAGTAACAGAAACCACTACTTGAACTTGAAGTTTATTTTGAAAATAACCCAAATTCTGTGGCGCTGTCCTTCATAAGAGGATTGGCATGTTCGCATATGAATCAAATGGTACTTTAGGAGCATCTGATTTTGTTATAAATCTGGTCGCACTGAGACTAAATACACAACTTTGCTTTCCAATGGCAAAATTCTTATATACTCTTCTACCTATTATCCTCGCATGTCTTTCTTTTAAAGTGTTTGTTTCTGTGTTCATGTATTTATTAGA
The DNA here is from genome assembly GCA_956483635.1 of Panzeria rudis. Lineage (NCBI taxonomy): Eukaryota > Metazoa > Arthropoda > Insecta > Diptera > Tachinidae > Panzeria > Panzeria rudis. Next base: position 29,598,525 of record OY101451.1, on the reverse strand, counting down.
TTGTGTACCTTTGTATTTCTTGTGGGCCTTTGTATTTGTTGTGGGTCCTTAATCATTCATTTGCTACACAATATTGCTGTAATTAAATTAGAGAAACACTTTTCATTAGTCTGTTAGTTTTCCCCACTTCAATATACTAGGAATTGTTTGCCACTTTATAGGGTTATTTATTGCTGAAAGGGGTCTTATGCACTGCGAACAATGTTATCATATCCCAACAAAAACTACTCCTTCGCCCGAAGTACGTTTATAAGCTAGAGGAGCAAGTTTTGTTGTTTCTACTGTTTCGAAAAGCGCTTCGAAAATCGATATATTAACCAAATTTTTACTTTTATTAAAATTTATAATTTTTAAATAACACAGGTCTACGATGAAATTTTTTCAAGTAATTGCATATACAACATGTTGGTCCATAAATAGCAAATATAAACTTCGTTTAAATGTACTACGTCACATATACTAGATAAGAGAACATTTGTATTTTTCGATGTATACTTCTCTTTCAAGCGCCATCCAGCGTCTAAAGCTGATTCGATAAAATATATTGATGTAAATCTTTCAAATGCTACTAAATTCCGCGTCAAATGATGCTTAACAGACTTTAATTGGATAAGAAATGCCTGAGTTATAGTCGATCGAATTTAAGATTTTATGAATTTTTTAACAGTTTTCATTAATTGTTCTATTGTCGGAAGCAATCTTGTACCACAAATAATAAAAGATCCTTAGTTTTCCAATTTATTTATGTATAGTCTATTCGATTATGAAAATTTTAAGCCATAGTGGATCGAAATCGGATGAAAACTAAAACTAGGATAATGAAAAAACGAAAACACTAGCATTTAAATTTACTCAGAAATGCACTAAATAAAGAAAAATAAAAAAATATTGCATAAACGATTTGCTAGTAAATATGCTAGTGTTATGGTTTTTTCATTACAGCATTTTTAGTTTTCATCCAATTTCGGTGAATTAAACAAAATATTATTTGCTTTTATCGAACCAGCTTTAGACTCTGGATAGCGCTTGAAAGAGAAGTATACATCGAAAAACACATATGTAACATTATCTTATAAATGTGACGTGCTATGAATTATGTCAATGACGTTTTCCGTCACTTTTACGACAATAACAGCAAATAATTACAGTTTGAGAAAAAAAACTTACAAAAATATTATTTCGCAGGCCTGTGTAATTTATATTTTCAAATAATTCGGCAGGCCCTTTTTTGTGTCAGGTTGGCGGTATTTTCACCACAAATAGTTTACATCATATCGATAAACATTCCTATTTTTTACTCGACTATGTATGCCAACGCCTAAAGGAAGAGTTATGTGTTTACCAGTCTATTAACTTTCTAAGCGTGTTCCACTTTAGTCAGGAGTCAGGAGTCAAGCAATTCGTTATTATGGTGAGTGGTTATAGGCTACATTTTCTTCTCTTAAATTCAAAATTGGGCACATGTTATAGCGTAAAGTCAAGGGTCCAGAATCAAATCCTATCGTGATGGGATCATTCTAAAATTCAAAATGGTGGCATAGGAGAGCATAGCGGTAGTGACCTGCATTTAAAAACCATCAAAACCTATGGTGCTAGATATCATATTAATAGAGGTAAATAAAAGATTCTAGATGGCGGTCATGGAACAACGTATAATCAGAGACAAAGCCAAAAAGATGGTGAAAGATTAAAAGTCATTAAAAACCATCGTATCATATTAAAGATCATAAAAATTCCTTTGTAATAAAAATTAAAAGTCAATAAAGCCCATCCTGATAGGTATAATATTAAAGCTCATAAAAATACCTTTGTAAGTATTTACTTATGTATAACAAACTTAAAAAGGCGGTCATGTGAAAACATAAAGTCAGGGATGAGGCTTATTTTAAAAAATCATAAAAATATGGCTCTAACGATATATAATAAATTCAGAATGGCGGGCATGAGTGAGGAAACAAAAACCAAAATCACCAAAAACTATCCAGACTATTATCGTATTACTTGGAATACAAAAACCATTCTTATCATAAACAACAAATTCAAAATGGCGGACATACGATACCGTATGTCCGGGGATTTTTTTAAACAAATAATGGATAGGAAAAAAATCTGGACCAGCTGTTTAGTGTTTACATATAATTCTGCATTAACGCAAGAGTTCAGTAATAGAAATTAATATAAATTTTATTTTTTCATTGATAATAAAATTGTGTCTTAATATAAATATTTGTTTTTGCGTAAATAAAAAGTAAAATGTACAGTGTAGTCACTCAAATGCTCTCGGAAGAACTTTATGCGGAGGAAGTGAAGCGAAAACTGGGCCAGGGCCAGATGCATTAAATCCCCAATGATTGTGTGTGAAAAGGAAATCGTAAATTTTTTAAACCGCAACAAATCTTCCATTTACCTAATATGTGAGCTTAAAGGATTCAAGCAAAATTTAAAACTTTCTTCCGAAGGCAGAAGTAGTTCATGTTTTTGAAGCGCATGTTTGGACGGTGTGGCTAAAAATACTTAAACCAAGAGAGAAATATAACATTGCGGTGTTTATTTAAACTTCTTTTCCTAAATAAATGCTTTTTTCCCTGGGAGTTTTTTCCCGGCGAAATTTTAATTTAGAATACGAGGAATGGGAAGAGGGAAAATTTTTCCGTGGAGATTTTATTTAGAATAGGGGAACAGAGAATAGGGAAAAAACTCCCCGGGAACTGTTATTCATAATTGGGCTGATAATGTATTAGAACTCATTCTTATATGAATTAGTTGTAATCATTAATGGCTCTTGAATTTTGATGAACAAGAAATAACTTTTGGCTATATTTTTTCTACTTCTGGCGAGTTTCTTCTATTTTTTATGCGATTATTTTATAAAAGTTTCTATGAAGAAAAACTGTTATATAAAAACAAATTTTTTTATAAAATATATTTTCACCCTTATGTTAAGAGTAAATTGATCTCTCAGATCTCTGCTTGAGTTATTTTGTCGGTATTTTTAGTTCCAGATCGTTAACTGAGGAGTTAACCTGCATGTAACTATTCTGGGAGGGCCATCGCATTAATAATTATTTTTGCGCAGTTTAGCATGTATAAGAAACTAATACACAAACAGCTTTGATTGTAGGTATTTAAAAAATGCCCATCAGAGCGAAACAACAAATAACAATTTTGTGAGTGTTGGATTACTAATCAGATAGGGAAATTTCGGCAAAAAATAAGTTAAGTCACAATAAAAAAATGCCTGGCACGAATTTAAAAGAAGTCTTGTATTCTATTAGCTGGCAAAAATTAGTTAAATAGCTGATGTTTCCTTGTAAAAAGCATCCACCTTCATAAGTGGTAAAAGTGAACAAGAACGCTGATGAGACGTTGTAGCGGCCTGTCAAAATCAGTAGTACTGATCCGTTCTGCTAATCTGATTTGAATATTCCAACACTCCACTCTTAATAAAAATAATTTGAATTTACATTACTTCAAAAATATTGAACTAGAAAGCCGAAAAAATAAAAATTTTCAGAAAAAAATATTTTGCTTAGCATTAAACTGATATGACAAGTTTTTCCTATGGGTGTGTAAAAAAATGGTTTCGGCAATTAAAGATGTTTTGCATCAGAGAAAAATTTCATTGCATTATTTAATAAATTATATCCTCTAGATCTGTTATAACCTTTATATTTGGCTCTTGCGTCAGATGTACAGACGGACGGATAGCGAGCGGGTTTTAAAATAAATTTGTGCAACGATGGGCTAGTTTTATTTTATACCTGCTAGTTTTACCTAATATTTTTGAGATTGAATCATTAAAAATTCTAATGCTTAAAAAACCACCCTCTATTATCATCTTCTATGTGCTCAGTTAGTGCTATTTTTTTCGCTTTGTCATGATTGTATACTAATTGTTGGTTGTTTAGTTGTCTGGTTGTTTGATTTGGTTGATAATGACATAACAACCTGTGATAAAAATGAAGTGTGTGTGTGGAAGTATTTATAAGGGAGTTTGTCTGTAACGAATGAAAGTGAAGTGTTAGTATTCTCATAAGCACGATTTTATTTTAGTACTTTTATAATTAAAATTATGTCTGCATGTGTAGTATATTTGTAAAAAAAAACTTTTCCTCTTCATGTTCCTTAACAAACTTTATTGTGATATAGCACAAATATGTACATGTTAATAAGAACACGAATCATATATTCATTGGCAGGATTATCTACTTTATAAGTTTGTTATTAAGGCTCAATGAAATTAGAATCAAAAATTATTATCATATAATGAAATTTATTATTCCGAACATCTTAATACTACAAATTATATGTTAAAAAGTTAATTTTAACAAACAACCGTTTGTAATGTTAAATGAGTCGATATTGAATATTTAATTATCTAATCAAATTACAAATTTAAATAATGAGCCAATCTTGACAATTAGTTAGCAAAAATTATACACCTTAAAATACTACTACTTACTTCTTTTTATATTTGTATACATTAGGGGATTCAATAAGTCGGGATTCTGTGTTAATTGGTTAATCGCTCTATTAATTAATCTAGGTTTTGGCTTAATCGACAAATTTTTTTTATTTATTCGACCCTGTTCTGTAAACCGAATCCGAGTAAATTTCTCGTTTTCAAAAAATAAATAATGCATCCATTGATGTATTTTAAATGTTATATAGTAAACTAATTTCAGATATGATATTTTAAGCTCTAAAATATATGGAACTGCAAAAAAATCTAAAAAAGTTTGCTATTAGTGAATTTAATTTCTCTAAATCGAGCGTTTTCAAATCGGCTCGATTTACAGAACATGCAGGATTATTTTGAAATATTATTAGTACAAATAAACAATTATATTACAAACATAAATAACAGTTCTTGAACTAAATCAGACAGAAGAAGAATTCATAATTATGTATTAAATTATAAATCAAATAAGAGAGATCCTTTTATTAAAAAAAAATAAATAAAAATGCGCTTTGGTTAAAAAATCCGAAGAATTCCAAGTAAAAGAAATCAATTGAAAATAGGCACAAAAACGTAATAAAGGTATCTTAGTATATGTTGCCTTAAAAATATCAAAGTCAAGACTTTGAAATGAAGATGAAAAATGGCTAAATTTTGACAAAAAAAATATAGCTTAATTGTTCAACGTTTCCCTCAACAACTTTTAAAAACTAAAATACTTTCTTTTTCATATTTCAAAAGAACGAATTTCAAAAACGAATGCAGCTGAAATTTTAAATCGATGAAAGCTTGCACGCTACGTCCAGCCTTAGACGAGTATAGTGAATTTTTCTACGAAATTCCAAATAAATAAAAAAACGCCCATTGAGTTTTTCAAATTTCTGTACAAATTCTGTTAGACACATTTGATATAATAAATCTGGCTTTTAATTGTCACCCAACCGGTCAAAAATGAAGCCAGGAGAGCTGATTTTCTAAATATAGTAAACTTTTCAAAAGCATATTATTTAACTGCATGATAATAGTACCAAACTTCATTGTTAAATTTTTATTTCATAACTATTTATTAAAAAGCATAGCAATCCTTGTATGTTAAAAAATTTCAAACACTATATTAAATGGGAGTTCTTTATGCATTTTCAAATTAAAAAAAAAATTGTGGAGAAAATACGAATAGCTAATTACTTCAGTTTTCTCAGTCCAATCCGTTATTTCTTTTGCATAATGAACTAAGTTTATACAAAATATAAAAGTACACTTCTCTACACGTCCATTTTTATATAATACATATATATTATTGATTTGAAATACTAAATAAAACGGCCATAAAACAGACACCTGAGGTGAAATTTTGCAAAAATGTAATACTTTCTAGTGTATTTACTACACGCATGCACGTATGAGTGATATAATAGTACATTACATCATATTAGTCATGCGTCACCAGCTTTTGGATAAACATGTGAAACTCGCATTATAAATTCGTAATAAAATTCCCGTTCAATATATCGTTTAAAAAAATTTAAAGGGGATGGCTAAGTTTTTTAAAAAATAGTAAAAAATATAAATTAAAAAATGAAGTGTTGGTACTATATTTACGCAGTTAAATAAAATGCTTCTGAAACTATTACTATTTAAATTATGAGTCTAGTCGAACTGTATGGGTTTATATTCAAAGAAATTTCATTATTTTGGTTTGAGTTCGGTTTCAATTTAATTTTTCAACTAAATTATATATTTTTTATTTAGATATAAATATGAAGCATGTAGGCAAATAAAATTTTGACTGCGCGGAGGGTTGAACTGACGTTTCGATAGCTCCCGCTAATCTCATCAGAGTTCTTTACCGCTTTTTTTATTTTAGTATGTTTATTGACTACTTATTTTTTAGCTTCCAGTAAGCCAAATAATAACAAGTTAATTGCAGTAAGAAAGTAAATACATTTGTAAGGGGTAAGTCTTATATTTTAGACTTCTCACAAAAAAAAGAAGTTATTGAGCAAAATTTTTAGTAGCTTCGAGTTAAATCCTCATATACTTTTTTTTCTACCAGTAAGAAAAGCTTTTGCTGGGTATTAAATAATAAACAATAAAAACAGAATTTTTTTTTGGTAGAAACACCACTATATATCCATTAATCTAGAGTCAAAATATAATCAAACTGCGTACTTGGTTTTTCATTTCTTCATCTTTTGTCCTTAACATTTTTCATGAATGCTTATTTAAAAATTTTTTTTTTATTGTTAGTATCTAAGATTTTTCAGCAAACTTGATACTAAATAAAAGAGGATTTTATAAAAATATTTACTGAAGTTCACCTGAACAAATATATTAAAAAAGTGTCCTTTTAAAAAATATAGCCTTCAATATCCTTGAACGTTTCATTAAAATTTGCACTTTAGAGTTTATTTTAAGTTAATATATATTTTTATATATTTTGCAAAACAATCAAATAAAGATTTTGAAAAAAATATTTGAAAAACTGTTTCCAAGGACATATATAAATTTTTTGTTCAGTTGATCTACAACTATTCTTCCATATCCTTGAAGGAAAAACCACTATATATCAGTTAATCTAGAGATTAAACATAGTTAAACTGCTTGCTTGGTTTTTTATTTCCCCACCTCTTGTCATTTTTAAGGGACTTTATGAATTTTTTGTGAATGCTTATTTTAATTTTTGTTTTCATATTCATATGTAAAATTTTTTAGCAGTAGTGAATAAAATGGTAAAAATATTTCGTCTTAATAATTGAGTTATGAGTTTTTAGTTGAACTGTATGGTTTTTATCCAAAGTTATTTAATTAGTTTGGCTTCGTCTTTGCATAAAGAAATATATTTTTCATCATAGCGCTCTGAATAATTCTGTAACCATGGAGTATATAAAAAAATCTTGTGAGAGCGGTTTAAAGTTAATTTTATTTCAACTTTTTTAGTGGTCTTTATATTAAAATTTGATTATTTCTTTATTACTGATGGTAAAATCTGTGGAGCGGACTATGACACATAAAAAAAATATAGTGGTACTACCCAGCGTTTTTTTTTTGCATAGTGTATTTAAAATATTGTTAAATGAATCGCCGTAAAGTGACTCGGCATTGAATATCTTTTACGGATTACATTTATTTTACGTTTTTATATTACGCTTATGTATTTTATACTAGGTTTTCAGGAGAGGCAAGAAATTGTTTTATGCCATAGCCAAGCGATATTTTTTTAACCCATTATTGCCCGGTACCCGAAAACGTTAACAAATTTCAATGAAACTTTGTGTGTAGTATTTTTTTGATCTAACGAAGGTATACTTTCAGTTTGAAGAAAATGAAACAATTGGTTTTTGAGATCTGAGATGGTAAGTTTACTTACCAGTGGGCAGATATGTTAAGTATTTCCGTAATTATACACACAAATTTTGTAAAAAATAATTCATATTTTTGCAAAAAATATTTATTGAAAGGAAAAAAGTTACAACATCTATTTAAAGAAACGTACATGTATTATAAAAGCATAAAAATTTTAATTTCCTATTTATATACATATATTTTTTTTAATTTTATCACATGTGCTTATGAGATCTTGCCTAATTTGCTACACATTTTTTCCCATTGGTAAGTCAAATTACCACAAGGAAAGGTGACACAGTATTTCAAGCATTTCGTTGAACTAATTTAAATTGGAGCTTATACATAATAAAAGTGATAATAATTATTGCTTAGAAACAGTTCACTGTTAACCAATTTAATTTTTTATATAAGTTTTATACTTATCTCAAAATATGTCCATTTTTTGAGCTTTGCGAAAACGTTCGCCAGCGGTACATAAATAAAAAAAAAAATACATCCTCTAAATTGTTTTCGTAAAAGACTCTAAATTAATTCGTAGTAAAATTTCACTTTTTTAAACACTATTAGCTTTAGAGCAGTTTAAACTGCTGGTAAGTGAAATTACCAGCTGGGCAATAATGGGTTAAAGTTAAGCAGTTTATTGAAAAAATATTCGCATTACTATAATAATGTATCATAATACAAGAAATATAATTGGATAACTAAGGTGCTATAATCAAATTACTCAAAGAACTACACATAACTCACTTTGTTGGAATATTTATAATAAAATTATTTTTTATTTTAGAATATTTTTAAGCATGTAACTATTTTTTCTCGCAGGCTTTGGTAAAAATATCCTTAAACCCTTTGGTGGGTAGACGTATGAATAATAAATGTTTAAATTGGTGCAATAAATTTTTTCGACAATATTCACAAAACTGATTACGTCAGAGGAACGACTTTTATGTAAAACAGCTAGAGGAATATTTTTGTTAAGCAATTTAATCCGCTATCATACCGTTGAAGGGGAGTTGTTTGTCCCTTATTTAGCTACGAGCCAAAAAGACCTATACCGCGATGAGCTATAGGGTTTAAATGTTCTACCGATTTTCATGAAATAAATCTTATTTTATTCTAGTATATGTGGCTTTATAAGTAGAGAATAAAAATTGTATTATATTCCCATTTTCGATTTTTTAAAAACTTAAATTGATAGTGGTATCAAAGCGAAAATAAAAAATAATAAGAGCTTTGTGAGTGTTTCAGTAATTAGATAGAGGAAACTTCGTGCTAACAAAAAAAAACAGCTTTGAACGTAAATGAATGTAAGAGTTTACAAAAAAGTAATGTATTCTATTTCGTGACAGAAATTGGTTATTCCTTATATTATTGGCAATACCGGATACCTTATGCTGAAAATTTTGTAAAAAACGTTATGAAGGAGGGGGGGGTATAGAACTTCCCAAAATAGCGTTACGCAATATGTGAATAGGCCCTTATAAAAAGCATCCACCTTCATAAGTGGTAAAGGTGAACAGTAACGCTGAGGAGACGGTATAGCAGCCTGTCAAAATCAGTAGTACTGATACGTTCTGCTAATCTTATTAAATATTGGAATATTCCACTCTTAATAATAATTTAAGTTCACATTAATTCAATTAATGAACTAAAAAGCCGAAATAATAAATTTCCGAAAAAATTTTTCAATTTCGCATAAAAAAATATAATTCCGAAACCATTGAGTATATAAAACAATAATGTTAGAACGGCTTAAAGCTAATTTTATTACAACTTTTTAGTGGTTATAGTAATAAAATTGGACAATCCTTTTCCAAATTATGATCAAATCAGTGGAGCCTCTGAAAATCCAAAAGTTTAGAAAACAATTTCTAATATATCCATAAAATTTTAAATTTCGACTATTTTTGTAGTTTTTCTTGTTGCATAGTGTAATTCGACATATAAACAAAAAAATTCTACATGTACATTTCTAAACATCGTAAAAACTTCTTAAAATAAAATGAAGTCATTATTTTGTATTAAAGTGAAGTCTTTAAATATAATTGAAAATTTTATGTCGCATTAAAATAATACGTATTATAATATGACGTACCAATTATATGGACAAGTGTGAAAATTACAATTATCTAGGAAAATAAGCAACTGAGTGGAGCATTTCGTGTTGAACTAATTTCATTCGATGGCATTTTTGATGTTCTTATGAGTTTGTAATAAAACTTAATCAAAGAGAAAAATGTTGTGTAATTGTTATAAGGCGAAATAAAAGAAATGGTTTGATTTATTTATATGTATATAAATTATGATGAATTAGCTAATAAAGTTCTGGTTAAGAATATAATAGCTAATAATACAGTAAGCTATAGCACGTAATGCGGAGTTTTAAGAAAAATAAAAGAATGAATAGAAATTAGAGGTTGTTCGCATTTCTCTAAGCAGGGCATATCGTCGTTCGGGGGTTTAAGTGCTCTACATGCCAAAAATGCATTTTGAGTAAATCGATGTTTAACTTTAACATAATTTTTCTAAAAAACTGCACGATAGAATTTTGTGATTTTTATACCACATATTAGGGGAAATCACTCTTCGTTGGAAACTGCTATTGCAGACCTTGCAGGTCATGCAAGTCTAGGATATATGTTACAATATGCAACACAACAAGAACAAAATATAAGAAACTAACATTTCCCACACAGTAGCAGATATGCAATACTAAAAACTGTAGGAAACTTGTCTAGCATATATGCAATGAGCAAAATTACTCGGAGAGAGTGTATAAAAGATAAACATGAAAATAAAATACAAACTAATAGTAGAAAAGTAAACAAAGTTGATTTGCGTGTGTACGTTTATTTTATTTGTTCATATATTTTATGTATTTAAATATCAAATCGATGCATTTTAATATATGTTAGTTCAGAATTAATCTACAAATAATAAATTAAGAAAAAATTCAAAGTAGTTTTTTATGGTACATTTGAAAAATTACATAGTTATACATAATATATGTATGTAAGTATGTATTTCCTACATCTTTGAAGAAGACACTCATTCTTTGTAGCAGAAAATGATACTTTACATCCTAGAGGTGCAAATATGCCACCAAGAGTGATTTCCGCTATTGTTTTAAAAAGATGATTCTGAGGAAACATTTTTATCTTCCGATCGCATCTACAACGGGATATTTTCTAACGGTAATGAAAATCCTGTTTGCTCTATACGCTACCTTAAGCGCATTTCCTTGCAAGTACATACACGTAGAGCAAAGTAGCATTAATAAAGCAATAAAATACACTTAAAAATTTCAGTAAAAAAATAATATATTCATTTACAAAACCCAAAAAGAAAAACTATTCACAAAGTTATTGTATAATGTATCTGTGATCTTATGACAAAACAACTGAAGTCTAAAAGTTTAATTATTAAAGTGTGGAATATAGCTTTCTGTGTATGCTTTTAAAGAAAAGTAAAAATTATATATAATTAAATGCTTTTTATTGTAGTTTTATTTAGAGATTTTTTCCTCCTTGCGACATATATAAAATTCTTCCTTAAATCTGTATTTAATGCTTTAAAAATTCAAAATTTTCTTAACCCTGCTGTTAGATTAAGCCCATTTGGTCCAATATTTTCCTCGTTATCCTCATAACTTTTAAACGGTGTTACATATTGCTTTGAGATTGTGGCTCACGTGATTTATTTTATTAAAAACGTTATATCCATACTTTCAAGTGTCTGCCATAAAGCCGGACTTAGAAAAACAAGAATTTACGTATCTTGGATTACGGAGCATTTGGTAAAGTGTAAATTTTTATTTCAATGAAATCAAATTATTAAGATTTTTTGTACTTGCTTAGAAAAAACTTTAATTTATTGATAGTTTCTTCCATTACATGCTGAAATAATCTGACGGTATTCTGATCCAAGAAAAAAATATATATAGACTCCAAGCGGATCTGGCTAACATATTTACCAACGATTTCTTTTATGTTTTATGGTGTAGGAGCAAATAATTTGGTCAGTAGTGTCTACGGCTCCTATGAGGACAGAAATATAAGAAGCTATAGAAGAACAACAATGTATAATTTTTGTCGATATATTTACTTTTTGTCGAATTGTAATAAGAATAAACCTCTGGTGTTTCCCTCGACTCACTTCCATCAAGTTCAGCTGCTCTATGCAATGTACTAATCAATATTGCTGCTTTGTTTTTGGGGCGGATGTATGATACCAATGTCGCAATGTCATAGAAAGCAAATATAGACTTATACAATGGGAGCTTTTTTATATTCAGTTATATCGGAGGAATGCATGTTTCATTTTTACGTTCTGGGGCCCATCTCTCAAAATTACAAGTTACAAATCAACAAATAAAATACCCACAAGACAACAATAACTTTTGTAAAAGAATTTCTGTTTTGTATGTAATTTACTTGTAGATTTGTAACTTGTACTTTTGAGATATTGGCCCCTGTTCTTACATACTTTATAATTTCCCTTTCGTGTAATTTTCTTACCAAATCAAAAGTGGACATGAAGTTTTCGTCAGTCATATTTTGCCCTTTCAAGCCTTCCCTGACTAATACAAGACGTTGTCTTAGGTATGGTTCAGGCTTTGTATTTTCACCTTTTCCAGGAAATTATTGTATCTTCTTTGAATCTACCGATAATATAAATTTCAAGCCATATTTTGCAAGTTTTGGTGGCATAAACCGATGAAAAGACCAAAAGATGCATCAATTAATCAATGAACGCCTTTATTTTACATACAGATACACCCTTGCAAGAATAAGTAGAATAATATATGGTCGTAATGTGCCTTCGTCATTGGTGTAACTATAAAATTTTCTCTAGGGGCCTGAGGGATACTGGCTGGTTTAGCCCCAAACCCTCCCAGATGGGCCAATGCCCTTTGTCAATATCGGTCAAAATACAACAACGCGGCGACAACAATTACAACAATGCAAGAACCAATGGAGGATCAACGTCACCTTGTAAAAGGATTTGACTTGGTATAACTTGTATTGTGTTTACGATATGGGTTCAAAAACTCCATATTGCACGATCCATAATAATCCTCCTTATTCCGTAACTATTTGTCGACGTCACGTCAAGACAATACAAAAAAATTGGGACTTGTCTACTCGGTGTCGACAAAAATTTACTACTATTAACAGCCTCTTCCCATTTTCTATGCCTTAGAGGATAGTAAGTGGCTGTCAGTAATAGTAAATTGTTGTCGATGACGAGTAGAAATGTGCCGATTTGTTGGTATTGTCTTGAAGTGACGTCGACAAATAATTACGGAATATGGAGGATTAATTATAAATTGTGTTAACGAGGCAATCAATCAAATTAGATACAAAATATTGATTAAAATTTTTACTTTTCATAAAACATGTAGTATGGACCAAATGGTCTTCTAATGTAGGATTCGTATAAATTTTTTAATCTAACAGCAGGGTTAACTCGACTTAAGTAGTTTTGTCAAAAGTCCACAGATATCAAAATGATAATAAAAAAATTAACATATTAATTTATTTGAGTTAGGTAATAATTTTTTACTGTTTCAGATATAAAATTGAATAACAATTTTAAATCAAAAATTTTTAATTTTTGCTTTTCTTTTATGGAAGGAAGTGGAAGGCCAATTGTACGCGGCATGCGGTAGCGGGTAGGGAGCGTACTGCCAGTTTAGAAAAGACTTGACTAAAAAATATTCAAGCAAAATGTTTGGCATATCGTAATTATTTTCATTTTGCAATACTGAGAGAAGCGACAGCGCGGCAAAGTTGAATTTTGTTAAACTTATTTTCTTTGCCGCTTGAAACGACATTGCCATATGAGATATTATTAATTTGACAAACTTAATACAAAAATAAAATTTTATTTAATTTTTTTTACAAACAGAACGATACTTAGCTCTGTTTCAAAAATATTTAACGGTGTAGGTAATTGATTTCGGCAACTTTTTTATTATATTTGCTATTTGGAAATGAGGCTGCGAAATTGTGTTATCAAATTTTATTGTGAATAACTTATTTTGAATATATTGAAGAATTTTTTTTATTATATAAATATAAATGGAAGAATCGAGAACAATTTAATTGGTTAGATATTTTTAAAATCTGAAAATTGCATTTCTACAACCTTAAGTTTTATTTTATTTCTTGTAAAATTTTTCAAATAATTAACGATTAACCTAACCTAACAGTATACGCAATGGATTTATGGGATTTGTGAATGATCAGGCTTACAAAACTTCTGGATAATACTTTTGACCTGTAAATGGTCTGACAAAAATTTTAAAATTGCAGTGGACATCATTTGATTATTATTTTGGGCAACTCACTAATCACTCCACATAGCTATTATATTTTTAGTAGTTGGATGTTCTATCATCAGAGTATTTAGTATTTTCTATATACAACTACTTATTTCGTTACCTCCCTTTCTTAATGTTGCTTAATGATACAGGCATTTATGCTATTTCACTTTCGTTAAAATCAATAAACTTTTTAAAAGTTCTGTTAAATGCTTCTTTAGCAGAATTTGTCAGTCGATTTCCAAATGGGCAAATGCACGCCATGAATTAACATCTAAACCTAAATAAGCGTTCAGGCTTTCACACTACAAACGAAAAAAATTAAACAACGTTTACAGTGAAAAATTAGTTACTCTATTGCCTAATACAACGCTCGACGCACCTACTTAAATTTGGGTTGTAAGAGAGACTATACTTTACAACAGTATTCTGTATAAAAGAAAAATTAAACTCTTAATAATTCTTTATAACAGAAAAATATATTAAAAAATATTAGCATTTAACAATATTAACTGCACGTAGACCAAAATATCCAGCAGTAATCAATTTCGAGATTTTGTACTGAAATTTTGCTCTATACGCCATTGAATGACGTTTAGAGCAAAATGGCACAAAAAAGCCCTGTTTTGAAACATATAGGGCGAAAAGGACACGATTTATCTCAGCAATAAGATTTTCTAAAGGCCTTATACAAAACTAAATTTTAAAGGAAAGCGTTCTTATTACTCCTTCTTATTTGCCTGACAGCATTAGCATGAAATTTAAAATGTGTATAAATATTCGATTGCCTTAAATAAATATGGAATATTTTCTGGGCAATGAGCACTCAAATATTTTTTGTATTTCAACCAATTTATACGTGTGGTTGTCATCGTTAAATCACAAGTGGATGAATATGTTGTATGTGAATATATAGTGACAATAGCTGGTGAGTGATCTGAGGACAAATCTAAAGATGCTTCAACTTGGATCATTTCGCTGGGCACACGCTTTACTACTCCAAAATCAATAACATTAGGTATTTTTCGGCGATCTGTTGGCCAGTAAGTTGGCTGCCCACTTGATATAACATTTAACCGCATTTTCGAAATTGTGTCAAACAAAACGCGACCCTTTGGCGTGATGAGGCGAGATCTACAGAACGTGTGCTTAGCGTTGTAATCACCGGCGGCCAAAAAGCGTGGGCCTAGTGAATTAAAAAATCTACTATACTGATTTTCTGTAATAGAGTACCTGGGAAGAGAGTAAATTGATGAAATCACCAGGTTTTGATGAAAAGCTTCAATGCAGATGTTAGTTCCTTGAAGATAGTCTTCACAATGATCACTCATTAAGTAGTGTTTTAAGCGCGATTTTATTAGTATACCCGAGCCACCACAAGCTCTACCTTGGGGGTCCTTTGTGTCGTAGAGAGTATATCCGTTGATTTTAAAAAAACTTCTAGCAGTCAAGTGCGTCTCAGAGATAAGCATAACATCAATTTGTTTATCCATCATGAAGTATTCTAGTTCGTTTTTATTTTGGCAGATGCCGTTTGCGTTCCAGAAACAGATTTTTAAGTTCATGGTTTGTTTATTGCAGCCTGCAATAATGTAGACTGCATTTTCAACACTTCCTGCATCATGCAGGTCATGTTGGTTGTAAAAAAATTTACAGTTTGTATTAAATTTTCTATTGAAGCCTCAAGTCGATCAAAATTGAAACCACTGTTTTCGTTGGCAAGAGGCCGTTTTTGAGCTGGGGGCTGGTTAGACTTCAAGGCATTAGCGTACGAGAACTGCCTGTTTGGTATGTTTTGCGCTATGGGCTGGTTAGCCTTAAAAATGTTGGCGTATGAAGGCCGGCTGGTAGCTGGTTGGCGCAACTGGGGATAATTTGTATTGTCGAAATTAGGTTGAGCATAGGTGTGATTACGTCTATTAGACAAAGACTGCTTAACATGTACATAGACAGGGCAGCCCCTGTAGTTTGCAGTGTGATTTTGATGGCAATTGCTACACTTTTTCATTTTGGAATCATCTTTTTGCTTATCACAATATATAATAATAATTTATATCTTTCATAGATTCTTAACGTTCCAGGTCTGAGTTTAATTATTAAATCGTCAATTTAAATTAAATTTATATGCCTATATTTCGATACTCTTTGAATATCATTTTCAGGGTTTCTTATTTTTAAAAAATTTAAACTAATAAACTATCATTAAAAAGCATAAAAAATATAAAATATACAAAAATGAAACATAAGTACTACAAATCTTAACATTAAGAAATTTCAGTACAATGCACGATGGGGCAAGAACCGAGAATTTTGGTCATAAATAGAGTATAGATTTAGTGGTTTTATAAAGTACTGCATTGGGGGTTTTGGGAAACTCTGATCTCAATTCTGAAATTTAAATTTTAAAATTGAAGATGGCGGATCTAACGATCCGCGTATATTATGCATTTAGTCCGAAGTCGTCCAAGTTTGGCCTTAAATCAAGCCTACAGAGTTCTTGAACTAAAATTATTTTTGTTTGAATAAAGTCGAATCTGCACTTGAATCAAGCTCTCTGTACTTGATTTAATTAAATCTGTACTTACTATACTTTTGACACCACTTTGGCTTGATTTAAGTACGGATATCTTGTCTTTTTTGCAATAATTCTAGTATTAAAAATTTAAGTCCCTATCTTAGATATTAAGATTTTCAACACAAAAAACCGCTTTTCTACTAACTTGAGTTATTGTTTTTATTGTCGAGAAATAAAATGGTACCATAGAGTGCTGCAAATTTCTCGCTACTTTTAACTCTCCGATAACCAGCAACTTTTACAACGTTCAATAACCGACAAGGTCCCGAGGGACCTTATAGGTTGTTGTATATGTACTCCACTATTAAATATTTTATTTTCGCTAATGCAGAGGTGATATTTATTTCTAATAAAAAAGAGTACTGATATACTTATTAAATCAATTTATTGAATTCAGGTAAAGTAATGGGATCAGGTAATTCTAGGTAAAGTTAGTAATGTAAGGGAGAATAATACAAAGCTAAAGAACTAAAGAAAATTACATGTTTGTTCAAATATTGCACATTTGCATTTTTTTCAAGGTAGAGGAATGTTCAACACAAACAGGTTCCAGACAAACAAAACATTTGTAAGTAGTTTACGCTGTCGATTAGACTCTGTACGGCACAAACGACAAGAAAATCGATTACTACGTGGAGCTAGTGATGGAACGGCAACATCATCTGATGGCTGTGACACCTGTAGAGTAAAAAATACAAACATGTTACACAATTCATAAACAAATCTCTTGTTCATAATGACTTACCACCACTCCGAATGTCTCTATAGCCATACGTATTTTCGGATGACTATTAATGCGGGCGTTAGTTGCCCTTTCTTCAATATTACTCATGACTAGTTGGCGTGATAACATTTTCAAAAAAGAACGTCGTTTGTCCGAAACAGTTTTGGGATTTAATTCGTCATAGATAATAAATGATGCTAGAGCAGCTACGTCTACCATGTTGTAAAACAATGCCAACGGCCATCGTTTTGTTGAACGTTTACATGTGTATGTTCCCAACATTTGGTCCATTGTATCAACACCACATTTGTTGGCATTGTAATCCAAAACAGCGAGTGGTTTTTTCTTTGTATTTTCCGTATCAACAGTATTCGTGTAATGCATAGTACATAATAGCAAAACTGCTTTGTTCTTTTTTTTAACATACGAACATAGAGAAACATCACCTTGGTAAAATTCGAACAGTGTGCTAAAAACTTCCCTGGATTTATATTTCAAAAATTCAGATGGAACAAATGTTTTGTTGCTACGTACTGTCCCCACGAAAGCCAATCCCTTTCCCATTAAAATTAGAGCTAGCTCCAAGGTTGTAAAAAAATTGTCCGCGTAAACAGTACGTCTCAAATTTTTTTACCGAGTCCAGTACAACACGTTGTCCTTGGTTGACTTCACGCTAATCAGTAGGTAGCTTTCCACTATATATTATATCCTTGAGTGGATAATATGATTTGGAGTCACATGCCCACCATATTTTTATCCCATATTTTGCTGGCTTAGAGGGAACATATTGGGTAAAACGTGTTCGTCCTGGATAAGGAACGAGCAATTGTCGTCAATAGTAAGAGATTCGTGGGGTATATAACAATTATCCAAGTTTGCCATCATCATTGTCCAAACATCATCAATAGCAGCTGTTTTGCTTTCTAACGTCCTTTCTTCACGTGTAATTCCATTATCAAAGCGAATCGCTTTGGTGATAGCGATAAAACGATTTTTGGACATTGCAGCTTTGTAAATAGGTAAATGTGTATCACCCCACAACTCTTTTAGGGGCTCAGAATTAGAACGATACAAACCGGAATGTAATAAGATGCCGAGAAATGCATGAAACTCTTTCAGCAATAATGGACTCCATTGCTTGGGTTTCGCTGTTGAGTTCTTAGTATTCCAGGCTGCAGCCAATTCATTGCCTTTTCTGTTTGTCTCTCGAATAATAACATATGCAATTTCATCAGTTATAACAGACTTGAAAATTGACAACGGGTCGCAAGCAATTCCAGATGCATGTCCTGTGTATTTTACAACATTATGTAATTTACAACATTATGTACACGAGCGCGACGAAGCACTCAATACTTTTCATTTGAATACCCAATACTTACTCGATACTTTTAGTTTTAAACAGATTATTATTTTGCCCGTCGTTTTGACTATAGAACACAGCAGCGAAAGAATCGCGTAACTACTTTTTGGTATTGACTACCCTAAAATAAAGATAACAACTCGATACTCGGTACCCAGTACCCAATACCTACACCCATATTTAAATATATTGCAAAAAACAAACTCTAATCACCAAAGGTTCAAGCTTTTTGTTTTAAAATTTTTTCTGAAGTAGCAAAACAAAACAATTTTGCATAATTGTTTCTCTTGTACGTACGTCATTTCCTGCTTCCCTTTTGTTTTAAAAAGAAATAAAATTAAAAGGCTAATAGTACTAGAATAAAAAATATTAAAAATCTTATCTCTACTTAAGTGAGGACATTATTGGCAATTTCATTACGAAATATTTGTTGGTGCTTTTTTCGCTGAACTTAAAAACTGTTTAATTAAAAATTATTATGAGTTAATAACTCTCTTTTGTATTCATTAAATGATTTGTTTCCTTTTTGTTTGTCCTACTGCGTCATTATATTGTACATTATTGACTGTATTTCTCCTATTACGTTTTATGAACAATGGAATTAATTTTTTTTACATGGAATTATATAATTGCAAAATAACAGAAAGGATAGGATAAAAGTGCTCTTGAAAATTTATGCACTCATAAAACAGCGGGTGTTTTATTAAAAAAAACTTTTCTTCCATTTTTGGAACATAATTTTTAGGCATGCGGAGCACACTGAGACATTTTGCCAGAAGGCGGTCACAAGCCTATAACTTTTGATATATGTAATTAACTTTTGGCTTAATTTTGAGATGAAGATAATAAAAAAATATAGTTATAACAATTTCTATAAAAAGGGGTTAGTTAAATACGTTTGTTTTAAAGAACTTATAATAAAATATTTGCAGAAGCTTTAATCGAACAATGTCATAGCAGGGTAATTCAATTCAGCCGGGTTTGGCCATTTTGCTCATACTTTTTACTATAAATCAAGAATATAACATTTGATACTTAAAAAAGGCTGTGAATCGTAAGGACGTTAAGATTAAAGTCGTCGAATAGCGGGTAGACACCGAAAGAACACGATTTCTGTTCAAAATGGTCCTCAGAAAGTTGCGACTGGTGTGACTTTACAAATCTTAGTTTTAAAGAGATATGATTCAGAATAAATTCTGTAAAATTTTTACTATAACGTACACAATAATTTTGACGTAGCTAAGACAGCACAACAAAATGAAGGTTTTTGTGTGTTGTTTAAATAAAAATAGTTAACTATTATGTATTTTTATTACGATGGCGTCACTAGTTTTTCCCTAGCTGCACTAGTCTTACAGATATAGTAACATTTAGCATTTGCGTAATTTACACCAATTTTTGTATTATTCGCTTAATATTTCACGACTCGTTCTCCAAACTTTAAACAAATTTTTTTGGATGGCCTGAGAAAAGAAAAATGTAAATTATTTTTTTTATATAATGCATAATATTTAGGAAACTAGACGCGCTAGAAATATAATAAAGTTATTTTCGTAATCAGCGGACGAAAATATATAGGCATCAGTTGTTTTAATTTTAAAAAATCAAAATAAAAAAAGTTCTAAGGACTGAACCAAAAACACACGATTTTTGATATTCTTGTAATAGCAGTACGATATCCTGATATACTTATCAATGTGACTCTACCCAAATGAAAGAGAATTTTGTGTATATTAATAATCCAAAAAATGTGTTAAAGTTTGAAAGACGAGTCGTAAAATATTAAGGTAATAATACAAAAAGTGGTGTAAATCATGAAGATGATAAATGTCACTATATCTTTAAAACTAGAACTGCTAGAAAAAAAAACAAATGACGCCATCGCAATCAGCAGATGCAAATACATAAGACTTACCTATTTTTATTTAAACAGCAAAACCACTGTTCTGATGCGTAATTGATCAAAGTGTTTTTGATTGTATCATGTATTTACTGTTTGACAAAAAAAACCTTTTTCTTAAAAAAACTATTTTTAAAATGAGACGGGTGTGACCGACGGGTGTTACATAGTACAAAAATTTTAAAACTTTGAAGAAATAAAAGTTTTTTTTTGATTTCGTTAATAAAAAATATAAAGATCAACTAATAAGAAAATAGTAACACAATAAATGATTTGCTATCTGTGCTCTTATAGACAGAAAAATTCTCTGACTCAATAAAAAGCAAAAAAAACTTACTAATTATTTATTAATAACATAGCGGAAAAGCCTTTTCGGTGCCCGTAATTTCATCTCAGTTTTATACGTGTTGATGAACCCTCAATACTATGTTATACTCGTCTGTTTCCAGTCAGCTCGCATTTTCGAGATGTTGCGGTTTTTTATTTACATTGTATACCATATTTTTAGTGCTGCACCTTAAAATGAGAAATTTTTTTTTTGGCAACAAACAAGTCAACTCAAACATATGTTTAATTTGAGTACAATAATTCCGGTGGTTCCTTTGGTATATCTGGTATTGGTATATTTGGTATTAGCGCTGCATTTGACAACCAGTATTATTATTAGTTATGCGCAAAACAACCAGTATTGCCACGATTAATAATTTTTGTAACCCAATTGATAAATGAACTTTTCAAAAGGTAGCAAATATATTAAGCTTCTTATTTTAAAAATTAAATATTTATATTAACAACAGTACCCATATACAGAAAAAAATATTACTTATATCCAAGGAATTTTATCATAAATGCTATGAATCGAACATGATAGTTTTTTTCCAAAATTTTTTCATTCCAGCTAGGAACTTTTACATATATTAATTCATATTTCTTTTAAAAAATGTTTTTAAAAACTAGGCACAACTCTTTCCTTTCTGCCAAACAGACTATCGATTTTATACATTTGTTTATTAAAAACTAAATTCATACTGTGTATGAAATAATTCCTGTTTTTTATTTATAAATTAATAAAATATATGAATAATAGATTATGAACTTTTTCATACTAATTATGCTCAAACTTTTTTCTGTGTAGCTTACCATAATAAATACTAGAAACTTAGTTTTCAGCTACTGAAGTACTTAGTTATATGTTGTAAAAATTTCTTTTATATAATTTCTAATATACAAAATTTGCTTCATTTTTTATAGTTTTACTATTAAAATGTGCATATGTATATATTTTTTGCAAATCTCGTATTTAAATTCCAACAGTGTACGCATTTCAAAAGGAATATTATTCAAATATGCATCGAACTAAAACTTGAAATTTTTTCTATAAATCTATATTAAATAAAGAATTTTTATATCAATCAGGTCAACTATAAAATTATTAAATATAAATATGTAAATAAACTTTTATCCATCGGTTTAACCGATTTTAACATATACGCTAATAAAAACATAAGATATTAATATAATTTATATTAATGGAAAATTGTAAAATAAATACCCAACCGATAGCAACGCTAGGAAAGTGCAGTTAATATCAGCTTGAGAGTAATTTAGTTCTCGTATTAAATTTTCAGGAAAAAGTTGTATATATAGGAATTAAAAAAACATTGAACAGAGCCACCTGACAAGTGCTGATAAACAAATACACGTGAGCACTGACGATGGAAGTGTAGCGGCTTCCGAAAGTGGCGCTACTCTGTTCTTCTGTGTATGTTAAAAAATTATGTTGATGTTAATTTTTCCCTTGTTCCTTGGAATATTAATTATGCCCAATTCTTTCTGAAGATAACGTTACGAACCTTAGCCTAATAATCAATTTAGATTCGTAAAAGCCAAATTGTATTTAAAAGTCGCAGACGCCGTAACTCTAGAGTTAATGGAGAATATATTTGCATATATTTGCTCGTTGAAAATGGGGATATAATTCTAAATTAAAAAATATTGCAAAATCAATAGCGCTATCGAACCAGGAAATTTGACAATTCCATACATATCTAAATAGCATAATGAAAATGTAAACATCCACACAAAAATAAAATACTTATATCCAAAGAATTTTTTCATAAATGGTATGAATTGAACATTAAATTATTTTCTCACATTTTTTTGCTTTAATTTAGGAACTTTTACATAAATGTTTTCATATTTATTTTAAAAATATTTAAAAAATTCAGTATTGAACTTGTATAGCCTGGCACAACTCTTTCCTTTCTGCCAAACAAACTATTGTAAATGTATTGTATTTTTACTTTATATAAATAAAAAAAATTTTTAGAATTTGTTTACAAATAAAGTTTCAAATATTATTCAAATCAACTTTGATTTCATAAATTTATTATTGAAAGCTAAATTCATACTGGGCATGGACAAATTCCTGTATTTTATTTAAAAATTACTACAATATATGAACAATAGATTGATTATGAACTTTTTTCATACTAATTATGTTTAAACTTTTTTCTGTGATGCAAATGGATGATACCTTCCATACAGCTGGGCCGATTTTCTTCAAATATAGGCTAAAAGATTTTAGATCAAGTCACCTTTCGAACAAAAATACAAAAAACTAATTTAAAATCGGTCTAGCCGTTTGGGAGCTACAGTGCCACAGATACACAGATTTAAGAGCATACAGCTTGAAAAGAGGAGATAACTTCCAAATGGCTGGAACAAGTTTCTTAGGCTGTATGAAATAACGCACAATGCAATAAGTCCCAATAAAATAACTCCCAATGAAATGGGACATAAAAAAATTAAATAAGTCCAAAAAAATTTAATGAAATAAATGCAAAGAAAAAAGAAAATTATTCATTCCCAAACTTCAAATGAAATAAGTTCCATTTTTCGATTTTGCTTCATAATGAAATAACTCCCACAAAAAAAAAAAATGAAATAAATCCTAATGTAATAAAGCCCAAAAAATATGAAATAATTCCAGCATTCTTTAGGGGCTTATGACATAAAAAATGTTTTTTTTAGCAAATCTTTAGTGATCGTAGACTGTTTTCTAAATAACTCAGAGGACAAATTCCTTAAGCCCGGCCAAAGTCGGGCAATTCCAAAAATCCCTTAGTAAACAAAGACGGGCTTAAGAATTTTCTGCTCTGAGCTATTACCAAAACCTGCTTTCCTTACTGGAGATTTATGTATTCCCGGTATTCCCGACCTTCGGCCTGGCTTAAGGTTTTGCTTCTCTGAGGTATTTCCAAAGGCGGCTTGGCTTACTGAGGGCTTAGCGCTGCCAGCCTTCGGACGAGCTTAAGAATTTTCTCACTTAAGGTATTTCAAAAACCCGCTTCGCTTGCTGAGGGTTTTTTTCATTGCATATAATATTGAACTATAAGCTATACCAAATGACAGCATAAACCATGAACTGAAGTTCGTCAAAATATTATGTCACCTTTCCGCTTAGGCTGCTCTAGGATAGGTGTGAGGATGTTGGTTCACCTGTGGATGCCAGAAATATACAATTTGTATTAAAATACATTTAAATTAGTTTTTTTTTTCTTAATTTTTTATAATTGTTATTAGGACATATTCAAAATATTTTACTTGATAAATTGAGTGTTTTATTAAAAAAGAAATATACCGAAATACTGCAAAATCCGAAAACCCTGGTAAATTTCAGGATCCCGAAAAATCCCGGGATCGCGTGATTTGAAATTCTGAAATCCCGAATCCAGCTATTTACAAAAACCAGTCCCGTTCGGCATTCCTAGTATTTACTACACGCATGCACGTATGAGTAATATGACAGTACATTCCATCATATTAGTTATTCGTCACCAATTTTTGGCTACAAAAGAGAAATTCTCATTATATTCAGGTTTTTTTTTCGGCATTAAAAATAAATTCGTAAAAAGATTCACGTTCAATATATCGTTAACATTTTTTAAATATAAGGTGATTGCTATAGATAGTAAGGAAACGAAAGTAAAAAAATTTAGTTTGGTACTATTTTCATGCAGTTAAATAAAATGCTTTTGAAAATTTCCCTATTTTTAGAAAATCAGCTCTCCTAGCCACATTTTGGACCGGGCGGTTGATAATTAAAAGCCAGATTAATTATATCAAATGGTTTTTTAAGCGATTAATTTGGAATTTCATAGAAAAATTTACTATATTCGTCCAATGATGGCCGTAATGTGCATGCTTTAATCGATTTAAAATTTCAGCTGCATTCATTTTTGAAGTCTGTTCTTTTGATATATTGAAAACAAAGCAGCTGATATTAATTTTTCCCTTGTTCCTTGGAATATTAATCATGCCCATTTCTTTATGAATTAAAACGTTACGAGCCTTAGCCTAACAATCAATTTGGATTCACAAGCAAATACGTTGCAAATAATCATATTAATAAACAATTAGCTACTAGCTTGAGCTTTTCACATGCTTACATGTTCATATATACTTAAGTATAAAATCAAACCAAAAAAAGTTTGTCTTGAGTAGAACAAAAATCAGACAAATTTGAATGAAGAAAAATAAACCAGTTGCAACACTGGGAAAATGCAGAAATATCAACTTGAAAGTAAATTTTATTCTCGTATTCAATTTTCTCGAAAAAAGTTGTATATATAAGAATCGTAATCACATTCAACAGATCCACCTGACAAGTGGTGATAAGCAAAATACACGTGAGGACTGACGATGGAAGTGTAGCGGCTTCCGAAAGTGGCGGGTTACTTCTGATCTGCTGTGTACCTTGAAAAATTAAGTTGATGTTAATATTTTCTTTGTTCCTTGGAATATTAATCATGAGCAATTCTTTCTGAATTAAAACGTTACGAACCTTAGCCTAATAATCAATTTGGATTCACAAGCAAATACGTTCGAGATAATCATATTAATAAAAAAATTAGTCTTCAAAAATTTTGGAGAACAAATTCGAACAATTAAGGTCTATTTTTGTTAAAATTTTGCAATTTTACACCCTCATTTCAAAGTATTGACTTTGATTTGAACTACATGAATTGAGATAACTTAACCCTCTCTGACTGACGTGACTTCATTATCGCAATTCCACTGATGTGGTAGTACACTAGACACTATTTCGACTGCTTATATTTTCCAAGTTCCATTTGTAAACCCACTGAAAATATTTTTGATTTTAGTTTAATATAGTAGTTTGTTATTTATTGTAATTTGTTGTTGAAAACAAATTTATTGGCATGGGATATATTAGCCTTAAAAAGCTTACACCCATACAAAAACAAAAAAACTTCATATATTATTTTCTTGGTAAAAAGTTTAACATTAATTTTAGCTTATACCTAAGCTAATCAATATAGAGAAAAAGAGATAATATAAAATATATATAAAAAGTTATAACGTATTTTGTCAGGTCTAACTCAATACTGACGTGGTAGACTTGTAGACACTTGAACGCTCACATCAACACCTGCGCTCGTTTCAATTGCTTTCTTTGCACTAAAAATACACTTTGCATATACTCAAAGATTTTCTTCAAAATACAAAAATATTTTTTCGAAAATTTTGGCAATGATATTACCGGAGATATTTACGAAATCAGGAACAAAGTCGTGGATAAAAAGCAAGTTTAAAAACTCAAAGCCAAATGTCTCTAAAAATATATATATTAATGAAGTAAAGTGTATTTTCTTTAGCTATTAATATGCTTTAAACTTATTAAAATCGGATAATATTTTTAATAGTTATAAGGAAAAACATTTTTTCATGCTTGAGGTAGTCAACTTTGACACCCTGTAGCTCACTTTGTGTTTCAACAGAGTAGTTCATAATTCCTTATTCTTAAAGCTTAGGTTCTTCTCTATGATTTTTGCATACATCGTTTTATAATCGGATTGCAAGTTTCAAAGATAAAGATTTATTACCCTTTTTTTCAACTGGAACCACTGTGCAACGATTTGTTTGTACATTTGTCAAGCATCATGTAAAAAATATCATAAAATTGCTGTGGACTTCATAAGGATTTTGGCGTTTCTCAAAAGAAATTAATGAGTTCTCAATACGGTTTGCAATTATGAAACGAGTTACGATAAAAACGAAATCTTTGAAAAAGTCTGCACCTTTTCAATTAGGGAATCTTTCAATGAAACTAGGCCGTTCCGCAATAACACAAAATATCGCATACCTGCCAGTTATCCATATTTCAAAGTCTTATATCTCATTAAGAAAGATTTAAGCTAGAAAATAATTATTTGTATTCGCACCAATCACTTATAACAAAGTCAAATATTACCAAAAGTGTAAACACCAACATTCTAACGAATAATACCTGTTATATAATATCGAGTTATAACCGCTAAAAAGATGTGAGTGATATGTTATATATTTTTTTATGCGTATTTTGACAATTAGAACAAAAACAAATATTTCCCATAGTAGTGCTCATACAGCACAGCACAGTTTAATTTTCTAAATAATTTTTATGTCTCTCCTTCTTAAGTTTTTAACTAAACACTTCTTCCATACACTTAAGCGGTTAACAATCTTCGTTAAGAGCATGCTAACGAGTATGTAACACATTGTTATTCATGCAAGTGCAATGCTAATAGCTTCCCTCTTATGCTAAAAATGGAACACAATTCTTTATAGGAATATTTTATAATGGGGAAAAAAGAAATAAAAATAGAATACATTTTTGTTGGCCCACAAACTTGAGACCAAAGAGCTGTTTTTTGCAGGTAAAATTAAAATCTGTTTTAAAGTTGAATTGCATCCATGCATCCGGTGAATACATAAAAACGTCTTTGACATATAATGGACATGTACTGTGCTTTTTGCAAAACCAAGAATATAGAAAACATTTAAAGTAATTACTATGTTCCGAGTTGTTAAACACATTAAAAAGTTAAGGTTGGATTAAATGTAAATGTTTGTTTGAAAGATATTTATATTGTTAAGAAAATTAAAGACCAAAAACACTTAAAATAATAACTTTGTATAAAGTCCTTAAGAGAAATGAAGTAGTTGTATTGCAATAAGGCACCATAACTGCATCGTTGCTATAGATGAAACATTAACATTCATAAGGGAATTTTTGTAGTTACATAGCTGCATAGAACATATGCCATAAACATTTTGCTATTAAACACTAGTCGACAACCTGTTATCCAGAAATTTAACCAACAGTCAGCCCATAATGGCGAACAGTTACCACTGAGGGCAGTGATTTTTCAAATATTAGGGCGCTAATCAAACCTGAGGCAGTGGTCACACCTCTATATCAAAGGATGATGCCGCGTGTCATCAAGATGGCATGGCCCGAGGGAGTCTTAGAGCAAGAAACAAATTTTTTTAAATACAATACCTATTATTTTATACTGACCAATTTTTTTATTGTGAAAAAATACTAGTTATCGTGCCAGCCAAATGACACTGTATAACAAAATCAATTTAGTAATTTATTTCTCTATCAATGTAACAAGGTTCTATCGACGGTGATAGTTAATGCGATCAATGAAAATAAAGTCAATTGAGTTTAGTACATTTCTGGAACACAAAATATATGCGTATTGCAGCTTTGAAAGTTTACGAATTGAGTTCAATTTAGGGGGAACTAAAGTTCCCTCCCCCTTTTGCATATTCTTATAGTGAATCGGTATAGCAATTGTGGTGTCTGGAAAATGTGGAAAGCACATAAAACAAAAGAGTAGGCTGAATATCCTACAAAATTAATTGTCATATAATTCTTACTATAAATCTTCAAAAGACAGCAAAATTCAAAAGTCAAGTCGAATGTCACAATTATGTCAACACTTAAAATGTACTTCAGAGTTAATTTCGTACTTATTCACAATTAGTGCTAAAATATATCGCAAAACCGAACTTTAAAACAAACACATATTCTGCTTAAGCCTATTTATGCCTTTTGTGCAGAAACACCCAGGCTCTTGGCAGAAGTCGAACCTGCGACCTTTCCTAGCCCCGAGACTAGTTTTCTTTAAAAATATTCCTTACAAAAAATGTCACTATAACTCACCTTATACTAGAAAGGTGAAGGTATAATCGGTATCATGAACGCCAGATTCCATCAGGAAAATACTTCTCGGGTCTGTAGCTATTATTTCTAATCTGTGCTTGGACAGAGCCAGCTTCCGTACGAATGCATGTAATGTTATTGTGTTATTAATATCGGTGCTGTACTCCTTCATTTTTTCAGTATTCAATGTCTTCGTTATCACCAAGGCTCGGAATTTCATGCAAATGCCTGTTTTTTTTTTTTGGTGATAGATAAATAGGTATTGACTAATTATCTATGCGAAAAAATAAATCTTAAGTAGTTTTGCATCGATTTGTAGTTGTATATTTTGGTGGAAAGTGCATATTTTTGCATATTTTGGCTATAAATGCATATTATTGGAGTATTAAAAATTTTGTAAATGCTTATTTCTCAATTTTTATAAAAAATATAATTAGGCCGATAATCGATGGCAACTGAGCTTCAATTGAGTTGCCATTTGCTGAAAATGCTACTATTGATGGCAACTGGCAACTGAGAGCTGTCAATTTCAGTGCCTTTTTGGCAACCATTAATTTTCAGTTGCCGACTGGCAATGCAACTAAAGTTCGGTTGCATTAAATAATAAAGACCAAATTATGGTTGTTTTATGTTTTTTTTCTCTAATAATAATAAAAAATTAAAAAAAAATTTTATATTATTTTAGTTTTGGTACTTTGTTCGTAGGTAAAGGCATATTTTTGCGCATATTTTTAAATTTTTGTTGCATTTGTTAAGCGTTTAAAATCAATTTCTAGTTGCATGAAAGTCCGGTTATCACAGTTTTCTGTTTCAGCGCGTGTAATAATATTGAATAGGACTTCGAATTTGCAGTACAGGTACTGGAGCAAGGCTGATGGTTCACACTTCTTTATAAAATATTTTCCTATGCCTATTAAAATTTAATATTTGGTCACCCATGCATAACTCCGTCATTTGTCAACCGATTTTTAAAATTCTTTTTTGGATTGAAATGGCTTCCTTGCAGTTAGATTCCATTACTTTATTTCCAAAATTGGGGGAAGGGGGGAAGTTTGGTCTCCGACGTATAACTTTGTCATTTGTCAACTGATTTTTAAAATGAATATAACTTTTTTGTGGAAGGAAGGAAGAGCAACATATGCTGCGTTATAGCAAAGTTTACACCAACTTTGCTTGACATATGGTGAAGAGTAATTTTTGGTTCGGTGTAACAAATGCATAGAAAATTACGTAAATCTGATGATTATTATTGAAAATAAGGTTCTATGCATATCCTATTACACCATAGTCATTTAAGAAGTATAAAGTTGTCTCGTTACTGCTAGATCATTAAATTCTTTGATCCATCGTTTACTAAAAGCAAATACACCACGAGCCATATTAATGCACGTATTTATGAGATTAATAAAAAGAAACTTTCGATAAAAAACAATTCCGAGATCAAGAAACTCATCGACGCACTCCAATATGCAACCTCTTAAAGTGAAACACCCAGTAGAGTTAATTCTCCTGGAAAAATTCATATGTTTGCATTTGTGTATCCAATCACGCTGTAGATATGATTGTCTAAGTTGATTATCTGAATTCAAAAATATCTTGACGTCACACAATGGGAAAGAAGGCCAATCTAGGGGCGGAAAAATTATATCTGCCAAGCGAATAGTCTGATCTACAATATATGTATGGATGAATTATTGGGAAGGATGTAGTCTACAAGGTGTTTTAAAAGCGAGGTAGCTCTTTTTAACATTGTGGACAATCAGGCAATTAATGCCTACCAGCTAATTAATTAATGTGTTACCGTCTTTGGGAAAGGGATAGTGCAGAGAGAACAGGTGGTGAAGTGGGAGAGAGATACAAAGCTTAAAGGCACAACTATAATATGCATGCAAGGTAGATTTATTTACCAGGTACTCTTGATTCCACAGCTGTTTACTCTTTTTTTTATTTGTGACTGTCAATTTTGTATCAAAGTACACAAGTTATGTTGTGTATGTGTTTCAATAATTTGACATTTTCAAGGAACTGCGACTACCTGGTAAATAAATCTACCTTGATATTCATAAGCTAGCTTAAGGTAATGTCAAAAAACAACGAAAAGCCTGTCAAATACTTAAGCAAATTAGCCAACACTTTTAGCTGACTATATTGAACTGACATGAATGTATGTATGCAGCGTTGCCATTTTGGTTATTTTTACATGTACTTATATCGCAGTTCTTTAAGACCAATATTCTATTCTACATC
This sequence comes from Panzeria rudis, assembly GCA_956483635.1. Taxonomy (NCBI): domain Eukaryota; kingdom Metazoa; phylum Arthropoda; class Insecta; order Diptera; family Tachinidae; genus Panzeria; species Panzeria rudis. The sequence continues at coordinate 29,567,567 of OY101451.1, read as the reverse complement.
ACGGAAAGATTCATTCACAGGAAAGTCTGATAGAATTCTGCAAGATTTTCTTGTGAATGAAACAAAGTATATCGTTGATGCCATAATATCACACAAAAAATATGAAAATCATATGTTTTGAAATATTTATGGTATTTTACATATTTCGTCGACTAATTTATAATAATAAACATTCATAGAACAGGTATATTAAGCATATGTCTAATTAATAAAGCAGTCATTGCTGTTTTTTTTTTAGCAACTACACCAAAAAGTGCAACTCTGATCGGATAGATAATATAAGTTTATGAAATTTTTAAAACAAATTTCCAAATCGGACAGACTTATCAACAAATCTGTCACATGTTAACTTAAGCCACTTTATCATACTTTTTGAACACGGTTTGAGATTTCTGACTGATCTAACGACTAATGGCTTTTTCTTTTCTAGAAAAAATGCAACAATTTTTTACTTTTTATTGAATAAATCGGAACTCAGCATATTTTTAAATCCTAAATTTACCTTCATAAAAGATGGTACAATAATTTCTAGCAAATTCACTTCCTTAAAAAATGATTATACATATTGCAAATTTTTATTAAAAAGTTATTGTTTGCATTATTTTAAGAAAATCTAAAGCCATAAATCTGTAGTGAATCATGGCCTTAACCAATGTTGCTGCGTTATTTAAAGGCATTTTTGCCTTATTACTAAGGTGTTTATTGCTAGTCAACACAGGGCTATGTTGCTTATTTTTATTACATACGAATTTTATAAATTATTTTTTACATTCATATTTTGGTTATTGTTTCTTATGTATGTAATAAATTTTTTTTAACATTTTGGTTAAAAAAATTTTTGGTCGTGGCAACACTGTATGTATGAATAAGTAAAAAAATAATATAACAATTTACAAAGAGCTGATTCCGTACAGAAATTGCGTTCAGTTTCGCTCTTTGCTTAAGCAAATGACAATTGAGAGAACTTGACGAAACTTTTTCTTAAGTACATTATAGTTTGAAACATACAATTTCTATGCATTCGCACCGTTACTTAAGCTAGCATAAGCCAAGATATGCATATTATAGTTAGGCTTTAAGTCATTTACAACCCTGCTATTGCGCGACCATCTGGTGTCAAGTAGAGGCATTGAGTTGTTTAAGCTGTGTAGCCATTTTATTAGTTCTTTTACTTCGCCGACGGTTCTGCTACAATACCGACGAAGGAGGGTGCTGTAAAGTGCATTCGGGTATGTTAGTATTAATCGCTGCCGGTACTGCCAAGGTGATGAGTGCTATGCCTTCATCACTTTAACAGTCCAACAACAATCAACACAATACCACACCAATGCACATGAGTAAAATGTATGATGTTGTTGGCTTGCCTGAAACTAGTCTTGAACTAAAGACGTCAGCGTTTGTAGTCAAACGCGCTAACTACTTACCCAACAGCACCACCTTGTATGGGCGATACCCGTCTTTCCCCTCTGCTTCGTCAAATTTTGATCGCTTCACTATTGTATTAATGTTGATTTAGAAATATTAATCATTACTTTGTATGGTGAGCACCGATCTCCCCCCTTTGATACCCACAATCTTTTTTTAAAAATTGGAATTTCTTCTAAGAGTAACCCACATCAAATTTGAGAGCTTCACTATGGTAGATGTGCTGATATAGGAATATTAATAATTACTTTGTTTGGGGGTTAACGTTTCCCCACTCCTATACCCCTACGATTTCGCTGGGAATTTCACATTATACTAATTTAGAGCGCCTCACTCTTATAGTTATAAGACTAATTTTACCGATAAAACTCGTTAGTCGTCAGAAAGCTTATATCTTCCAAACAAATAGTCTGATCTACAAAAAATTAGCTATTTTTAACACAGTGGGCGCTATATGTTTCTATATACGAACAAATTTAAAAATTCAAAATGCTTTAAAAAATAGAATTCAAAGTGAATTAAAATTTCAAAATGTATGTATTAAAAATTTTTCTTAAAGCGGAATACCAGTTATAACATAAACTTTTATAGAAAGACCATTAATGAAGAGAACACGTTGATGTCTCCCATCCAGATGCCATTTCAAAGTTCTGTTGGAGAGTCCCATTAAATACAAGTTCTTCAGTAAGAGGCAGTGATTAACTCCATCAAAAGCCTTACTGAAGTCAGTGTAAATAACATCTGTATATTTTCCATTCGTGAGTCCATGATTAATGATTGTAGTTAAATACAGCAGATTAGTTGAAGTAGGACGTCCTTTACGAAACCCATGTTAAGATGGTGTTAACAAAGATGAAATTTGGTGATAAGGAGGCTCACAAATACATTGTTCAAAAAGTTTTTGGATAGAACTTATCTTGGCAATACCTCTGCAATTGTTTACACTTGACCTACAGCCTGATTTAAACAATGGTATACAAAATGATTCTATGGTATAAAAAATTATAGCCACACTTATTTAAAGTGATTTTTATCGATGCATTTTCATTTATTCTAGACGTTGTTTCCAATTTAGCAATTTTTGACGTGCTTTTTCCTTTTTCGCGATGTAAGTCACTTTTCTAGCTTTTATCTTCTTTTTATACGTGTTTAATATTTTTCTATAATGTAAAATTATCTTAAATTCTTTTTACGAATTTAAAATATTCAAAAGAGTTTTTGTGGAATAATATTAATTTGACCTGTTTAAAAAAAAAATATTTGAATTTTATAAAGTACACCTTTTCCACTTGCAATTCAGAAAGCGTCAATTAGTCAGTTGTAATTCAGAAAGCGTCAATTGTAATTCAGATTAGTCAATTGTAATTGAGAAAGCGGCAATTGTAATTCAGATTAGTCAATTGCAATTCAGCAAACATCAATTGTAATGCAGAAGGCGTCAATTGTAATTCAGAAAATAATATATGTAATTAAAATAATTACAAAAAAATGTCTGACGTGAATTTTTTTCAGTTAAAACACCTGAATTCATTTGTATAACAATTTAATTTAAAAGTTTAAGCAGTTCAGCACCAAATATTGGCATAAGCCCATAAAAATGGAATTGAACGAAAATTGCGCAATTTAATGACAAGAAATCCAGTAATACGATTGCTGCAATGTCTACATTTATTCCACAAGAAGTACGCACAACCTATAACCGATGTTGTCTAAAGTTAAAGCCTATGCCAAAAGCAACATTCGTGTTCCAAACGTTGCAGGCCCTGGCGTGATTGAACAAAGATTGATCTCCTTAAAAGATATGATAAATCATGTAATGGACACCATAACTGAGGGTGATTACGATCGTGCTGTGCAACACTGTACAGTTCACTAAGCTGCTGCCTTGGCAATGAATGATATGGCGGTCGGTCGATAAACTACATATTTGAAAATATACAACGAAATACTACATATACATATTTAGATTTTCTTTGCGCTTATTTTTCATTTTTTATAGTAAAATAAAAGTAAATAGTTAATAAAACTTTTGTTCTTTCTGAATTACAATTGACGCTTTCTGATTTACAATTGACACATTCTGAATTACAATTGACTAATCTGAGCTACAATTGACGCCTTCTGAATTACAACTGACTAATCTGAGTTACAATTGACGCTTTCTGAATTACAATTGGTTAATTTGAATTACAAGTGACGCTTTCTGAATTTCAATTGACGCTTTCTGAATTGCAATTGGAAAAGATGTAGAATGAAATAAAGTAAAATTTTATTCAAACTATAGGAATACAATTTCAAAACATTTGTATCGTTTTATTTGAGTAAAGCATTAAATTATAATGGCCGCAACCTTCGGTAACTGTTTACTCGCTAAATTGGTAAAAATGTCCATATATTTTATTGCTGTAATATGTATTTTAAAAAATTTTTGACAGTAAAATACATGAGAAATTTTACCAATTTAATGAGTAAAGAGTTACCGAATGTTGCGTGAACTCCACCAATGTTATTATTTAAATTTCTGAACGTATAAAATTATTGAAATTTTCTGACAAAAAATAAATTTATATTCAAAAAATTTTATTTCAAATCAATAACAACAAATTTTAATTCATGTCATGAGGAATGTGAATGCTTTCAATCAAATTATATTTCTTATATCTTAAGCAGATATAAAATTTAATTTTACTTTCGTTTTAATGAAAAATTCAAAAAAAAATTCATATTGAACAGCTATGATATAAATAAATGAAAATGATTATGACTTTCCTAGAACGCAGCATACGTTGGTTTATGTTGACATGCACGTACAATAAGCAATATTATTCAAAAGTGTTTGCAACAAACACGTGAATTTCTCTTAGCTACTAAACATTTTTTTAATGGAATATTTGTCCTTTTTAATAAATAAATTACTCATTTATTTAAATTCTTCCTTAGTTGCTTTTAATGTGAATACTTTTTTTATTTTATGAATTATTTTGCTTATGAATGAGACCACGTTTTAATGCACTTATGCTTGAAGTTGTACACTATAATGAGATTTACTTGTATGTATACAAACAACAACAAAAATTGTGTCTAGGCTGAATCCATGTCAAATTGATAAAAATGATAATATTTTCGGAAACACCAACTCCGATTTCGATGATATACACCACAAATTTTACCCATTAAAGTAAAGCAAGCCACCCAATTAGTCTTTCGCCTTTTCTCCTGAAAATACTAGAACAACTGATTGATCTGCATCTTAGGAACACAATTGATATACATGTGATCGGTTGTGCTCAGCATGCCTACCTAAAGGGCATGCCTATTGTGGTGCGTTCTTAGACATTGAGGGAGACTTTAACTACAGCTGGGGGATACATAGTGTTTGTGACTTTCTGATGAAGTTGATAGCTTTCATCCTTAGCCGCAGAATTATCAAGTCGAGTATGGGAGGCAAAAGTCTAAGGAAAATATTGACTAGGGTCTAGGCCACAGGAAGGTGCGGGCGACGTGATTTTACTAGTAGCGGAAAGGTTTCTTTCTACTATCAGGAAAGTCGTGCAGTCTAACTATTGTCCTAAAATACTAAGCCAGTCCTCTTTACATGGAACAACTAAATGTACAGCTTTGTACTGCCTATGATTGGAGGCGTGGAGCTGAGGCTAGCAGAGCAGGCTACATACTTGGGTGTTTTCCCGGATAGCAAGCTTTCGTGGAAAATTAAATCGTCGGAAAGGCTAAAGAAAGGCCTCGATACCTAAAACGAATACGGGAACTTCATTATAAGAAACTGGGGTCTGCAATGACAACTTAAGTTACACGTTGGTTTAACGGCTTGTTATTTCCTATGGCTGTGTGGTATGGTGCGAGGCATTGAGGAAGGAGAGTCATAGCAGATTACTTGCTAAAACCTAGAGATCTGCCTCGCTGGACATCACAAGTGCCACGAGGATCACATCTCAAGTTGCCTTAGGCCGAGGCCACGCACTGAGCGGCAAAGCGGTGAGTGGCAGAGCGGCGAGTTTGAGCAGCAAGTGGCTTATTACTGAGCGACATTTCTCAGATTTTAGTCGTTCAAATGCTATTGTCGAGATTGGTTTGCTTAATGCTTTAGCGCGAAGGTCGTATTTGTGCTTATAAAAAGTTTCTGCGACGAAAAAGAAGATTTGGTGTGCATTCTATAAATCGAAAAAGGCTACGATATGGCGAATTTAATCATTTATATAAAAACCTACGCAAATTTCCAGACAGATTTTGGCAATACTGCCGTATGTCTGTGAGATCATTTGATTAGCTGTTGGAAAAAGTTACAACCAGATTGAAAAAACAAAGAAAATCTATTTCTGCAGAACAAAGGCTTGTTTTAACTTTGAGGTAAGTTTTTTTATTATTTCTTTTCTTTGGACTTCAATTTTTGTAATATTATATTTTGGATTTCTTCACGAATTTCTAACTTTTCAATATTGTTACATTTTTCCATAAATGGTAATAAGCTTTTAAAAACTGCAAGTCGTGATTATCTTCTCTTTTCTCTGCATCCTTAAGTATTTCCATCCTTTCCTTTTCCAATTTGAGAAATTCTGCATCAACATTCATAGGTGCAGTCTTCTTTCTTTTCTTGCTGGAACTGGCGTGGAATAATCGGTAGAAGCATTGCTAGTGCTAGGCATATTGTCTGTACTGCTGGCCACATGTACATTGTTGATCAATATAATTTCTTACTCACTCAGAAGATCGTCAATACTATCACATATTACATTTTGTGGCATATCTATCACCTGCAAATTGCCTTCTGTGGGATCTGTAGCAACAGTGTCTTTAATGAAAGTCATCATATCAAAATATGGCCAGCTTATTTTATTTGTATTAGCTTCGGAGCCAGATGTTACCGGTGGAATTTTTTGCAAAATTTTTCGGAATCTGTCCTTCAAATTTTTTCACCTTTCCTAAAAATGGAAAATTAGATAATTATGATAAATAATAATGATTTTTACATATATTCTTTGTAGGTTTCTTGCTACAGGGCATTCCTTTCGAGATTTGGCATTTGCTTTTCGAATGGGCAGAAGCACCGTCAGTAATATAATATCAGGGACATGCATTATCATTTGGGAAGAGCTCGTCGATAAATACATGCCTGTACCAACACAAGACCACCTCCAAAAAGTGATAAATGAATATTACAGGCTTTGGAGATTTCCCAACTGTTTTGGTAGCATTTATGGAAAACACTGTCAAATTAAGTGTCCGTCTAATTCTGGGTCGCATTTTTTTAATTATTTGCATTATTTTTCTGTTGTACTGCAAGCTGTAGTTGACGCTGACAAAAAATTTGTAACAATAGAAGTGGGAGGAAGAGGAAAGCAAAGTGATGGAGGTACTTTAGCTGGATCCACATTATTCAAATTGCTTGAATCAGAAAAATTCAATGTCCCCTTACCACAACCACTGCCTGGGTCAAATATTATTGTACCGAATTTTTTGATTGGTGATGAAGCCTACGCACTCAAAACATATTTGTTAAGACCCTACCCACGCAGAGATTTGAATGCACAAACCGAATTTTTTTAATGATCGTCTTTCAACGGCTAGAAAATGCATTGAATGTGCATTTGGAATTTTAACCTCAAAATGGCGTTTTCTCCAAAAAAGCATTGAAACAAAATCCAACACTGCAATTAGTTTGATAAAATGTGCAACCATATTGCACAACTTTGTAAGAGAATGTGATGGAGATAGTGACCTTGATTACATACAAGCAAGTTCAACAACAAACTATAACTTAGCAGAAATAAATACTGATGAACAAACCCGTTACAACACAAGCAGCAACACAGCGTTGAATATCAGAAATGAATTAATGCGATAGTTTTGGGACTTTAGACACTAAATAAAAATGTATTAAAAACAGAAATTAAATAAAACCTTACCTGTGCAACCGCAAATTTCACCAACTTCACTCCATAATTTCTCGGTAATATTTTTATGTTTGAAATTTGGCAACCTGTCTTGCCATAATACCGGTCGACCTTGAACAGAAGAAATTAATACCTCTACATTCACTTTTGCCATTTTTACTATTTGCACTTCAGAAATCAACTAAATATTTCTGAGCGGCGCCGCTCAGAATTAAAACAAGTTCTATTCCTGAGCGGCGCCGCTCTGTCGCTCAAAAATGCCGCTCTCAGAACTGACGCTCATTGCGTGGCCACCTCAATGGTGTTTCATATGTTTTAATTGTTTGCCGCTCACCGCTTTGGCGTTTATTGCGAGGCCTCGGCCTAAGGCGTCATTCTTCACCTGCAACTCATAGAGGACTTTATGGCGGAATAGCGGCAAGGTGTGCTTCTTAGACTCTAAAAGGCATGTTTCCGTAATCCCTGATTTCACGGACTCTAACGGCGGCTGAAACTGATTTCAGTAGGACACACTCACTGGTAATTCCGAATAGGGGTTTCGTGTCCAATCTAATAGGCTCTATGAGGGTTTCGCGGTCTTTGAAGGTGGGTCATAAATAGAAATAAGCATGGGCCCTGGTATCTACATTTTGAGGATGGACATTCGTAGTTCTTTCAGACTACCGAAAGAATGTAGTATTTTCCAAGCTAAGATCCTGGCGCTTTTCGGGGCCATGGGCGAGCTGGTAACCTTCTACATCGACAGTCAAAAACTTTGAACGGATACAGTATCAAATCGAAACTAGTTAGTGAATGTAGGATAGCCCTCAACTTGCTTATGGAATAATATAGTGCTAGAAGAGGTTGGGTTCCTGGTCGCAGCAATATTGAGGGAAATTAAACTACCGATTAGCTGCCAAGAAAAGGGTCGGTATTAGATGAGCGAACAAGTAACAGATTTTTAAAATTGTCCATTGTCTTAGCGGATGTTTCCAAGAGAGCAGTAGTGATATGGCGAAGTGCAAACTGGAAGATATCATGGTCATCTTCATAAACTCTATTTGCTTGAATTCATATAAAAATTCTTAAAAATTTGTTTTAGAATTGCTTTCATATTAACTTTTATATAAAAATAATGCTTACATTAATAAAACAATCGAAATTTCGCCAATTTTCATTTAATAAATCTATTTAATTTAGAAAATTAAATTTTCCCGGGAGTTCCGGGAATTCGCGGGAACGTGATTTTTTTATTCCCGTTTCCCGGGAAGTGCAAAAGTCCGGGAAATCTTAAACCCTAGTTACAATACAAGAAAATATAAAAAATTTGTTGCGTCGGTTAATCGGTTAATGGACTGAAATTAGCCGGTTTAACCGTTAATCGAAAATAGCCAATTTTAAATCAACCGATCATTTAATCATGTAGTAATTAGGCGGTTAACTGATTAACGGCTAACCGAATGAATATTCTAATTTATATAAAATATAAATAAGAGTTTTCTACATACAAATAACTCAAATACAGTGGAGAATGTATGAACCTTATGAAATTTGATATGGGGGTACTTTAGCATCTCGCATCACGTGTAGGATACTTTTCACCACGACAAAATATCTATTTCTACGTTACAATAGAAATAAAAAAAATACACATTTTTAATAAAACTGGAAAGTTGTTAGCAGTTTTCAGTTTGTACAACTTGTGGCGCGTTGCTATGAGTTGGGAGAACCTTTTGCCTTATGCCGATTAACAATCTGCAATTGGGGGAAATTTTAGCTCTCCCCAAAATAAAGGCCGGAAGGAAACTTTCAAAACTTCGACACACATATATTTTATTTTTCGTCCATATAAACCGAATCATTCTGTTGTACTGTGCATTTTAAGAATTTTAGTAACCATGGCCAAATATTGTTTCAAATAACGAAATAGTTAAAGCCAATGTTAAATTATTGAGCCAGCCTTATAAAATAGGTATAAACAAATAGTGACTATTACAGTCATTCTTGAATTATGATTTTTCTTTTCCTGCATATAATATTACCATGAATTTATTAAAAAATCTTCATAGATTAATCTACTAAAATTAACCTTATGTGAAGGATAATAAACAATAACGTATTATAATTTTATCTTTCTCTAAAAGCAATTACTTCTTTCATAAAAGAAAAAAAAAATACTTAACTAAGTTTAAAAATTTATTTACGATTTTGATATTCAAAATTGTTAAAAACAAAAAATTAAATAAAATTCTATTTTCCAATAAACATTGCAAAGTGAAAACTTTTTTCGCTCGTAAAATTAATTTATGAATTTCAAGTAGGACTGGTGTCGATGGAAAACATTATGAACTTTTAGGTTCAACTATTTAGGGCTACAACAGCAGGAAAAAAAGAAATCCTAAAAAACGAAACAATATTAAAAAGATGTTGTACTTTAAACGACCAATTTAAATGCTAATTTTGTGTTAACGTGTAAAATATTGTTTTATTTCTGTTTCAAAATTTTAACGTTGTGGTATGAGAAAAGGTCGTGAAAATGTCGTAAATTATATTGTATGTTTTTGCTGTTGTTGGTATTCATTATGTAGCTGATTGTTGTGTTGTAATTCATATTTTTTTTTGCTGTTAACAAAGTAATTTTGGGGCTTATTAATATCCATTTAAGAACATGTTAATTATATTCATGTAAAAATTATGTTTGATGTTGAATGCAATTAATCCTTAAGATTAGATATACCAGTACACAATGATGCTTAATTTTAAAGTTTAAAAGCAAATTGTTTAAGTATTTGTCATACGATGACGTAGAGTCGATAACTACATGGATTGCCAGTTTTAGTGCATACAATTTGAAACACAGGTGGAAAACATAGCTGATATCTTGCTACGAAGTTTGAACTATATAGCATAAAATTAGCAGTTCGATTACACTAGCAATAGAACCAAGAGAATATCTGCGGGTAGACCGAAATTTTCCACTATCACAAGCATATATCGCTTAAGCCACCCTCTCCATCTAATGAGTGTCTAAGCTACAACCACCACATGATACCCTAGAGGAGACCAGCAATAACCAGTTTTCTATTTGTCACGACTGGACAAATTTCAGACAACGAAGCAGACTAAAGGCATTATTGGCACTAATATTTCTAAAGAAGAGATTAAGAACATATATATTCTTCTAAAACTACTTTTACTTAACTAATTATTATGAATCTTTGCACTCAAGATTACATCCTTTGACAATAAAATTTAATGAATACCAAAGCCTATGCTAAATCAATATTATTTTTCAACTAGTTCCCCTTGATCAATTCTTGTAAAATTTATAACACAAAAAAGTGAAATGTTTAAAAGAAGTGGGCTGCTATACGCACACACTAAATTATTATTCTCTAACTATAAAATTTATTGCTTAGTAAAATTGTCAGTGATACATCGGTACCAAGGAAATATTATTTTTCAACTTCTTCCACTTAAATGATTCTTATAAAAATTAGCAAACATTAGATTTTCTCTTGCAAAATATTTTAATGACAAGAAATCTCTTAGAGCCCCGCCCAAACAAAGACGAATTATTTTCAACTACCTCTAACCAACCGATTACACTGCGTGACAAATTTCATTTTTTTCTATTTGGCTGAAACACCCCTACATACCAATTAATCCGGAGACAACATATAGTCAAACTGCGTACTTTGTTTTTCATATCCTAATCTTTTGTTTTTTTTTAAAGGATTTAACATTTTTCGTGAATGCTTATTTTAAATAATTTTTCTTTAATATTATTATCTAATATTTTTTAGCAAACTAGATACCAAATAAAAGGGAAGGCTCTGTAGAATTTTATAATAATATCTACTTCAGTTCCCCTGAACAAAAAGATAAAAAATATCCTTTTGAAAATATATCCTTCCATATCCTGAAAAGTGTTCACCAAATAAAATTTCTTTTAAACTGTATGTTGTAGCCTTAAATTAACTTTATAAGACTTCGTGAAATTTTGTGACTTTATCTCTCTTAGTACAAGAGATGTGATTGTTTTTTTCCCGGCACAAAATTAATTTTTATAAAAATTGTATGTTGAAAATTAATTTATCAAAAAACTATAATTTTGAGCCGAGAGCGATAAAAACGTAAAACGTGTGTGCATTTTAGAGTTTATTTTATGTTAATATATATTTCTATATACATTGCAGAACAATAAATTAAAGATTTTGAAAAAAATATTAGCAAAATAGTTTTCAAGGACGTTGTATAAGTTTTTATTCAGTTATTCTTCAACTTTTCTTCCATATGCTTGACATAAAAAACAACTATATGTCAATTAATCTAGAAGCTAAACATAGGCAAACGCGGACTTGGGTCTTCATTTCCTCATCTTTTGTCCCTTTTAAAGGGCTTTACATTTGTTGAGAATGCTTATTTAAATAAATTTTTCATATTAATATGTAAATTTTTTTAGCAAAACATAGTGGTAAAATAGTCTGTTAGAATGTATAAGAGATACAAATTCATAAAATTTTTAGGTCTCATAAAGCTCATCAACATGTAATTTTTAAAAGTCTTTTTGATGAAAACTTTTAAGAATATAGAAGGATTTTTTGAAGACAAATGAAAGCAAATGAAGGCAAATGAAGGAAATATTTTTATAAAATTCTACAGAGCCTTCCCTTTTATTTGGTACTACTATTGCTAAAAAAATTTACACATGAATATAAAAACATAAATTAAAATAAGCATTTTCAAAAAATGTATAAAGTCCCTTAAAATGGACAAGAGATGAGTAAATGACACACAATTTTTATAGAAATTAATTTTGTGCCGCAAAAAAAAAAAACAGTTACAGCTTTTGAACTAAGAGAGATAAAATCATAAAATTTCGAAGTCTTATAGAGTAAACATATAATTTAGAAAAAAGTTTTAATGAAAACTTTTAAGGATATGGAAGGATATATTTTTAAAAGGACATTTTTTTATATTTTTCTTCAGGGGAACTGAAGTAAATATTTTTATAAAATTCTACAGAGCCCTCCCTTTTATTTGGTACCAAGTTTGCTAAAAAATATTAGATACTAATATGAAAAAAAAAATATATTATTTAAAATAAGCATTCATGAAAAATGTTAAGTCATTTAAAAAGGACAAAAGATGTGGAAATGAAAAACGAAGTACGCAGTTTGACTATGTTTTGTCTCTAGATTACAGGATATATAGTGGCGTTTCTGCCGAAAAAACGCTGTCACACAGTGTTATCATAAAACGTTCACACTCATTGAGCTAAGGTGACAATACACGATTATGATGATACGAAAAATTGGCAGTGCCACTACCGCACAAAGTAAATATCGTTTTCAATTACATCTACTTTGCTGGAACTTTAAGTTTCCCTGATTACTTAACTGAGTTCCACTGATAATACAATTTTATGATTAGAATAGTAGGAAGTAACACGCTCATGCGAAGTAAATATTCTTTTTGGCTGTTTCTACTTTAATCGAACCTCACAAAAGACTGGATTCAGGTGACAATACAATATTAGGATAATGAAAGTGCTCAGTGACACGCTCACATAAAATATATTTATATTAATGAAAATATTTTTAAAGAACCGTAAATGCCAAGGTTATGAAAATGTGAATGAAGATACGTCGCACAGTGTCGTGAGTTCAAATAACGAGCGGCCAAAAATAGAAGAAGTTATCGTAAAGAAATAAAATTTCGCACTCATATTTTAATTGATAAAATAATATCACTGCTTAAATTTAGCAATTTAAATTTCAAGGATTCGAGTCCTTCCCATATATCCAGAAATAAAAATATTACTATAACTGAGTGAAAAATAATTGTAACTTAATGAAATTTTGTACAGACATTACCTTTAATATTCTAAATGCTTTGACTTAATTTCGTTCAATTTAGAGCTTACCTCAAAAATGTCCTTTTTCAAAAAAGTAACAAAGGGGCGAAAAAAAATTTCCTTCGCATATGAGTTAATTATTTAACTATATACAGAATATAATATAAATTATTCCTAAAATTTGGCCATTTAAATATCAAGGATTTGTGTTCTCATATATCCTGAAATAAAAAATTACCATAACACAGAAAAAAATTTTGTAACTTAATGAAATTTTGTACAGGCATAAGTTTTAATGTGTGCTGCTTGAAAACTTCTTTCAATTCAAAGCAAGGATACATCTACCTCAAAAATGTAATTTTTTACATTAGTAAAATAAGGAGCAAAATATAAATTTCCTTCATAACTTTACACAATTAAAATTTTCCCCATTTTTAGCATGTCCTTCAAAGCAAAGTGTCTATTAAATTTTTAATTTTAAATAATAAATAAGAATAACATTATTTTAAATTTCCACTTACATATTTTTATTGGAGGTTTAGCTGTTAGTAATTAAACATTATAAAATAATGATCTTGTGCTACTCCTTTTTCGAAAAAAAAAACCTTATGTATGTCCATGTCCATATCACTAGCTTAAATAGAAACGCCCACTAACTTACTATTTTTTTTGAAATCAAATTTTTTGCATATTTCCATATATGAATAATATATGATTTGGAAAAAATAATAAAGCCGTTTCTATATTAATCTAACGACTACATAAATGTTAAAATAAAGTTGTAATTAAGTTATGAGTTTAATTCCAATTGTATGGGTTTATATCCAAAGAAATTTAATTATTTTTGGCTTGAGTTCGGTTTTAATTTTTTCATAACTTAATTGTTAATTATTAAACTCTAAAGCCTCCTAGCAAAAAGGATGTAAATGTTCATTTATTGTAGGAATATTTAAATTTTGTGCGAGGAACTCCGTAACAAATGCAAGCAGTTATACGGAAATACAGTGGCTACTTTAGCTATCGAGTACAGCATTATTATATTCTGTAGTGTATGATGTGTAATTAATGAACGTTAATTTTTCCCTTGCTTGTACCTTATTTGTAATCACATCAGAATCATATTACAAAATCAGATTAATATAGCTTTTCAGTACTAAGTTTTCGATGGCCGCTACACTCAGAAAAAATTATCACCAAAGAAATTTGCAAACAAGAGTTTGTCTAAAAATAAATTTAATTTTCAGTAACTGTCTACTGAATCAATGAATTTTTTGTTTGACTTTTATTTAGGACGCCAACACCCAAAAACAACAAGAAAACCTGTGTCGTAAAACAACCCCATGACGGCATACAACCAAATAACAACAACAACAATGATAGTTTCTTGACTGAAGATTTTTGAGTGAATCAATTCGTTAATGTCGTTGGGTTAACATTCAGACTTGGACACACTTAACAAAGTGAAATTTCATAGACAAAAATTTTGTTTGATATATTGCAAATAACTCAGTAAATATTTTTGTTTGATTTGTTTCACATTTGTTAGTATTCTTAGTATTCTTAGTTAGTATTCTTGTTTTATAACTTCATTCTTGTTTTATAACTTGTGTGAGAGTTTTCAGAAAATCCAGTAAATCTTTTTGTTTGATTTAGTAAGTTGTTTTGTGTACCATTGTAAATATTTTTAAACAAATTGTTTTATAGATTTAAACGATTTGTTTAGTGAAAAGAAACACTTTTTTTCAATGAATTTATTCAGGTGTCTTTGTCTATAATTACAAATTTGTTTGTAGGTCCGTTTCTAGACAAAATATTTACTATTTCATTGAATTCCTTTACTGAAAATGAAATTTAGTCTTGTTCTGTGCTCATTGTTTATTTTCAACACTTGTGACGGTTGATATTAGTAACTAGGAACATTAACTATCCAACCAATTTATTTAATTTTTTTATTTTTTAAATTTTTTTTAACGGTTATCTTCAATAAAATTGAACTAACAATAAGAAATCAAATCTATAGCTCTAAAAATTTTTAAGTCCAGCCAATGCCAGACAAAACTAATTGTTTCAGTGGTTGGTTCTTTGGTTGTCTAAGTCTCTCGTGTTCGGCTGAGAGCCAGAGTGTCCGTCCTTCTCAGCCGAGTGTGGCCTCTTAAGTTAATGATGTTTCGGGCTAGGGGATTTGGGTTCAACTCGAGTTTTTTTTATGTATCTTGTCACGTGTGTAGAAAACATTGTCTTAACTAGCGACACATCTAGATCTTTATGAACTCGCTTGTTTCTGACATACCATCGGGCTGCTGTAATCGTATAGAGTATATCAGATATAATACAGGCATATATCAGGCATAAATCAGATATAATACAGGGTCGAGAATGCTGCCTTGAGGAAATCCGGGTTCAATCGTTTGCGGAGGGCTTAGAAAATTACCTTCTTTAACAACAAATTTGCGATCAGTTAAGTAGGTTTTGCTTTAGTTTATGTATTAAACCTTCGCGCCATAATTTATCGAATGCCTGAGAAACATCGATGATGAGCGCAGAGCAATATTTCTTTTCCTCGAAGGTTTTTTTTTAACCGCATTCACGAGTCTATGTGTGTGTTCAATAGTGCTATATGGTCTCTAAAACGAATTGGTGGTCTGCAATGCATCCAGTACGATTCAGTATGGGTGTTAGCTTATCCTTAAGTAGTTTTTCAAATAGTTTTGATATGTTATGCAATAACCTTATAGGCCTATAGGATTCCATCTTCGTATGATCTTTGCCCGGCTTAGGTATCATGGTAATTAGCGAAACTTTACATTCTGCGGGATAGCCTTTAAGGCGCAAAACACAGTTGAAAATAAATAGATTTATCCTTTTGGCATTATAGGATAGATCTAAAAGCATCTTGTTGGTTATTTTTATCAGCGCCTGGAACTTTATTCGAATTTAAGCCCACAATACAGTACTCAATCTGACGAATATTGAACCTCAAGGTAACATCTGGTATAGAGACGACTGGTGTCAGATCAACAATAGTATCAGACGTATTTGGAGTAAATACTTTCTGCAAGTGGCTTACAAACAGAGTACCTTTTTCAGCGTCAGTTCTTGCCCAGTCTCCATTCGAAGCTCGCAATGGAGGCTTATAGATCACTAGTCTTTTGAGGCCTTGGGCTTCTCTCCATAGCGAATAGTCTGTTTGAGGAATTGCGTCGAGCCCATTCAGAAATTTTTGAAGAGAAGGGTTTTTTTGGATATTCTAGTAGCGTGTTAAGCTGTTCAGTATATTTCTTCAGATTTTAGCTGAGGGGATCTGTAGCATTTGCCATTCTCTACGAACTCTTTTTTTCAGTTAAAAGACGTTCTACTGCTGCTGAATAAATTTTGTTATATCTCACCTGAAAATTTGTAGTAGTAGCATTTAGAGCAGCTTGCTTAAGATTTGTGTCAAACATTCCAATAGAGTCAAATATGCCAGCAGGCCTTTTTAATGGAATATTTTCTGTGCAATGAGTAATTAAATATTTTTTTTTATTTGAACCAATTAATACGTGTGTTTGTCATCGTTAAATCACAGGTGGGTGAAGAAGTTGTATGTAAATATATTAGTGACAATAGTTGGTGAGTGATCTGAAGGCAAATCTAAAGATGCTTCAACTTGGATCATTTCGCTGGGCACACCCTTTACCATTCCAAAATCAATAACATCAGGACTTTTACGTCAATCTGTTGGCCAGTAGGTTGGCTGCCCGTTTGATATAACATTCAAACGCATTCTAGAAATCGTGTCAACCAAAACCCGTCCCTTTGGTGTGATGAGACGTGATCCCCAGAACGTGTGCTTAGCGTTGTAGTCACCGGCGGCCAAAACGCGTGGGCCTAGTGAATTAAAAAATTTACTATATTGATTTTATGTAATAGAGTACCTGGGAGGAGAGTAAATTGATAAAATCATCAGGTCTTGATGACCAGCTTCAATGCAGATGTTAGTTGCTTGAAGACAGTCTTCACAATGATCACTCATCAAGTAGTGTTTTAATCGCGATTTTATTAGTATAGCCGAGACACCATAAGGTCTACCTTGGAGCTCCTTTGTGTCGTAATGAGATATCCGTTGATTTTAAAAAAGCTTCTAGCCACTGGATGCATCTTAGAGATAAGCATAACATCATTTTGTTTATCCACCATGAAGTATTCGAGTTCATTTTTATGTTGGCGGATGCCGTTCGCGTTCCAGATTTTTAGGTTCATGGTTTGTTTAATGCAGCCTGCAATAACCCTACGGTAAATGGAACTGACACAAAACAAGTCACGTGACCGGTCCCCAGATGGTAGGGACCAGTCCGAGTTCTAACACTTCCTATGAAGTGGACCAGCCACTTTTATATGGGGATGGCCTAGGATGGGGTTAATTGATACTTTGTATGAACCTTGTAACTTGTCTCTGAACTATCTTATGGAGTCCTAATCAGTGTAGAATAATATAGATTATATATATAAATATTATTCCCAAACTCAGCTGTAATCATCGATTAATCTATTTTTTATTGTTACAAATCCAAGTAGAAATTGTATTTTATTTTTAAGCGGTGTCTTTGATAGGATTCGAACCGACAACCTCCGGCATGACAGGTTAGAACACTACCCACTCGACCACAGGGGAACTTATATTTCAATATTATAAATACCAGTTAAGCTCTCATTGAAGGGAGACAATTAGATCCAGGTGCATCGAATTTGTTCAGTGTCGTTTACTCCAATACTAGGCGGAGTACTAGCTAAATTGGCTGAAAATAGCTAATATGTGACCATTTAGACAATATGTCTTTTTTCACCATTCGTTATTCGTTATTTTTGGTACCAGTCTCATTTTCTCAAGTCATAGGACGAGTTTTTTTTGGATCATTTGTCACCAAATTTTCCGCAGGGGATGTATACTGCATTTTCAATACTTCCTGGATCATGCAGGTCATGTTGGTTGTAAAAAAAATTTACTGTTTGTATTAAGTTTTATATTGAAGCCTCAATTCGATCATAATTGAAACCAGTGTTTCAGTTGGCAAGAGGCCGTTTTTGAGATTTTGCAGGTTAGACTTCAAAGCATTAGCATATGAGAACTGACTATTTGGTATTTTGTAACAAATATACATTTTTGTTCAATAAATTGTTTTTGGAAGGTTGCTATGTTCTATCCGTCCGTTTTTGGCATTATTGATAGTTTAAACTGTAATAAGTTACTCTAATGTTTACACTCAAAACACATGCCATATATATTACAGAATCGTAAAACAAAATTGTATACTCAAATTAATACAATTTTAGAGTGACTTTATTAAAGCTTTAAAAAGATATTTAAATAGCTATTAAAATATCCTTAAAAAAGGCAAAGTAAAGGATTCGGTCATAAAAAATTTTTTTCTAATCGGTAAATAAATATGTTCTACATTATTCACTCCATTAATCATTAAATGAACATGTTTCAACACAACCCTTATTATAAGCAATATATTTTTAAGGCAAACCTTTTCATAAATATGTTGTTCATCATTTAAATTTAAGAAACTGTTAACGCACAACAATAATCCTCTAGCAGCAGAGTTAAAAATCAGAAATAAAAAAGACATCAAATATTAAAAAGTTCTATAGGAAAAGTTTAGTAACGGCATTCGTAAAAAGTTAAAACATTGAACTGTAAATGTTGATAAAACAGAAAATTATTAAAAAAATAAAAAAATGATGAGACGGGGTAAAATGCTATGGCTGGTTTAATATTGTTTCTTCTGTTTTGAATAATTTATCATGTTTGTAAAACACTTTGTAAACATTTTACTATTTTCAAATGTAGCCAAAGATTTTAGGAAGTTTTGCTGCTTTTAGTAAGGGTTAAAATCATTACCAGTTACATATATAAGGAATATTTTATGTCAAATTATTATTTTACATGAATATGGAGAAACATTTGTGGATAAGTCAGTAGATAGCAGATCCACTATAACAACTTGGCGGATATGCAGAATATTTTGGAAATCATTGAGAAAAAACAGAACATATGGCAAAATGTCGGAGGACTTTTATTCACCTTTCGCGCTTACGTAGAAGTTGTATTCTGCTTCAAATATTTTCTAGCAAAAAAAAAATACCTTCCATAGAAGACAATAAGATCCTGAATTTGTGATCAGGAAGGGGTGCAAGTCCGGATCATTTCTTGTGATTTTTACATATCGTCAGCTTATCAATGCTTTGTCACATATGCCACAAACTCGGAACGGAGAAAAACGACAAAGAAGGTTTACATAAAGTTTTTTCACAATATATTCGATATAAGCTCTCTAAATCCTAAAATGAATGTAAATCAGCTTCCAGATTTTAGGTCGCTTTTATTTGCACTTTCATTTTATATATTACTTTAAATAACATTTTCTTGAACGTGTTCAAATCTACAATCAAATCTTATTTGAACATAAAAAAAAATTATATTCTTATTTTCAAATCGTTTAAAGATTTTATAAGGTTATTTTTTTCTTAAACTTTCCTAGATTATTCAATTGAAGCAAACTTTTTTGCTTAATTAACTGCCTTGATAAATTTTCAAATTAGCCTTAATTTAAGTGAAAGTAAATTGCTTATTTACAAGTTTCTTTTTAAGAACTTTTTATTTTATCCTAGTGTTTCAGTGCTTTTGAAAATTGCAAAAAGTTTTTAACTTTTTTCGACCATTTTTGTTATTTACGTTTGTGTTGCGTGAGAGGTAGTACTTGGCCAAAACAAGAAAACATCAGAGGAAAGTAACAAGTTTACTTTGCTATATTTTGTTTCTACTATTTAAAAATAAGTATAAAAAGGAAAACAAGAAAATATTTTAATAAAGTGCGCGTGGAAAACCATACAAAAGAAGACCTATAATATAATAGTATTTTAGAAAAGTAAGTTATATACGCACAAGAAAATCATTATTTAACTCATATAAATAATACAAAAAACTCTAAAACAATTCATCTTAAGTCTTGAGTCGTTTTTTTCAGAGCAGAAATATTTTAACAGTATTTTATATTTAATTGAATTATGAAGTATCAGCCAACATATCAGGAAAAATATTTAAAGTTTATTTAACAGTTTCAAAGTATTTTGTGCTTAAAAAATTATTGAGGGCTTATATTCAATAACTTCTATGTACCAAAAGATAATTTTTCAAAAGTTTTTTGCGACATGAGCACACTGGAAAAAAGGCTAATCTAGCGGTGGAAAAATCATAACTTCCAAACGAATACCAATTTTACCGATAAAACTCTTTAGTCGTTGAAAAGCTTATATCTTCCAAACTATTAGTCTGATCCACAAAAAAAAAAACGTGTGCCTACAAAGGCTGTCGGCTAGAAGGTCTGTAAATGGATTAGATATTTTTAGATAAGACCAATTTCATCCATTAAATTATTAATTCATCGGAAACCCATATCTTCAAAACTTATAATCTGATCTTTTTAAGGTCCGTACAAAATTAGTCATCATGATGCCTGTGCATCATATGTGATACATTGGACAGTGATAATTTTGTTCCGCCGTTAGATTGGCCATGTTTCCCTCTGTGAGGCGTTTTGATTTAATGCGCATTAAATAATTAAAATGACAATTTCTAATTTTTTATTAGTTATGCAGTTGTGCATTTCAGCTAACAATATGTAGTTTTTAATTCTTCAGCCAAGTTACGATTTTTTTAATTAAGCTAAGTAGGAGAAGCAAAAATGTATTGGAATAATATAGATTGCATAAGTATCTATGCAATATTTACAGGGGTCGGCGCTCGAAGTTTTACCAATTGCACGCTAATGAACAGGGAATAAATGTATATATATACAAATCTACCATGAAAATATTTTAAACGATGCTTCGATACCTTGGGAACGTTAACAATTCGATAAACGAATTTTTCGTTTGACATTTGTATGGAAAAATGTTGCTTTAAAACGCATTTGAGTTATTTATTTTTCATACAAAATTGAAACGTTTGGAAACGAAATTTTTATAAAAAATCTGCCCATAAATAAAAATTGAAAAAAATTACGGCATTTTTATTTGGTAACACTTCGAGCGCTGACCCTATAAGTTGCTAATCTTGCGTGTGTTGATTTATATTGACTGTGATTTGGCTTCTCTTGTTATTGTTTTTCTCCGAATTCTTTTAACTTATTGCAAGTTGTGCTACAGTTTATGAACTTTGAACCGTGTGTTAACAGTTTGGTTATCAGATTTTATTCTTTCTTTGTTATTAAATGTATTCCTCTTGTTATAAAATCAATTATCAACCCTTACAAAAGATTTATTCGTTACTTTTTACGTTTCTAGCATCCTTCCGCAAGTTGACTGTTCAAGCTTCATTAAGCGACCTCACTTTTCTTACATAATCAGTTGCAAAGAAACAAAAGTGTTCTGCTTACATGCACAGAAAAAATTTGTTTTTCAATTTAAACACAAAATTCTCTGAATCAAATGATAATTTGTTCAATTTAAGTCCTACAAAGAAATTTGTAAATTCAAATACAGAAATTTTTAATAATTTGTTTGAAGAAAATTTGATCTTTTCAATTAATAAATTTTTCAATAAAAAAAATATTTTATGGAATTAAAAAAAAAACAAATGAGACAATTTTATATTTTTATCAGGTTGGCTACACTGAAGATAGCAGAAATGAAATGAAATAATAAGTCAAACAAAATTGTTTATGAAACCAAATAAAGACAATAATAAAAATTTTAAATCAGTTTCAAAAATATTTTTCTTAAAAAAAACCTGTCATAATTTTTTTCTGTGTATAAAGTAGCATAAACTTCAACAATATTTATGAAACTAACAACAATAGAAATCGGTAGTTCACATTATATAATGAACTATTTGAGCCTTAAACTTTGTGCTTTGATATTATTATTGAATAATTCATTGCGTACTGATATTTGAATCTAGTTTTCAGAATTATTGAGTTAAATTAATTTTAATATTGTAACGTGCTTTTTCCCAAATTAATTGAAATAAAGTACGATATTAAAGTTTTATTAAAATACATTGAATAATATTGTGGAGGGATATTAGCTAGTTCCTTAATGGGCCTAAATGCAGATCGTCAGGTATTTTAATGAAACTTTAATATTTTACTGACTAGTGAAATATTAATTTAGGAAAAAGCACGTTACAATATTTAAATTAATAATTTTTTTTTTTGCATAAGTTGCACTATATCTCTAAAACTACTGAGCAGATAAGAAAAACAATACTTGTGCCTCTTAAATATATTATTGTTGTGGAATTAGTCTGTTTTAAATATTTGTTTGTTTTTAATATCTTGTAAGTTTTTAGTCTCTGTGAGATTTGGTATGTAGGAGAGGCTGTAATATTTTTTGGTCAGATGTATCGTTTGTGTTATTTTCCCCGTTTTCCGAATTTCCACATCTTTGCATTAAGCTATTAATTAGTTATGTTGGATAACTATTTTTGGACAAGATTTCTTTGACCTTGTTAATATTTTTGTTAATGAACTTATTGTCACTAAGGTTGAATACTCTTCTGATGAAACTAAGCGCTGTGTTAATCTTTTGTTGTTTTGGTTGTGTGGAGTGAAAATTAATCAGGCGTCCAGATGCTATCGACCTTGCGTACCAATCGGTAATAATTCTATTTCGCTCTCTATATAATTGTATATCCGAATATAGTAATAGCTGTTGTTTTCTTTTTCTACGGTGAATTTAAGTTTTCTGTGATATTTGTTAAAAGTTTCTAGTATGGTATCTTCATCATCTTTTTTTTTTTATAATAGCAAACAGATCATCCACCTATTTTGTAAAGAATTTGATTTGTATGTTTCGTTCAGTTAATTCCTCCAGTGCGTGTTTTACTAGTCTATCAAATACAATATCAGCTATCGTAGGCGATAATGGGTTCCCCATTGGCATGCCATAGGTTGGTTTATAGTATATTCCACCATATTGGAAATAGTTATTATCTTCAAGACAAAACTGTAGAAGCTTGAGGAATTTTCGTCTTGGAACTTTGCTATGTGTTTGTAATTTGCTGCATTGCTCCATAATATTATTTATAGCCAAGTGAATTGGAATATTGCTAAACAGTGATACCACGTCTAGGGAAATTAGAATTTCATCTTCGTCTAATGTAATATGCTCTAATTTATTTTTAAGTTCTAGGGAATTTTTTATGTTGTACTCCTCTACTATTATATTTCTGAGAACTTCTCCTATATATTTAGCTAGTTTGTAGCATGAGACTTCAATCGAAGAAGAAAGTGGGAGACAGATAGAAAGTTTAATTCATTAACAACCCTGCTATTGCGCGTTTTTTTTTTTTGTAGAGCAGTGTTGCAAGCCCTCTGGTGTCAAGCAGATGAATTGGGTTGCTTAAGTTGTATAGCCATTTTATTAGTTCTTTTACTTCGCCGACGGTTTTGATACAATACCGACGAAGGAGGGTGCTGTGAAGTGCATTAGGATATATTAGTATTACTTGCTGCCGGTACTGCCAAACTGATCAGTGCTATGCCTTCATCACTTTAACAGTCTAACAACAAGCAACACAATAACACACCAATTAACAAGAAAAATGTATGATGTTATTGGCTTGCCTGAAATTAGTCTCGCGCTCAAGACCCCAGGGTTTGTAGTCAAACGCGCTAACTACTCAGCCAACAGCTGAAATGAAATATTGCTTCTTCTGTTTTAAATATACTATTCTATATATGTTCATGAAAATACTGAAATTTTATTTTATTTTTTTCTAAATTTTTTAAAAATAAAAATTTTTCTAAAAAAATGTTTTAATTAAAATAATTAAATTAATTAATTTAAAATAATATTATTGCCAAATTTTGCTTTTCTATATTAATCGAATAGGGCATCCTGTTATCCAGGTATGTTAACATATGCCAGCAAAATAAATTCGACATTTAAAAGAGGTAAAAGCTGTTAGAAGCATTGCATTGCGTATTTAAGAACAAATGCTTCCAAAACTGTTACCACAAATGCACTAAAGTTTGCAAAAGAGCACGAAAAAATAGGCACGTACTTTTATTAGCTTTTGGCGATAATTTTAAAATGTAAACAATATATATGCAAAGCAACATAAATATTTAAAATTTAACTTCTCTCATTGACGATATGGCTTCTTGGAAGCAAAAACGTAAGCGAGACCCTTAAAATGTGTTTTACTTGTATACACGAATAGTACATTTTAAAAATAAAATAAAGCAAATAATTTAAAAATAGTGTATTTATAAGACTAAGTTTATATATATGAACTTCGTGCTGCCCGTTTGCAACATTGTTTGTGGCTAAGTGGTTGGTGCGTTTGATTTCAAATCTGAAGGTGCTTAGTTCGATACTAGTTGAAATTAAAATAACAAACTGTGAGTAAATATATAAAATTAATAAATAAAGATAAGAAGTAATAAGCCCATTTGCGAACACGTCCATCCACCATTCTTGCCAATTAACATTAACTATTTTTTCCATATATTTTCAGTTTTAGTGCCGAAAATTTTGATGATTTTTAGCACTAACATAAGCAATTTGTCGAAACAGAAACTATTGCTTCTAAGCTGCTCATCTCGAACAAAAATCATACATTATACAAGCGCAATAGCAAGTGATTCCGTTTTCTTGCCTCCCTTGCAAAAATGCTTCGAGCAAGCAAATATTTTTGCTGGGATCGCTTCTTTATTGCAACGTAGTCATATCTGAAAAAAAATGGAACCTCCCAAAACGCGTTTAAGGTTTTAAAAATATTAGCAGTATATGGCCGATATATAGCTTCGGCTTAGATTAAGATATGTTTCTGAAAATTGTTTTACATATAACGAAGATAGTATGGAAAACTCAGTTTTCAGTAACTTTTAAATTTTGAGATATAATTACGTTGCAATATGTTGTGCAACTGCTTCATTTTAAAAAAAAGTGTATATCTCGAAAACGATAACCAAAACTAATAACCCTGCAGATTCGGATTCAGCATCCCAAACTACATAAGAAACCACTTTCAGTTGATCCATTCTGAAGCCTTGTAGATTTGTGTTTTTAATAGTCACGACCTGGGAGAACGAATGAAGCATTAAAATAAGCTAATCATACTTAAAAATTTTATAGTTATTTTGCTATCTGTAAGATTTAGAGAAAAGTTGTTAATGTATGAAATGTTGCAAGCTTCACAGCCAACATTTGCTTTATACAAAACTTTTCTGTGAAATTAATATTTTTGATGTTAAGTGGCAAGAAATCTTAATTTTATGGTTTTTCCCAAATTTGAGTGCGCTAGCGGCACGTTGTACCCCCAAACGATTGACCTGAAATTGGGGGAAGAGACTGGGAAAAATTATTTTTTTTCCAAAATAAGGGTAGCCCTAGTCTATAGCCAGTATACCTGCCTGCTGCCTGTACACATACGGGAATAATCACAAAAAACAGCAAAAAATTTGGTAAAACCAAAAAATATATGCATAGAGTCTTCTAAAGTGATAATATATAGTATTCCATAGCAATTGCCAAATTTTAAGATACTGCATTTAGTATAACTTAAAATATATTAATTTGAAAATGAAAAATACTCTCAAGTATGCTGTCTGTAAACACGAGGGGATAATCACTAGAACCACAAAAAATTTAGTTTAAAAGAAAATATACATATAACTAGCTTTTTCGATCCGGCGATGTACGGGTTTTAAACGTATTAAGGAGAAGTCCTTAATGCGTTATATATCGTCTATCTGGTCTGGCAATATGGAAGAAATAACTCTGCCAGAAAGAAAGCCGACTTCAATACAAAGATCCCATAGACCAGATTACGAAACGGACGCAATTTTGCGCTAGGTCACTTGATGCGTCCTTCTACTAATTGTGTGTTCTTCTGCAATTTTTTATAGTTCCAAACCTTTCATGTCCTTTCCAGTAAAAAGTTTTGAAATCGGTCAAGAAAAGGTGGAGTTATGCGATAATCAATATATCGGGCTACCACTTTTTCCTCCTCATTTCCACTTTTATGGGATCAAACTTCAAGCAAACTCTTTCAAACAAAAAAATAATTTTGAAAATCGGTACTAAAATGACGGCGTTATGCATTGTGGGAGGGAGGTGGAGCCAATTTCCTCATCAAACCTTTTTAAACAAAAAAAGAATTTAGAAAATCAGTTCACATATGACAGCATTAAACATGAGGAAAGTAAATTTTTCCATAAATTTTGGAAAAAAAATTATGGAACCTAACTTTCAAAAAAATAAAAAAAGAATTTTGAACATCGGTTCATAAATGACAAATATATGGAACATAACTGCAAGCAAACCTTTTCAAACCAAAAAATAATTTTAAAAATCGGCTGACAAATGACAGAGTTATGCTGGTGGACAAAATCTCTACCCCCCCATTCAACCCTTTTTTGGATAAACAATATGGAACCAAGCTACAATCAAAACCTTTCAAACAAAAAAATTTTTGAAAATCTGTTCAAAAATTACAGAGTTATGCATACGGGCAGGTTTTGACCCATTTTGTCCCCTTCCAGTACAAAATCCAAGAAAAATACAGCCTTTATGAATTGTGTGCGAAATATGTATCTGTATACCAAATTTCATTTAAATCGGTTTAGCCGTTTCGGCGTAATGGCGTAACAAAGATTGCGAACAAACTTATGGATAAAAATACAGGCAAACCCTTTCAAACAAAAAATAAAAATAAAAAAAAAAACATTGAAAATTAGTTTTAAAAATCGGATGACAAATAACAGAGTTATGCGTGGGGGCCATTTCAAATTATCATGGTGGAGCAAATTTCCCCACCGATTTTCGAAAAAAAATTATGAGACTAAACTTCAGTCAAACCCTTTTAAACAAAAAAAATTTTTTTGAAAAGTGGTTCACAAATGGAAGAGTTAAGCATGGGGGAGCAAATTTCCCCGCTGATTTTCGGAAAAAAATTATGGTACTAAGCCACAGGCGATTTCCTCCCCTTTCAAAACAAAAAAGAATTTTAAAAATCGGATGACAAATGATAGAGATATGCGTGGGGGATATTTCAAATATTTTTCTTTCATATAAGTCTCGCCTTTTTGTTCTGAACAAAACAATTCGGTCGTGTCGTTCTCAACTGAATAGAAGTGATAATGTATTGAGGACAATTGCACTACCTAAGAAAATACTCCCAAAAACTTTTATTAAACAAAAAAATTTTCGGTCAATGCGTTCTTACCACATTTTCTACAACGTAGTTCATACCCAACCTTTTCCAAACACCCGGCTATTTACATATTTTTACCTAATTTAAATTTTTAACGGGTATTTACTATTTGGATTTTTATCCTCTTCCCATCTATATTCATGATTTAAGTTGTCATATAATAATATTTCCACTGCCATGGTATGAAATGGAGTTTTTCAACATTAATTTTTGACTCATGCCATGTGTCAAAAACAAATATGTTCAGAAAGAACTAACGTTTCTAATTTTGCATAAACTTCAACCCGAAGAATGCTTACAAAGCATGGAATTTATTACCAAGAAAAATGCTTCGTATGAAAAGGATATACATATTTATTTAGAGGCAATTACGTAAGGAGAAAGTGTTATTAAAAAAAATTTTAGTTCATGGAATATTAAATTTACATACGAGTACCCTGGAAAAAAGTACAAAAATAAACGCTGTGGATAATTGACTATAAGTATTTATTTAAGACACCCAAAAATGTAGAAAATACTGTTTTACAAGCTAAAGGAAATGGCTGTTAAAACTTTTTCTATGATAAAAGAAAACAAAAAATTTTTTTCTCTATGCTGTGCAAAAATGAAGTTTAAAGTTTTTTTTCTGAACAGTTTCTACTGCGAAACTCCTTTGCGTTAGCTTAGTAGTATGCTTAACTATAAGGTTTGACATAAATATCTGTCTCCTGTTGTTCAACTTTTGAAATGTGTCATTATCATTAAACATCAGTAATATAAAAATTTAGGTTAAAAGTGAAAGTATAAATTTTTTTGTAGTAAATAACGTAGGCACAGCAAATTTAGTTACATATTTGCCCATCAAGCATACTCAAAAACTAAAAAGGACAATTTTGAAGCCTTAATTTGATTAGTTTTATTACTTTCGACAGTTTTCTTACACTCATCTAAAATTTCTGTATCATAAAAATCACATTATGATCCTCATCAAACAAAGTTTAGCCCTGAGCATTACAAATAAAAGACAAAAAAGGGATTTTCTTATATTTAATGTGCAATAAAAGACATAATCATATGTTCACCATTTTTTATTCTTAAGATTTGAGGGTATGGAAGGTAATTCATTGATATTATAGTTATTTTTGGTAATAAGAACATGACAGATATACTTAATGACAAAGTTTTTTTTTATGTGTACTATTATAGTCAGCTATCATTCTTTTATGTGCAAAGATTGATTTTAATCAACTACGAGTTTGTTTGTTGTTTAAGTTTCTTCACCAGTTGCTGATATCAACAAGTAGATTGTAGAGCCACGGCATTTTCTCAGAACAATTAACATTTACGCCTCAAAAATAAAATTAATCACCTCAAAGAATTTCTACCCAACCTAAATGATTTATTTTTGATACTTTTCCAGGTAACATAGTAAATTTAATTCTGAAGTCCAAGTTATTTAATGCAAATGTAAAAAAAAAACTTTTATACTAATGCGAGAAATTGAAGGCAGAAAACAAATACATACCTAATTGACCTTGAGGAAAGTCTCTAAGTCTGTTGGAAAACCCTTAAGCTCTGACGAAATCCATATAAGTAATAAATCTTTACTCAATGAAACAACTTTTCGACTTAATCAAAACAGAAAACTGTTAAGAGCAGCCGAATGCCGTATATACAGAAAATCATTCTACGTAAATTCAATCTACCCTTATCTCCAAATTTGGTTTTAAGTTACATAACTAAAAATGAAGTAACTCCCCCAAAAAAATACTTTAGAGGACTTAATTCCATGTTGAGATTAGAGATTTACTTCATTAAGCAGTAAGTACCCGAAATTCAAAACAAGCTAGGTCTCCAAAAAAGGAATTAAGTCGTTGTTCTTGACTTTCACACAAAAGTTTTGTATTTTAATTTTGATTTTGTGATATAATTCATTACACAGTTACATTACACAGCTCTCTTCCTTGCTCAGGAGCGGATCTATAAAGTCTAAAAATAAGGCACTTCGGTCATGTACAATTTTTTACTGCTTGCCACTTTTTTATTTCTCATCCGATTTAAAAACTTTTTTGCAGTGTTATAACCCTTAATAAGACCTAAAAGATAAATGCTTGTTAGTATACTTATCTCTTACAGTTAGTGAGTTATACTAGTTTCAAAATTTCAATTTCTCAATTTTTCAAAACTTTTGCCCAGGGTACCCCCGTAGTATAGTGGATTAGGGTGATCGATTATTCGATATTTTCCAGAAACCGGTTTTCGAATAGTTCGACTTTTTGAAGTTTTAAAAAAACCAGTTACGGTTTTCAAAATTCAGAAAAAATCGGTCAACCGGTTTTTTTAGTGAGAAAATTATTATAAAAAAGTTTTAGCCTTAATTAGCTTTATTAAAAAAAATAAGTTAATAGTTCATATAAATACTATCCGCACAAAAATATAGCTATGAAAATAAGGCCAAGTTCCTATCCAAAAATGTCGGCCGTAAGAAGTACTGAGATCAAAATAAGGACCAAATTCTTGATAGGTACAATACCTGGCGCACTACCGTGCGCCTAGATCCGCACAAAAATATAGCTAAGAAAATAAAGCGAAGTTCCTATCCAAAAATTTCGACCATTCAAAGTACTGAGATCAAAATGAGGATCAAGTTCTTGGCGATACCATCTCATTTCTAGGCAACTAACTAACTTGGCAATATTTTTCCCAATATTAGATGTAAAAAAATATTGCCAAGCTAGCAGGTTGCGCAAAAATGAAATGTTGCTGTACATATCAAGAACTTGGTCCTCATTTTTATTTATTTATTTATTTATTAACGGACGAAATTTTTGAATAGGAGCTTGGCCTTATTTTCACATTTGTTTGTGCGGATCTGGCTTCATTTTTCAAAGCTTTTGTTTGGTATACTTCTCATCGATATAATTTCCTATAATTCCCGAATTGACAATTATAGTGTCTCTTACTAAAAATAACACTTCCAGTATTTATTAATCAAAGTCCGAAAAATATAATAGGAAACCTAGTGCACAGATTTACATATTTTCTAATTGTTTATTTCTTGACATTCATATCACTAAAGAGTCAAATAGACTACGCAAGCGACTGGCCAAACATGGTAGAAATTTACTTTTGCACAAGTCTGTTGTGTAATAGATGGGGATGTTTTCGTGTTGACGTTTGAAGAAAAATCAAACAATTTAAATATTTTGACTGTCATACTGAATTTGTGGTAAGCTGCTTGTGTAGTCTGTTGTGAAGTTGCTTCATATGTAACAAAATTTCCATAGAGTGAGGTCGTCGTCGAAAATTTAAATTTCTGATTAAGGTGAGAAATCTATACTTGTACGAGCTAGTTTTGTGTAATCTGTGTATAAATGAAAAAAACTATGTTTGGCAAGCAGCTTTCAAAGTTTGTTTTGGCCTTAAAGCGCAGTATCCACGATCAAAATGCATGACACAAGCATCGTATTATCATAGAATCCATACGTGGGGTTCTATGATAAGTTAAACTCAGATCATTTTATAATCAACCAAACGTCAAACTAAATATAAAAATATTTTTATGTACAGAGTTTGAAAGCTCTGAGTATGAAACACTACTATATGAGCTTACCTTGCTATTGTCTTTCTTTAGTACATGTATGACCTATTACAAATACACGTTCAAATACAAGCTTCATGCAAGCGAAAAATTCAAAAATTTAGATTTTGTTTCAAGCATCGTCGGTGTGACGCATACAACAAAATTTTACTAGTACTGCTATAAAGCAAGTCATACATTTTGACCGTGAATATTGCGCTTACAATACATGAACACTGTTCATTGAACAGCAATACAAAAAAAAAGCAAGCATTTTTTGTTTGCGATGAAGGTGACCATATAAAATATGGAGTTTGACGGCCATTCTACATCACAATGCCAGTTTAATTCGTCTCTGCTACCACCTTATACAATTAATTCGCCTTAATTTCATGTTTCACTAAATGTTGTTGAAAAAAAATACTTGGGAAAATCAACACTAAAAGTTCGTCTAAGTTTTAATATAGTAAAAACTTATAAAATATACAAATCGAAAAGTATTCGACTTGGCCGGTTTTTTAATTAAAAAAAAACCGGACTATTCGATGTTCGAAAAATCAACATTTTGAAAAAACCGACAACCGTGTGGCGGAAAACCCGGTTTAAAAACCGGTCGAAAAACCGAGTCGATCACACTAGTAGTGGATAGTGTGCTAGCCTATTAGACGGAGGTCGCAGGTTCGATTCCTGCCAAGAACCTGGGTGTTTCTGCAGAAAAGCCGAAAAATGCTTAAGCAGTATGTGTGTTCGTGTTTTTATTTTCCACACAGGGGATCCTATATCATCCGATTTATATAAAATCCTTTCTTCGTTATTTGGAGAACAAGCGTTTAAAGACTTGAAAACATTTCATGAAATTCTGCCGTTTGAGTTAAAAAAATATTTAGTTTTTAAATTCAAATTTGAAAAAATGTTGAATTTTCGACAAATTTTGTTGAAAAAAAAACACCATCACTCTTTTATATAAACAAATTATTTGGTAATATATAGCAAATGTATACTTATCTGAAAGGTATCTGTACAGACGTGAAGCGACGGCAAAAAATTAACGAGTTTCATAATATAGTTGGACCTGCGCAATTTCTAGTACGAACTATTTTAAATCGAAGTTTTGAATTTAGCCCACATGCTCTAAAATCCTAAAGCTGGGATTCCAAATCCTCTACCATGTCCGAAAACCTTTATGTGTACAAAGTTATTTGGCAAAGTGTTAAATGAGCCTTGGATCAAGTGTGTACACTATGGTCAAAATTGCTCAAAATTGCATTTTTTGGGATTTCTTGAAACCTTTTAAGAATTCTGAGATTCCAAGAAAAAAATCTTACGTTTTTCTTCCACATTATTTAGTATATAAACGATCAACGATTTTATAGCATTAAGAAAAAATTTAATATGAACAAGATATTACATAACAACATTTTTCCCCATGTGTTGCAAAAAGTCTTTCAAAAAGTTTTAAATTGCTAAAATCTGAATACACTATTGAAAGCTACGAATAATTTTGTAAGTTTCGATATGTGATATATATAACTTCCTCTTTTATACGAGTAAAATTTATGGACTTATAAGTAAAAACCCGTGCTCATAAAGCTTTACTTTCCATGTTAGATATAATAGACATGGCGTATGAGTAATATTTATTATATTTACTACTCATACATACATACGTGATATATACAGGTGTATATGACTACTGTGTTGTCGATTTAGTTTCAGTTCGATTTAGTTTTCATAAAAAAAAATTTTATTGCTTAGGTATATATTTCTTACTTCATATTAATCCGCTTCGATTATTCAATGCAAAAAAGAAGATTCTTTATTGAATGCTGTTTCTGGCGAATTACATTAACACTGCCAACCCAGCAAAAAATAAATGAACGCGCTCAAAATAAAATAGTGTTTTTATGATTTCTTCTTTCTTCGAATGCATTCTTAATGCCATCGCAAATCTGTAAAGCTGTGGTTACTGAACTCATGAACAATGCAGGCAACATTGCTAAATAATCTATGTATCTATCTTCTATACATATAAAAATGAATCTGTGTTTGTATGTTTGTTTTTTGCTGGTTTTTTTTTGTCTGCATGTTCCTTATACCACACCAACCGCTGCGACCGATCGTTGTGAAATGTCGGCAGTGGCGTACTTATGACAGGGAAATTCAAATATGCGGCTATTTTTTTTTCTTTGAAAATTTCCGGTGGAAAGAGTGCAAAGAAAATTGTTAATTTCCATATATCTGCATAACTACAAGAGTGAGGCTCTCTTAATTGGCTGTGAGCTGCTCTTGAAAGAGAATGCAACTTCCACCGAGATCTCGAAGTTATCGCAGATGGAAATGGGTACCCCGCATACGAGGTAATTATTAATTTTTCTATATCTGCACATCTATAAATTCGATATGTGTGGTTATTAGAATAAAGTGCAATTTATAGCAAAATCTTGGTGGCATAGGCTGGGGGATACGGTCCTGGAAATCGCACGTTATTGTAAGAACGACACACATCGAATTTAGAGAGCCTCACTCTTATAGTTGTACAGATATAGGAAAATTAGTAATTACCTCGTATGGGTGGTAGTACCCGTTTCCCCATTCGATACCTTCGAGATTTCGCTGGAAATTTTTCTTCAAAGAGCAGCTGACAGTAAATTTAGAGAGTCTCACTATTCTAGTTATGCAGATGTACGGAAATTAAACATTTGCTTTGTACATCCCCCTTTGCAATCAAAATTAAAAGAAAAAAATAAATTAGCCGCCTTTTTGAATTTCCCTGTCATCACCCTGCGGAAAATTTGGTGACAATTGATCCAAAAGTACTCGTCCTATGACTTGAAAAAATGAGACTGTAACCAAAAATAAGGAGTAGTGAATGGTGAAAAAAGACATATTGTGTAAATGTTCACATATTAACAATTTTGAGTAAATTTAGTTGGTACTCCGGCTACTATTGTAGTAAACGGCACTGAACAAATTCGATGCATCTGGATCTAAGGCCTATCACATAGTATCTATATAATATTAATTGTTTCCCTTAAATGAGACTTCCATGCCACTCAGGAGCCTGTTCCGTAATTATATTCAGATATTAACTTCAGCTTAACTAGTATTTATAACATTGAAATATTAGTTCTCCTGTGGTGGAGTGGATAGTGTACTAGCCTGTCATGCGGGAGGTTGACGGTTCGGATCCTATCAAAAACACCGCTCAAAAATAAAATGCGATTTCTACTTGGATTTGTAACAATAAAAATAAATTAATCGATAATTACAGCTGAAGTTTGGAATCATATTTATATATAACTTATATTATACTACACCGATTAGCACACCATAAGATAGTTCAGAGACAAGTTACAAGGTGCATACAAAGTATCAATTAACCCCATCCTAGGCCATCCCCATATAAATGTGGCTGGTCCGCTTCATAGAAAGTGTTAGAACTCGGACTGGTCCCTATCACCTGGGGATCGGTCACGTGACTTGTTTTGTGTCAGTTCCATTTACGGTAGGGCAGTAAGATAGTTCCGAAATTTCATAACGATCGGTCGCACCGTTTGGCGATGTATAAGGTGCAAACACACAAAAAACATACAAACACTGATTCATTGCACATGCACGACCTCCAATGACACGTATGTGTTTTTGCCAAATTTTTTACGCATGCTATATTATTAAAACCTATGCTTTAACTTCTAGTTTTCGCTGGGAAATGCTATATTAGAAACAAAATTTATTATTCTTTTATTCACATTAATTAATTATCATAAGCGTGATAAAATGTAAAACTTCTATATACTAGAGAAGTAATTTTTCATTGCTATCCTAGAGAAAATTTATTTCATGTAACTTTTTTCACACTTCTTATCTTAAGTACGATAAGCTTTTATTGAAACGAGTATAATAAAAAATGAAAACTTGTATGTAGGCTGAAAGCAGTATGTAAAAAAGTCTATAATACCTTAAATGGGCATAAAGAAATTTTATATTCTAAATGAAACTAAACTTTTTTAATGCAGGATTTGCCATTAATCGTGGTTGTTTATAACTTATCAGTGGAGTAATTCGTTCCATATTATAAGAATTTTATAAACTGTTTTACTTTGAAAATTGTCTTTGCTCTCTACGAACAATTTTATATAAGCTAAAATCTAATGAATGAGATCGATTAATATATTGGATTGCCAGTAGTAAAGTATCTAATATTATTATCAATAACAATAAGGTATACAGTTCTAATTTATTTAACGCCAAACGAGGACATGGTTGCTACATGGTTTGAATATATGAAAAAATACTTACCTTTTTTGATTTCGAGGGCCCTAGGAGCACAAAATATTTGGAAAAATTCATAGGATTTGCCTTTTTTCGGTACATTTAGTTTATTACCATCACAGTCGAAGGATGCTCTTAACTTTTAGAAAGTCTTCCACCAAAACAACTTCTTAGTTATTTTAATTTAAAAAAAACTTTTCCATTGAAACAAGTTCTCGTGAACGTGATACATAACATCAACGCACTTCATATTTGTTTTCTATAATTAAAGACAAATAACTCGCGTAGCACTTAAAGAACTTATCACAAAATACATTACTTAACACGTATTGATATTTAATTACTTGCTTTCAGAAACATGATTTTCTTTTTCTCGTTTCATTGGTAGAAAATACTGAATATATGGAGTCTTAAAGGACGTCAACTGCAACTACTTATTTCTTACAACTTCTCGAGTTATAAGAAATGAACGTTAACCCATTAATGGACAAGACTCAAACTAATGTAATATTTAAAAGGCTTAAAAAAAAACTAAAAGAAGCTATGTTGTTGTTTTTTGTTTTCCGTTATTATTAAATTTGCAGACAATCAAATTATATGCATAAGGACTCAGTCGCTTAAAAACTTTTGATGTAATAGCACATTTTATTGAGGGGTGTTTGATTTTTTGTCCAAAATATTGCAAGATCATGAGCAGCCGCAGGTAAAAGTTAAATAGTTGTTTAGTGCGTAAAAAGCTTAACAAATATTATTAATTTTTCCCAAGTTTATAATATAAAGTGTTAAAATAATTAAATTTGGTGCAATATTTTTGTATGTATTTCTTATAAATTGAGCTCTAAAATTCGAAGTGGCATATGGTACTCTTGGCCAGTATTTTGAATGACTGAATGTCTTTATTTTTAGACTCAATCCACAACAAATTTTAGACTATCTGAGAGAAATAGAAAGTGAAGAGAATAATGTTGACGAAATTATTATTAAACCTCCATCGCCGGAATATGCTTCTGGAGAAGATGACGCCAATGAAGACTCCGGTGGAAATATACACGATATACATCACAATCAAATTCAGGATTGTGTATTTATTGTTCAGCAAAACGGCGAAAACTTAGGAGGTGAAGTTATTTATGATAGTCTAAGCAATATAAATATCTTAGATCAGTGGGCCAAGAATTAGAGCTACCAGTAGCCGAAATAGTTAATGTTCCATCACCAAACGTTCTTCTGTTGGGATGAAAAGAAAACGTAGTGAAATATCTAATAATAATTCAGATCTTGATATACCACCTAATTTGCAAAGTGATAGAAATTCTTTCAAATGGAAATACGTTACTGATATCCCAAAGGTTCCATTGTTTCCTGAAACCCACTATGATGACTAACCCACTATGATGACTGCAACAAAACACCAATTGATTTGTTTTTTGATGACGATCTAATATACATATATGATCGCCTCAGAATCCAATAGCTATGCACAGTTAAAAAATCAGGTTGATGTACATATAACTGATAGTGATATTCGTACGTACATTGGTGTACTAATAAACAGTGGCTATACGCAACCAGCAGGGAGTCGTATGATGTGGAAAGCTGATGATGATGTTCATAATAAAGCAGTTTCCAATGCGATATCATTGAACCGATTCAAAACTATTGGACAATACATTCATTTTGCCTAAACTGATTTGTATAACGCAAATGATAAAATGTGGAAACTGCGTCCACTAACTGATAGATTGAATCGTAATTTCGCCAAATACTTTCTTCCAGAGCAGCATTTATCATATGATGAATCTATGATTGCATATTATGGCCGCCATGGGTGCAAGCAATTTATAAAAGGGAAGCCCATTCGATTTGGCTATAAGGTCTGGTGCCTAAATACTCCCTTGGGCTATCAAGGGAAAAACCAAAGATATAATCAACGTATGCAGGAGAAATTTGGAAAATGTGTAACACCAATGCTGTACATGATACGTTCCTTGCCAGAAGACGTAAAAACATTACCATTTTCTTTTTATTTTGACAATTTATTTACTGAAATCCCAGTTCTACATTATTATTGAAGTACCAAGGCTACAATGGAACTGGAACTATTCGTGAAAATCGAATACCAAAATCTTGTCCCTTACAAGATAAAAAAGAAATGAAAAATAAACAACATGGTTATTCTGTGTCTCGAAAAATTGAAGGAACTGATATCATTTTTACAAAATGGGTAGACAACAGTGTCGTATCATTGACATCCACATTACATGGCGAAGAACGAAAAGACCTTGCCTCACGATATTCACGGGATGTACAACAAAGAGTTAACCTTTCACGTTCTGCTGTTGTGTCAGCGTATAGTCGATATATGGGTGGAGTTGATCGTATGGACCAAAACGTGTCGAACTACCGCATGTCTGTTCGCAAGAAAAAGTGGTGGTGGTCAATTTTTACTTGGACTATTGATGTTCAAAATGCATGACTACTACATCGTAAGTCCAAAAACAGTATGTCACAATTAGATTTTCGTCGAAATCTAGTTCAACATCTTTTGAAAACTGGTACTGACAAATCTCGTTCTGAATTTACTTTTCGTCGATATGCTCATTTTACTAATGCAGATATTCGCTATGATGGTGTTGCCCATTTCAACCATGCAATCGACGACACTGTGCACTTGAAGGTTGCAAAAGCCAAAGCAAAGCGGAATATAAGAAGTGCAAAGTTGGCTTATGCATAAAATGTTTCATCCCATATCATACTGAAAGAGTTCAACAGTAGATATCTTATATATAATTTTGTCAAATATGTGTACTTATGTATAACTATTTTTTCATTTATTTATGATTAGTACATACTAAGTTTAATGAAATGGAATAAAAATGAATCAACTGAGTATTTTTTTTTAACTAAACACAAAAATTATAGCCCATTTTTATATTGAATATAGCCAGTTATATTCGTGGACAAGAGTGCCATATGGCACTCGCCCCTGGGGCGGTCCAGGTGGGTCCTATATAAAAAGCGATCATACACTTGAGTTTAGGACATATATATTGATATATGTGCAAAGTTTGGTGAAAATCGGTCCACAGCGAGCCCGTGTCCACTAATGGGTTAACCTGCAGTGAATTGATTGTTCAAAAAAAAAAGAACGTAATATACATGTGTATTAGGGTTGCCCTTTATTTTAAAAAGTGTTCCGATTCTAATTATCACCTTGTGGTGATAACATCACCACATGCGATAATATACATACGGTGATACAATATAAAAAAAAGACTATTGGGCAATTTATAGTGTTGCCATATCAGTAATATTTTTCATATTTCATATTATTATCTGCATGCATAAATTTTTATTGAAAATTTTCAAGCAAAAAATTCATAAAATTTTGCGCATGAATGGCATGTGCTTAAAAAAAATTCTATAATTTTCTTTCAAATTTTGATGTTTAGAATAAAATAAATAACATTAAAATGTAGAAAATAAATAAAAAAAGTGTTTTGTGAAAAATAAGTATGTAAAAGTCATCGCAATTTATTACGTGGCGGTTTTAAAATTAATTTTTCGGGAAAAATTAAAAAAACAATAACCATTGTGAGATATAAGCTGTTTAAAGTATCAGATAGTATTTAAATACAAAATGCGGGATTGAATGATATGAAATCTCGCTTTCAATTGCCCATATCTTATAAATTTTATATTTTTACTATTGCTTGTAGCTTTACTATTGATCGAATTGAGGCGTGAATAGAAAATTTAATACAAACGGCATCAGCCAACATAAAAACGAACTAGAACACTTCATGATGGATAAACAAATTGATGTTATGCTTAGTTAAGAGACGCATTTGACGGCTATACATTTTTTTAAAATTAACGGATATACTCTCTACGACACAAAAACCCCCAAGGTGGTGGCTCGGGTATACCAATAAAATCGCGATTAAGGCACTACTTAATGAGTGATGATTGTGAAGACTATCTTCAAGCAACTAACATCTGCATTGAAGCTTTTCATCAAAACCTGGTGATTTCATCAATTTACTCTCCTCCCAGGTACTCTATTACAGAAAATCAGTATAGTAGATTTTTTAATTCACTAGGCCCACGCTTTTCAAAAATGCGTTTAAATGTTATATCAAGTCGGCAGCCAACTTACTGGCCAACAGATCGCCGAAAAATACCTGATGTTATTGATTTTGGAGTAGTAAAGGGTGTGTCCAGCGAAATGATCCAAGTTGAAGCATTTTTAGATTTGTCTTCAGATCACTCACCAACTATTGTCACTATATATTCACATACAACATATTCACCCACTTGTGATTTAACGATGACAACCACACGTATAAATTGGTTGAAATACAAAAAATATTTGAGTGCTCATTGCCCAGAAAATATTCCATTAAAAACGCCTGCTGACATAGATGACTCTATTAGAATGTTTGAGGCAAACCTTAAGCAAGCTGCTCTAAATGCTACTACTACAAATCTTCAGGAGAGATATAATAAAATTTTTCAGCAGATGTAGAACGGCTTTTATCGGAAAAAAGAATAGTTCGTGGAGAATGCCAAACCCCTCAGCTAAAATCTAGGCTGAAGAAAGCAGCTGAAAACTCTACTAGAATATCAAAAAACTGCTTCTCTTCAAAAATTTCTGAATGGGATCGACTCAACACCTCGAACAGACTATACGCTATGGAGAGCAACCCGAGGCCTCAACAGACCAGTGATATATTAGCCTCCATTGCGAGCTTCGAATGGAGACTGGGCAAGAACTGACGCTGAAAAAGGTACTCTGTTTGTAAGCCACCTTCAGAAATTATTTACGTCTGATACTACAAGTTGAACTGCCACCAGTCCTTGCTATACCAGATGTTACTTTGAGGTTCAATATTTGTGAGATTGAACACTGTATTGCCGGCATAAATTTGAAAAAAGCTCCAGGCGCTAATATAATAAGCAATAAAATGCTCTTAGAGCTACCTTATACTGCAAATCGGATAATTTTATTTGTATTTAACAGTATTTTGCGCCTCGAATGCTATCCCGCAGAATGGAAGGTTTGGCTGATTACCATGATACCTAAGCCAGGTAAAGATCACACGAAGGTGGAATCCTATAGGCCTATGAGCCTATTGTCTAACATGTCAAAACTATTTGAAAAGCTACTTATGCGGAAGCTAACACCCATACTGAATCGTACTAGATGCATTCCAGACCACTAATTCGGTTTTAGGAGACAACATAGCACGATTAAACAAACACATAGACTCGTGAACGTTGTTAGAAAAAACTGCGAAGAAAATAAATATTGGTGCAGTTCACACCTCACCATTGTTTTGCGCTCTTCACCGATGTTTCTCAGGGATTTGATAAAGTATGGCACGAATGTTTAATACATAAACTAAAGCAAAACCTACCAGAAAACAGCCCATTGAAGCCGGAGCTCCTCAAGGCAGCATCCTCGGTCCTGTATTATATCTAATACATGCCTCTGACTTGCCAGTAAGCAGTAACATACACATATCAACATTCGCTGATGATACATCTTTTCTAAGTGTTCACAAAAGCCATCAAGAAGCTTACCGCTTACTGCAAGATTATATACCGCAGTTGGTACAATGGCTAAATCAATGACGGATACAAATTACGGAACAAAAATGTCTACACATTGTTTTTACATTGTGCAGAGAATCCTGCCCACCTATACAAATAAATAACCAAACTATACCTCAACACACTGAAGTAAAATATCTCGGTGTTCATCTTGATCGTCGTCTAACATGGAAGTCCCACATAAATGCAAAGGTGACCCAAATGAAATTAAAAGCAGCTCATTGAAAAGAACTCTACTCTAAACCTAAATTGTCAACTTTTTTTATACAACTCCATTCTAAAATCAATATGGTTCTACTGTATCCAGTTATGGGGCACTGCCTCGGCATCAAATGTAGAAAAAATTCAAAGGCGACAAGATAAAATACTCCGTACGATTATAGCAGCCCAATGGTATGTCAGAAACAAGCGAATTCATAAAGATTTAGATGTGACGCTGGTTAAGACAGTGTTTTCTAAACAGGTGACAAGATACATAAAAAAACTTGAGTAGCACCCAAATCCCCTAGCCCAAAACATCATTAACTTTAAAGGCCATACGCGGCTGAGAAGGAGGGACACTCTTGCTCTCAGACGAATACGAGAGACGTAAACAACCAAAGAACCAACCGCTGAACATTGATGCCAACTTTGGCTCTTTTTCACGATAAAACAAAAAATGATATGACATATTGTATTGTCATATCGTAAGTTTCTTACGGTATGACAACGCTGCGATATGACAACACCGTGTATGGCTATCTTAGTGTTGTCATATCGTAAAATACTTACGATATGACAATACAGTATGTCATATCGTTTTTTGTCATATCGTAAAAGAGAGCCAAAGTTGTCATCAATGCCGCTGAAACAAATATTTTTGTTTGGCATTGCCTGGACTTAAAAATTAGAATTTTAGAGTTAAGATTTGATTACTCTTTGTTAGTTCAATTTTATTGATGATGTTTTTACCCATATCTTAAATAAAATTCTGTTCCCAACGTACAAGAAGTAAATTTGTTAACATCGGGCAGAAATTTAGAAAGTTACAATAGATTTAGTGAAAACATCCGACTTTGAATTTTTATAAAAGAATTGGTATGGAGTACGAGTATAAGATAAATCCCAGTGGTGCAGAATTAAGTGTTTTGGAAATATATCCACCATTTCT
Organism: Panzeria rudis; assembly: GCA_956483635.1. Classification (NCBI taxonomy): domain Eukaryota; kingdom Metazoa; phylum Arthropoda; class Insecta; order Diptera; family Tachinidae; genus Panzeria; species Panzeria rudis. The sequence continues at coordinate 29,525,591 of OY101451.1, read as the reverse complement.
AACTCTTTAGTCCGATCAGTTTAAAATTTTACATGGAGATATCAGAGCAGTGCTCTTATTTAATTTAGGAAGATGAACTTTCCATATTTCCCAGGTTCAGACGTTCAGAGGGCAGCAGTGCAATGTAGTGCACACATCGGTCATGTAAAATTGTTCAAGGCTTGACATTTCTATGTTTCTCACTCGATTCCAAAAATTGTTTGTGTCCTTATATACCTTCTGAAGTTCTAAAAAGTCTTTGGTTAAACAAATATCTTGTTTAGTTAGTGAGGTATACTCATTTTAATATTAAAATTTCTCAATTTTTCAAATCCTTGGTCCAGTATTTTTAAGAATTCGGATCCAAATAACAACCGATTGTCACAATTGTTTCCTTGTTAATTACATGACAAAATTTGAAATAGTTAAAAAAATAGTTGATGGAAGTATTCTTTCAGAGTTGGAAAATATACAATCATTAATTTGAAAATTTAAAACTTTTGAATTTATGACAATTTTTGCCCAATAAATCACCATAATTGTTTTCTATATAAAATTTTTTCTCAAGGAGCAAATACATGTCTAAAAGGTATCTTGACAGACATGATTTTAGAAAAACAACTTAAACGAATTTACAATTTTGGTAGGCATACACCCTTTTGAAATCTACCTATTTTTTAGATTTATTAGAACTTTCTTAGGAATCCGAGTGATTGTCAGATACAAATCATAGTTTTCACATAAATTCCTATATAACTGCAAAATTTCATTGGAAAATATCAATAATGAATTGGAAAATATCAATTATAGCATTAAGAAAAAAATTAATATGCACAAAGCACCACATAGCACAATTTTTCCACTTCTTTTGCCGTAAGTCTTTCATAAAAATTTAAATTATAAAAATTTAAATTATAAAAAATTATAAAAAATTTAAATTATAAAAAATACAGTGTTGAAAACTACGCATAATTTTGATAACTTTGATATGCGATATATCGACCTTTATTTTTCAAACGAGTAAAATGATATGACATATTGTATTGTCATATCGTAAGTTTTTTACGGTATGACAACGCTGCGATATGACAACACCGTGTATGGCTATCTTAGTGTTGTCATATCGTAAAATACTTACGATATGACAATACAGTATGTCATATCGTTTTTTGTCATATCGTAAAAAAGAGCCATAGTTGGCATCAATGCCGCTGAAACAAATATTTTTGTCTGGCATTGGCTGGACTTAAAAATTAGAATTTTAGAGTTAAGATTTGATTACTCTTTGTTAGTTCAATTTTATTGATGATACAATAAATAAATATAACCCAAATAAAACTGTTGTGCATTTGGGGAAGTCTCCACATTACGTAACGTGAAAAAAATCATTCATGATAAGGGGAATTTTTCGAATTTTTATTCATGATTACAAAAGAAGGGAATGGAAAAACATTTCGGGGGAAAAAGTATTAACGATAAGGGTGTTTACTTTTACGTGTATGTAAAATCTTTTCACGCCTTTGGATAGTACTTAAAATGAATATTGATGGCTGTAACTTTCAGGGTACTTTATTTTAACATATCCAACGTGGCATGGTTACAATTATTGTAAACAAAATTTTCTATGTAAAATTATATGTATATGCAAAAAAATTCGCAGTGCATTTTGGAGCTGCTGACAAAATAAATGGTAGAAAATTTATAACTGCTGAGATACTGTTTAGATTTATTTGTAATTTGGCATATCAAAAGATGAGGGGATATACTTCCACAATATAGTTTGCGAAAATTTCTAGAATATATACTGACTACTCTGCAGTGAGCTAAAACTAAACGCATCGGAGTCTTGTAACTTTGGCAAATATCAAACGCTTTTATAAGTTTTTATACACTTTAGCTTTGAAAAAATTAGGATATTATACTAAAACAATTATATTTTAAAGACACGAAAAAATTATGGCTAAATGGGCAAAATACATTTTTGCTGTGCAATATTTCTTAAATTATAAAAGATAACAGAGTATAATGATCAAATTTTTCTTCGTATTTTCGAGCTGACCAAAAATATATCAAAAGTTTTAAAATTTGTTGAACTTTGCGAAAGTTACAAAACTTTTAATGTATTTCTCATGCGATGCGTTTAGTTTTAGTCCGCTGTAGAGTCGTTAGTTTATATCCTGCTCATTCTTGGAAGCTATAGTGTGCAGATATAGGACCTCATCTATAGAAATGTCTACTCTCAAATAACTCAGAATAATACCTTAGTGCGAGCAGTTCCACAATGCACTGGGAATGTCTTGTATGTATTATTTTACATTAAAACTTTGTGTAAAAAAAATTTTAACTTTTCCAAATCCAAAGCGATTTTAATAATTTTGGGTTTATTGTTATCGCTATAAGATACGCTTCTTAAGAAAATAGGGAAATATTTAGGTTCCCAAGCAAAGTGTTGCAAAAAATATACGCAAAGTGTTAAAAAAAATCGGAAAAAAATCAAAAATTTAGTTTTTCTTTGATGTTTCTTTGAAAAATAAGTCAAAATAAAATCTTTTATATATACTCTGAAACTTACGTCGTCCTTTATTTGAAACCGTTCAAAAATTAAAACTCCGTGCAGAAGCAATGTAGTGAAAATTCTTTTTGTCTGTGAAATCCCAAAAAAATTTTTTTTCTATATCTTCCGATTTTGACATTGTATTTCAATTTTTTAAAATGGAAAAATTATTTACTCAACTAGGCGTAAAAGTCGCACTAAGTCGTTTTTCATGAGTAAAAAAACTTGCTATTTTATAGCAGCATGTTATTAATAACCCTTCAATCCTTTCATTTTTAGTTCCTGTACCGAAAAACGTATTCTTTTCTGCTGGTATATAACTCAGGTACACAAACTCTGACTGGTTACCCCTAAATGGAGACAATAATTACAATTATCGATAAAAACATGTTTATGATCCTTCGAAGCGGATTTTGTTTACAAACTTTGACGACTTTGCTGTTGGCTGAGTAGTTAGCACGTTTCACTACAAACCCAGAGGTCTTGAGTACGAGACTAGTTTCAGGCAAGCCAACAACATCATACATTTTTCTCATGTGCATTGATGTATTATTGTGTTGGATGTTGTTGGACTGTTAAAGTGATGAAGGCATAGCACTGATCACTTTGGCAGTACCGGCAGCGAGTAATACTAACATACCCGAATGCACTTCACAGCACCCTCCTTCGTCGGTATTGTAGCAAAACCGTCGGCGAAGTAAAAGAAATAATAAAATGGCTACACAGCTTATACAACTTAATGCCTCTACTTGACACCAGAGGTGCTAGCAACACTGCTCTGCAAAAAAACGCGCAGTAGCAGGGTTGTAAATGAATTAAGCTTTCTATCTATCTCCCACTTCACCACCTGTTCTCTCTACACTATCCCTTTCCCAAAGAAGGTAACACGTTAATTAATTAACTGGTAGGCATTAATTGCCTGATTGTGTTACTTCTCTTTAAAAAAAAAATATAAAACATTAGAATTAAGCAAGTTTTAGGTTCAGCCCACAACTCTACTTTTCAGCGATTAGTAATGCAGTTGCATGTCAATTTAATAACACCTCGGCCTTGTCTGTATGAAATTTAGTTTATTGGTTTGTCTTCGATATCTCACAAGCTAAAGCATTATTTCCTGAACGGAAAAACTTCCAAACATCTGTGTAACGGGACAATTACGAATAAATTGCTAAAAACTTCTACCCTGAAAAGCCAAGTAGCATTCCTTTCAACCAATATAATTTATATAAAAGACTCAAATGTATTCATCTTATTTTCATTTGTTTTAAGTAAATATTTTTGGTATTTGTACGTCTCTCAGAAAACTGCGGATTTAATTCCGTTTTATAGCATATATACATGTAAATTTTATTTAAAATTGACAATATAAACACGACCGTAAAACAAATACAAAGTAAATGCTATAACTTTTTTCTACCCTTTTTCGTCACAAAGTGGTGAAAGTGGTTTTCTTGAATTTTTTTAAATGGGACCCATCAACATGACACCAGAGTGTTGATGTATTTTGGTATGTAAATGATGTATAACAACACCATTTCCAGAATATTTAATATAATGAAATTCTAATTCTCAATTTGTTAAATTCTTATGAATATTTACGTTTAATTTTGCGTAAAGAGGCAGAAAAGTTGTCTAGCATATGCATGTGTATAACTTTTTTTATACGAAATTTGAAGTGTTAACTTGCCAGGCGTCAAAATATATCCGAACAAAGCCATATACATATAGGCATTTCCATGAAAATTACAACCACGACTGAAAAATATTAAAACACTTAAAACTTTTTAAGATATGGTAGAGAGGAAAAAAACAATAAAATTTTACTATACTTACTACAATTTTTAATTATCAAAAATAACAGCTTAAACTGAATTGCTCAACTAACAACCTGTTGTAAGTGTTGTAGATCGTAAAAATATTGTTGGTAATTTGCACATAATGATGTTTATAAACAAATGTTTATTTAGAAATTACCAACAACAATTATACGATCTACAACATATACAACAGGTTGTGAATTGAGCAAATATATCTTTGACTAATTTTAAGACATTACAATAAACAATTTTCGCTTTTCTAGTGACAAAATTCAGTCAACTTTAACATAGCAATTATACCTTAACATTAATGATCCAACATAAAAGGAAAGATAAAGTATACAGTTCGATCAGCTGTATATTTTTATTTTCTTTGGGTGCTATTCTAATGTCACGTGCGCAGTGCAAAAACATTATTTGTCTACGTCATTTGAGTTTGACCGGTCGCAACCTTTTTCAAAATTAAAGTTTAAAGCAAGATATTTGTCGCAAACAAATATTGATCGACATTTTTTTCAACTTGGTATAATAAAACCTTTATAAACATTTAAAATTCGTCACGTACGCTATTGTATTACTACAAATGCAACTAAATGCAAATGAAAAATGGAAAAATTTCCATCAAATTTTAAAAATAAAAAAACTTCGTCCATTTTCATATCATGATAGTCAGCATATAATGATTCTCGAACTGCGTATTCATTAAGCAAAAAAAATTCAAATTATGCATGTTTTTTTGTGGTGAGAGATAAAGAGGTATTGAATAAAATTATCTATGTGAATCATCAAATTTTAAGTAGTTTGGCATCGATTTGTAATTCACATTTTTGTAGTAAGTGAATATTATTGCTTCTTTTGGCAATAAATGCATATCTTTGAAGTTATACATTGCATTAAAAAGCATATTTCTAAATTTTTGAAAAAAATATTAATAAGCCGATTATGGATAACAACCGAGCCTCAGTTGGATTGCCAGCTGATAAAAATGATACTACTGATGGCAACTGGCAACTGAGAGCTGTCAGTTTCAGTTGTTATTTAATGTCTTTTTGGCAACCATTAATTTTCACTTGCCTACTGGCAACTGGCAAAAAAATTCACCTCAAAAATGAGATGTTTTTTAAACTAGATTGCGGCTGCTGAACACGAATATGGCATTAATTTATTTTTCTTAAGAACCGTTTTCGAGATATTCGCGAAAAACTTGTTTTTTACAGTTTGTAAAGATATTTCCGAAAATCTTGAGCAAATTTGGCAATGTTGCATAGATATGTTTTCCCTCTTTCAGTTCATATTTGTACTGTGTTGATTAGATAAAAATTCACTGAATTACAAGCCTTTACATTTGAAAAAAGTTAAATTTTTTGCGTTTTTTCAAAATTCACAATTTTGAAATGCTCCATTAAAGCAAATAAAAACTTTAAAATTTATGTTTTGACCCATATCTTACATAAAATTTTGTTCCCAACGTGCAAAAAGTAAAATTGTTAGCATTGGGCAAAAATTTAGGAAGTTACAATAGATTTAGTGGAAACGTCCGAATTAGAATTTTCATAAAAAAATTTTGTATGGAGTATGAGTATAAGAAAAATGGCAGTGGAGCAGAATTAAGTGTTTTGGAAATTTATCAACCATTTCTAACTCTTTAGTCTGATCAGTATAAAAGTTGACATGGAGATATCAGAGAAGTATTCTTATTTAGTTTAGAAAGCCGAGCTTCTTATATTTCTCAGGTTCAGAGGTAAGAAGTGCAAAGTAGTGCACTTCGGTCATGTAAAATTTTTCAACGCTTGATACAGCCGTAGTGACCAGTGAGGTTTCCGCCTAGCTCTTCTTACCGGCAAACACATCTCAGAAGGTCCCAACCCTCTCACTGGGTACGCTGGTCATAAAAAAAACTGAATAACAAAAAAAATACTTTACCACAATTATATGCACCACCCTAATAACACCATTTTTATCTTAGTTTATTTTCAGGCAGATGTTATGCCCTACGTTGCCCTCCCAACCATGTCACAAACTGATCCGAAGTGAATTTTTGCTGTGAACCCACTTAACATCGACTTACATTCCCAGCTTTAGCTTACCTTCATGCCTTCACCCTTTTATAATTTAATTCCAACACATTACGAATTCATTTCAAACGTTATAAATCATAATGTATTTATTACAAAAAACTATAATCTAACAGAATTGCTTTTTAAAATTTTCTATTTATATTACGCTAACAGAAAAAAAATACTATCAGCTGAACTAAATTTACACAATAGAACTAATACACTACAAAAATAAAGACAATCGTAAAAAAATAATAAATTAAGCAAAAATGATTGTAAATAATTTAAATTATAATAATAAATATTAACACAATAAAAACCTAACCTATACCATATGCATCTTTCCTTTCGCCTCTGAAAACTTAGATATTCTATACCGTTTTTCCTTTTTTTTTTGCTATTAACTCTTATTATTCCATTACCCTATTAGTTGAAATCAATTAAAACTCATTATATTTCTCAATTTTAGAAAATCTCTACTATATTCCGCAAATTCTAACCTAATGGAGCTCCCTGAGGCTAGTATTTTCTCCTGCACTTCACTTTCAGGAATTACGACCACAAATCCTAATTGATTTTAACTAATATTGTTGTTTAGCTTTTAGTTATATTTCTATTTCCGGTCAATAAAAATATTTTTTTTACCTAGTGTCTACTGCCATCTACAGGTAAAGATAATCAACGGAGACGCAAAAATCTAAGTTGACTTTTAGGCAAAAAAAAACTGCACTATGGAAAATCACTAATTCCTTTTTTTATATGCGCAAACAAAAAAAACTATTAAGAAAAATTAAAATGGATACTAAACACACATAAATAAACGAATAAATAAATACTAAATATAAAAAAATGTAATATGTATTTCTTGGACAGTATTTTTTCAATTTGTCTTTCTTTTTTTCTCTTTTATGGAATAATCCTTTTTAGAAACCCACAAGAACTACTTTTTCTTTCGTTTGAAAGCTTATATATATATCCTTTTTTCTTTTTTAAATGGACACTAAATATGCTTAGTTTTTTTTTGTATGCTTTATATTTTTGATAAAGCCCTTAATTCGTCCTTGGGATTTTTCTTTGTTTTGCACGGAATTGGCTTTATGTATTCTTTTTTTAATCCTTTTCTTTAAAAATGAAGATACTTTGTTACCTGGCTATTCGGCTTTTCTGAGCATGGAAAAAAAATCCCTTTTTGTCGCACTTGCGCTTCTCCTCTATGCTCCTTATAACTTTTGGGACCAGGTAAAGGAACAGCCAGCTGCAATAATTTTTGATAATGCTAAATGAGAAACACGCACAAAAGTATACCCATTTTAAATCCTTACGTTTTTTTTTGTTAAACTTTTTTCTAATTTTCCCGACGCAAGACTTCTAAGGGTGACTTAATATGCCTCACAGGATCTCTTTCCTTGAAAGCAAGCCTAAAATTAATTTGACAAAACACTAAAAATCACAAACTACTTTTTTCTTCTTTTCACTCACTTTTTATTTTTTATTTTTTTACTTTAATTATTTAAAAAAACTTATTAGTCCCGGTTTAAATATTTAGACGGTGCGAACACTTGAAAGGATTTTTCACTTTTGATTAAACTAATTTCTTTTTCCATCCTTTCAACTCAATCCTATCCTACCCGAACTTCCAATTTTCCCATCGTTCTTTCCGCCAAACCAGCCATCTTTATTATGCAAATTCTATCTAGAATTTTCTTTATCCTAATAGATTTATGTTTGTATTTAATTTCTTATAAAAAAACTGGTTTTAGGGAAAAACTAAATCATACTATTTTCCTTTTCTCTATGCGCGCATTTTTTTTCATCTTTCCTTGCTCCTGCTCATTTTCTTTGCCATTTTCGTCCTTAAAGAGTTTTCCTTTCATCAGGGAATCATAAAAACTAGAACGAGTTTATTATTTGCAATTCTACCAAAAATTATATATACAAGTGTTTTGAACCTAACCGTTTTTGTAGTAATTCACGCACCCATGAATGAAAACTACATCCCTGTTTTTGGTTGTGTAGTCATTCGTTTGGTTTTGTGAATTACAACAAAACAAACATTGCAGACAACTTGCAGGAAATACATAATTCTTTTGACAGCTGCATAGAAGCACGAAAATATCTACGGGACATAAAAATTTTTTTATTATTAATTTATAAATTTCCGAATAAATAAAAGTAAATAAAAGAAAAATTAATAATTGTGTCAGTTATTGTGCTCATGTATATATATATATATATATATATATATATATATATATATATATATATATATATATATATATATATATATATATATATATATATATATATATATATATATATATATATATATATATATATATATATATATATATATATATATATATATATATATATATATATATATATATATATATATATATATATATATATATATATATATATATATATATATTTTCTTTGTGCAAAAGTAAAGTGACGAACTTAACCACCATATTTTATTCTGCAATTGCTTGCAGAAATTTGCGGTAACAACAAAAAAATAGCCAGTTATGTTGATTGTGGTTGCAAATCTCAACGAAATGTTTGATTTTTTCTCCATAACTACTTAAACCTACCCAAAAGATGACACCTTAACTCCAAACGGATTTGGGTAACATACTTATCATTGGCCAAGGACAAGGGAAACCAACAACAAGCACAGAAAAAAAAGTAAGTTTTATATCTGCCGGTGGTTTGCAGACATTTGCTGCAAATCAACACCGAACAGATGTGGGTAATTCTAAAGTTAAACAGGTGAGTAGGTCAAAAAAAAAAATCACGCCGTATTTGCACCAGCCATCAACCAACAGTTGTATTGTTTTTTTTCCATCCGCAACAAAACTCCGGTTTCTACGAATGCCGTAGTAGGAAACGGTGTGTGGATTGTGCAGTTTTTCCTGAATCACAACAAAACTACGTGGGGAACTCCCACACCCTGACAGTCTCACTATAAAGCCGGGCTTGAATTCTAACTATGAGGTAAGTACTCTGATGTACATATTTATTTGTGCCAATCTGTGCAATATAAAATATATCATTTTCGTGTTATCTATAGATGCACTATTCAACAGCGGAAACCTCATCCACATCAATTTGAGAGCAATAGCCTACTGTAGAACTTTCTTTTGGTAAGAAAATCCATAGTGGCAAACCCAGACGATTAAAAGATCTTAATTATATTCTTGTAATTGGATTGGTTACCAATTGAGCACACAGTGCAATAATTACAAATCAAATCGAACGCCTACAAACAATATTTTGAGGCAAAAAAAATAAATAAATATCTACTTATGTATTGTCTTTGTTTTTCATTAAACTAATATTCTTCTCTTTATACATTTCTTCTAGATCTTTCAACATGCGCAGGTATCACCTCTATTTATTTTCTCCCAATGGACATGCAGCTCTCTGATATGGAACTATGTATCTCTATAATTCCTTCTTTAAAAAAAAAAGGACATTCGAAACATTAATGGTTCGAACGGTGATCAGTACATCTTCTATTGTGCTTTACGGGAAGTAACTTGTTTTTTCATACGTAATATTAAGAGTTTACTTTGTTTACCCTTTCTACTTTTTTTTCAGATATTTTCCAAAGTCATTTAGACGACAATGCCGTTCTTATATCCTATGGTAAAAAGGGGACAACACAACACATTAATATCACAGATGAATCACAAGCTTGCTCAAACTAACTTATATTGCACATGGAGTGGTATGTAAAAATGTTGTTCTATATTGGCGGTATACGTATATCTATCAGGTACTAGGAATTCTTGTATATATATATCAGGTACTAGGAATATTTATCACAGATTTAAAGAAAAAACCAAATTGCTAAATCTAATTAAAGTGGGACATCACAACGAACATTTAATTGTATAAATATATCAAAATAATCACTTTCCTTATGTCCTACTCTTGCACCAAAATTTTTCGAATTAGTTCAACCTTTTCTGATTAGCAATTTATACTTTTATATCTTTTACGTGATAAATACCTATTGTTTTACCCTCTAACATTTCCAGTTCGTACATGTTGTTACCGACAGGTCGAACCACCCTACATTTCAAAAACTTTCGGCAAAACTTGGCATTCACATTCTTTGCAAAATTACTTTGGACCATGTTTCTCCTATACACTTCCTGTCCAGGCAGAAATTTAATTATACGGGCTCTTTTATTGTACCTTTCGGCACTTTTCTCATAGGCTTTGTTCATATTTTCTTTTATTTGTTCCCTTATCAATTCCATACGCTCATTAGGTTTTGCTATGATCCGATGATCGGTAATCGATTGTAGTTTTCGACCTAATTTGTAGTCAGATCCGCTTGAATACATGTGAAATCCGAATAATGCAAAGAAGGGAGTAAAACCTATTGCACTATGAAAGGAATTTCGCAATGCACAAGCTATCTCGGAAAGATAGAGATCCCAATCTCGATGATCATCTTTTAAATATGCTCTTATGGCCGATAAGATACTTTGATTAACTCGCTCTGAGGCGTTGCTACTCGGTTGATATACTGGTGTTTTGATGTGCTGTATTTTGTACGTACTTAGCATATTTTGAAAGGCTTTAGACACAAATTGTACGCCGTTGTCCGTATGGATCATTTCTGGGACACCAAACTTGTGGAATACCTCCTGAATTAGGAATTCAATCACATTTCCGGCAGTGGCTTCTTTCATGGCTTTGATAAAAGTATATTTGGTGAAGTGGTCGAGGACTATAAAAACGTAGCAGTTTCCACTTTTGGATCTTGGATACTTGCCTAGGAAGTCCAAATACAATTTTTGAAAGGGTCGATCAGTAATTACTTGGTTTCCTATTTCCGGCCGAAGATTTCGGTTAGACGGTTTTATTTCCTTGCAAGTTTGACAGCTGCGTATATATTTTTTCACTTGAGTGGGCAATTTAGGCCAATAGAAGAATCTTCTAAGGCGTTCAAGTGTTTTTGTAACACCTCCGTGTGCTGATGTCAAACTTGAATGGGCTTTTTCGATTATGGGCTGGGTAATATTTGGTGGAATCCATATTTTCCATTCACATTCAGTATCATTGCCCCTATCGAAATCCATTCTTTTATACACGATACCATCCTCAACTTTTAAATCTGGCAAGCTATCTTTATTTTCAATTACATAGCGGATTAAGTCCAGATATTCCTCGCTTTGGAACTCTGTAGTTTCGAAGTCCAATATATCTTCTAAATCTAATTCTTCTACGCACACATCATCATTTTCCAGCCGTGAAAGCATATCAGCAACTACATTATCAGAGCCTTTCCTGTGTTCTATTTCAAAATCGAACGATTGTAACTGTAGTGACCACCGTGCCAGTCTACCTGTTATGTCTTTCAGGGACATTACCCACTTAAGGCTGGCGTGGTCAGTGACGATCGTAAAAGGCATCATTTCTATATAAGGACGGAATTTCTTTACTGCCATTACAGCCGCCAAACACTCTTTCTCTGTCACGGTGTAATTTTTTTGGCACCTGTTTAGTTTTTGGCTGTAAAAAGCAATCGGATGTTCTTCCATTTTGTCACTCAGCTGATATAGCACTGCCCCGATTCCGTAGTCGCATGCATCACATTGTATCCAAAATCTTTTTGTAAAGTCTGGATGCCGTAAAACTGGTGCAGATGTTAAGGCTTTCTTCAAGTTTTCGAAAGACTCTATGGCTGCTGGTGTCATTTCAAATTTTTTTGACTTTTGTAGCCTATCGGTTAACGGAGCTGATATGGACGCAAAATCCTTTATAAATCTGCGGTACCAGCCTGCCGTTCCAAGAAAACTACGCACTTCGCGAGGCGATTTTGGTACCCTGATTTCTTTTATAGCACGTACTTTTTCTGGATCTGTTTTTAGATTTCCGCCGCCTATAATAAAGCCGAGATATTTTAATTGCTGAAAACAAAATTTGGATTTCTTGAGGCCTATAGTAAGGTTGGCTTTCTTCAAACATAATGCTACTTCTTCCAATATTTTCAGATGTTTTTCAAAACTGTCAGAGATTACCAGGAGATCATCTAAATAGATAAAAACGTTCTCTTTAAGTTTCTGCGGGATGACTTTATCCATAAGCCTGCAAAGACGTTGCGCCGCGTTGCAAAGGCCGAAAGGCATGACTCGAAATTGGTAGAGTGGACGACCTGGTACGGTAAACGCTGTGTACGGCCTACACTCTTCCTCTAGCTCTATCTGCCAGAAAGCAAACTTTAAATCGACGCTACTTATATAATAAGTTTCATCAATTCGACTCAAAATACCATCTATATTTTGAAGGGGATAGGCATCTTTGACTGTTATATTGTTTAGCTTTCTGACGTCAAGGCAAAACCTGGGCTCAAATCGTCACATCCGTGATCGTATCGGCAATCGTACTAAAATGAATTATGTCACACGTGAATCGTATAAACTGTATGGAATTACAGTACGTTCACGTATGTCATAATCCGAAAATGGCGTTTTTACGTGATGAGTTGTACGTTCACGGATGTGACGATTTGAGCCCTGCTTTTATCGGGCTTTCGAACCACGGTCGTTCTATTCGACCAGGGACCTTCACTTTCTTCAATAACATTCAACGCAAGCATCGTATCTATTTCCCTATAAACAATTTCCTGTACGGCTGGTGATAGTGGGTAATGGCGGTCTTTGAACGGAACGGCACCCTCTACTAATTTTATGGAGTGCTTCTCGAGAGGGGTGCAACCTAAGCCATCTTTCTCAAAGGATGGAAACATATCTATTATTTTCTGTAAGCCTTTCTGCTGTTCCGGGCTTAATATATGAGGACAGGTCTTATGGTCTGCAACTTTAAAATCTTCCTGTAACGTCTCAACATTTAATTCGTTGATTCTAAAAACTTCCGGGGCTAGACCAAAAGCCGTCCAAAAATCTACTCCCAGGTAGGCTTCTTGCTCCAAATCTGGACACAAGTAAAATAAAATTTTATTTGTTTCCCCCTTAAAAGTAATATCTAACTCTATTTTACCCAGCAATCTATGTTTCTTACCAGCCGCCGTCGAAACTAATGAAAATATTGGCTTAAAAGTAATTCCTAATCTATCCACTAACTCCCTACAATTCTTACCTAATAAGCTGACTGAAGCGCCAGTATCTAATAAACCTTTCATGCAAGTATTTCCTATTTTAATGTCGGCGAACGCTCGCGGATCGCCTTCCCTACTGACTGTCTTTACCGCCTCTATTATTAGTTTTCGCATTTTCTTTTTTTCTGCAAACGTCTTTCTTAATTTAAGTATTTTATTTGAGATGGTCTTCTTAAAAACTATCGATTCATTGAAAATTCTGTTTCTAACTTTTTTATAATTTTGTTCGCGTTCTTCGATAGAATATGTGTGCCGCAATTGAGGAATAAATTCATTAAAATTCTTAACCGTTTTTACTAAATTAATCTTTTTAGGTGTTTTTATCTTAGTGTTGATTGCGGGGTTTCTTTGGAACGATGGTTCCCCGCAGTTCCCTCGCTCCGGCGAAAATATCTGGCCTTACAATTTGTACAATTTGGGGACTTGACGTCTGGCTTGCCGCAGCCATAACAAAATATGGACCTTTCTTCCGAAGGGCAAAAATAAAATACATGGCCCTTTTTGCGACAATTCCAGCATTCCAGGTTGCTGTTGGCATTTTGCTCGTGCTGCTTGTGGACTTCGATAGCTGCTATGTCCTCAAAATGATCATCAGAGTTCACAGGCTCACTTACTGGACTCTCAAAAATTTCGTTCACGTGCCTCTGATAACGATTTGCTGGAACTGATGGCTGGACATTTCTGGCTTCTTTGCGACAGAATATTTTCTCCACTTCGATGCATTCCTGCCGCAGTTCTTCAACAGACTCAACAACAATGGGGTAAACTCTATTTCTAATTTCGTCACGTAAATTTTTCTTTATCATTTTGATCATTTCTTTTTCAGACACGGTAATATTTAACCTGGAACGCATCTGAGTCATCATAAAGAAAAATGCGTCGATACCCTCGCCATGTTGTTGCTTCCGTTCGACCATGTCGCTCATCAGCTCGAAGCTAGATCTGGTGGACTGGTACTGTTTTAACAATTCTTCTTTTAAAGTGGACCATTCCGTAACCAGGTTAGTTTGCACGAACAGCCAGTACCATTTTTCGGCCACTCCCTTTACTAACAAATGAAAATTATCCAAAACTTCGTCCCATGCAACTCCGTACTGTCTCCGTAGGCGTTCTACTCGGAACACAAAGTCTTCCCATCAAACTCGATGCCCCATTTATCAATCCTCATCTTTTGGTAGTTTTTTTGAGAATTTGTAGGCTCATTATTTTCCACCGAAGCTCTCGACGAGTTAGCTGAACTTGTCGAAGGGTGAAGCGTACGGCTAAAACCTAATTCCTCATTCTTTTTTAAGCTAGGCACAATTTCGTCTAAAATTTTTCCGTTTTCCTGCTGGGTATGCTGCAGAACTACACTCAACTTCCCTACTGTGGCGGTTACATCAGCTATCTGTCTTTTCATTTCAAAAATTTGTACCAAACTATTTTGTTCTAGGACTATCGCCGGGTTTCTAGCGGGCTGAAGTGATCCTGCTGATCCCTGGCCTCTCACTTCGATATTAGCGGCCGAACTAGTAGTTGGTTTATCCGCATTAATGGTTTCAGACTTGTCGTGAATCTGTGGGTTATTATTGCCCGTTTGTGGATTCATTTTTTCGGTAATTCTTTTCGCGCTAATTTATTTATTGTTTTATGTATTTTTCTTATGGGTTTGGCATGAAGGTTAAAGCGGTTGTCGATTTAAATATAAAAAAAAATCAAAAGGTATTATTTGGTAGTACATAAGACAAGTTAAACGCAAGTGAATTTCTATAGGCCCTCATATACGATCATAATTTTTCTCTCGCGACTAGTCATGAGTTATACGAGGTCCTATCGGCGACACTCGGTACTTCAGACCCTGTGCTACAAAAAGAATATGAGCACAGGCGGCTACCGATGTTGTCTACCGGGTAATATATCTGCTGAAACTAATTTAAATATGAAAAACAAGAAAAATTATGATAATACAATTAGAGAATCAAACATAAAGTCTCTAAGCTATTATCTATTTTTCTCTGTGAATTTTCCGAGATTCACTCTTCTCTGGTAGATAGAAATTACTTTCACTTGGTACTAACTTTCAAAGATCTTACTTCAAAGTGCTACCAAACGACAATAGATCTAACCACCAGATGGGTACTTCACTCGATGAGCTATTGAAACAAAACTATCATTCTATTTTTACATGTCTGGTTGGAACTACATGCATTTGAATTTGCTTTAAAATTGGCGCCATTTATGGCGCAAAACCTAACTGCAAAACTTTATTTTCATTGGGCGCCATTTATGACCAGCGTACCCAGTGAGAGGGTTGGGACCTTCTGAGATGTGTTTGCCGGTAAGAAGAGCTAGGCGGAAACCTCACTGGTCACTACGGCTGTATCACGCTTGACATTTCTATGTTTCTCACTCGATTCCAAAAATTGTTTGTGTCCTTATATGCCTTCTAAAGTTCAAAAAAAGTCTTTGGTTAAATATCTTGTATAGTTAGTGAGGTATACTCATTTTAATATTAAAATTTCTCAATTCTTCAAATCCTTGGTCCAGTATTTTTAAGAATTCGGATCCAAACAACAACCAATTGTAACAATTGTTCCTTGTTCGTTACATGAAAAATCTTCGAATAGTTAAAAAAATAGTTAATGGAAGTATTCTTCCAGAGTTTGAAAATATACAATCATTAATTTGAAAATTTAAAACTTTTGAATTTATGACAATTTTTGCCCAATAAATCACCATAATTGTTTTCTATATAAAATTTTTTCTCAAGGATCAAATACATGTCTAAAAGGTATCTTCACAGACATGATTTTAGAAAAACAATTTAATAGAATTTACAATTTTTGCTGGGCATACTCGCTTTTGAAATCGACCTATTTTTTAGATTTATTGGAACTTTCTTAGGATTTCTAATGATTGTCAGAAACAAATCAGAGTTTTCACATAAACTCCTATATAACTGCAAAATTTCATTGGAAAATATCAATAATGAATTAGAAAATATCAATTATAGCATTAAGAAAAAATTTAATATGCACAAAGCACCACATAACACAATTTTTCCACTTCTTTTGCGGTAAGTCTTTCATAAAAATTTAAATAATAAAAATCTGAATACAGTGTGGAAAACTACACATAATTTTGGTAACTTTGATATGCGATATGTCGACCTTTATTTTTCAAACGAGTAAAAGAAATGGAATGGAAGCAAAAACTCGTACCGATATGAGGACCAACGAATGAAAATTAAAATTTTGATGTGTTTACTAAGTATGTTGTAACTTTCTCATATTTTGTCCGATGAAACTAACTTTAATCTTGCTATATTTGAAACAAAATTTTCTTTAAGATGTGGGTCTAAAATTAAGTTTAAAAAATTTATTTTGCCTTACTGCAGCGACTTAAAGTCGTGAATTAAAAAAAAAGGTGGAAAAAATAAAGTTTTTCAAATCTAAAGACCTGTAACTCATTGTATTTTGATCCGATCAACACATTTTCGATGTGGGCTGAGAGAGGCAAACATATCTATGCAACAATGGCAAATTTGTTTAATTCAAGTAAACAGTACTCAAGATTTTTGGAAATTGCTTTATAAACTGCATAAAAAACGTTTTTGGTAATATCTCGAAAACGGTTCTTAAGAAAAATAAATGAATGTCATATTCATGTTCAGTGACCCAAAATTACCTTAGAAAACATTTCATTTTTGAGTTGTTCGCAAAAAGTTGAAAATTTGTGAACTAGTGTAATAGACCCAATTAAGTTTGTTTTATGTTTTTTTCTCTAATAATGATACAAAATTAAAAAAAAATATTTTCATATTATTCTGTTTGTAGGTAAATGCATATTTTTAATTTTTAGGTGCATTTGTTAACCACTTAAAATCAATTTCTAATTGCATGAAAGTCCGAGCCGTGTTAGTTAGTATGTACTAGTAGATTAAGGAGGCGCCGTAAACACAACGCCTAAGTACATAGTATGCAGAATGAAATGAATTTGAATCTTGATTGTTTTTATTGCTATTACATAACACAAATTACATATTTTTATTTGTTTTTGTTTACATATATTTACAAAACATATATTTCATTACTTAATAATACTATAAGAGAAAAATCTGTCACGTACGCTATGTCACGTACCCTATTAAATTTTGGTCATTATAAAATCATCCAAAAGTTTTTTCTATTTCAAATTTACGGAAAATAAAGAAAAAATAATTGGCTACGTTTAAGAAACTAAAAAAACACTTCACAATTCGCAGATTTTCGCATATTTTTACATGTACCTTAACATCACTTCCCTTTCACTTCACGTACGCTATGCCCTTATTTTCTTCGATATTTTGCGCAATACGGTTCCATATGTAATAGTTTTTTTTTACTGGAATATAACTTTCTAAATGGAATATAACGAAAAAATTTGTTTCAGTTACTCCTATTTTTGCAAAATCTATTTCACTTTGTAGGCGTACAAATGTCACTTACGCTGACATGGAAATGCCCTTATGTGAAAATATGGCCAACTTCCTATCAAAAATATTTCGGCCGTAAAAAGTACTGAGATCAAAATGAGGACCAAGCTCTTGACAAGTACAATACCATTTCATTTCCTTGACAACATTTTTCCCATATTAGAAAGGTTAAAAATGTTGCCTAGCTAACATGTTGGCTAGAAATGAGATAGTATTACAACTATCAAGAACTGCATTCTCATTTTGATCCCAGTAGTTCTTACGCTCGAAATTCGGTCTTATTTTCACATTCTTCTTTATTGTAAGTGTTTGTTTGGTACAATACCTATCACTATAATTTTCTAATTGACTGTTAGAGTGCATATTGCCTACCCGTTACGTGATCAGCTTGCTATTCGCACAATGTATTTGCTGGTGACAGGTAATAAGTTTAATGGAAATAATGTCAATTGACTTTATTTTCTACCATAAAGGGAAATAAAGTCAATTGACTTTATTGCGTTTTCGAAAACGAAATAAAGTCAATTGGCGTTATTTTACTTTCAAATAATTATTTTGCATAGATCGCGATACTTCGCAATGAATAATAATCTGAATCTGCCAAGTCAATATTGGTATCAATGCGTCTCAGAGATATGAATGCAACACTCATTTTTATTTTGGAAACGGTGTTATCGAATATTCTTTAAAAAAAATTTTGGTCTGTTGTCAACACATGTTAACAAATTTGTTCTTAAAATACCAGCATGTTGTTTTTCGACGGAGACAGACAAATAGTTGAACTTTCCTTAGCAGACGATGTTGCTGTGTAAATTTTAAAATTTTCTCCAGGAAAATTCACTTACACACAAATGTGTTAGATTACTTGTGAGGAACTTGTAGTAATGGCAATTTTTTCTGTTATCTGATGAGAGATAGCATGGAATTTTTGAAAAAATAATCTTTTTGTTTTATTAAAATAAAATTGATTTTGGTTACAATTTTTATTTCATTATTTGGTAGTATTCTCAGAAATTTATTGCCGTAGTAAAAAAAATAAAACAAAAATTTTGGTTCGAAGTGTGCGTTAAAACTAAATTTTTGTACAAATTTTCAAAAGTAAATTTCAAGTTATTATTATTTTTTTATTACGGCGACTAAAGTATCATTTGTTCAATACAGATGTTAACAAATAACTTATATGCGTTATAGGTAAAAGAGAATGAAATATTTCGAAAAACTTGAAAGGGGTAAATATGGAGAAGCTAATCAAATAAAGGGAATTATGTTGTTTAAGGTTCTTAAGAAATTATAAAATAGTTTTTTGATATGATGTTTTATGACAAAAATAAAACGACAAAGTACGAACCGCAACTTTTTATAACTTAGTACCAGTGCTGCCATAAGCTGGAGGAAACAAGAAGATGAATCGGTATTTTCAAATGAAAGCTTAATATATTCTTTATTATTTATTAAATAAATTTGTCTGCAAAAGAAACTGACTTCAATACAAAGAGCCAATCGGACAGTTTACAAATATTTCGACTTAAGTTTCTATGGAACCAAACTGCCAGCATACAATTTCAAATAAAAAAAATCAATTTCAAAATTGGTCCATGAATGGCGAAGTTATGCGATAATCAATATTTCTGGTGAACAAATCGCTCGTCTAATTTTCTAAAAAGAATTATGGGACAAAATAAAATTTTTGAAAATCTCTCTATAAATGGAGGAGTCAAATCAGTATTTAGCGCAGGAAAATTACCCGATCGATTAAAAAAAAAGTACGCAACCAAACTACTTTCAAACGAAAAAAGATTTTTTAAACACGGTCCATAAATCAAGGAGTTAAGCGTACGAAAACATTAAAAAATTAAAAAATACACTGCAATTGATAACATCCTCCTTTTTCGAAGTCGGTTAAAAAGAACAAAAGTACACAGTTTTAAATACAGTCTCTCACAGCTTATTTTATGCAGTGCATAATTTTTTATTATGACTTTATAACAAGGAAACTAAAAGTATTTTAAAAATAATTTTGGTAATATTATATAGAAAAGTGCCAAGTTTAACAATAAATAATCAATTATTGCAAACTTTATATCGAAATGCCTTAAGAATAAGAAAACTTGATATAAAATTTTAATATAAAGAAAATATTAAACAATGCAAAAAAAAAGCCACTAAGCTAAAGCGAAAAACCTTAAGCACGACCTCTGGACTAACAGGCTAGCATCGCTAACACTCAGCCACAGGGGCACCCTGAAAATTTGACTGCTTTCCCGGCCAGATTTTTGAGTCATCGGGTAACAACTAAAAGCCAGACTTATTCTATCTAATATATCTATAAAAATTTTAAGAAAAATTTTAAAAGCTCGATGGGTGTTGTGTTTCTTAACCGACTAATTTAAAATTCCGTAGAACAACTCGCCATTTTCGTCCAATGCTTGATGTAGCTTTAATCGATTTAAAATTTCAACTGTAGTCATATTTGAAGTCTATTCTTTTGAAATATTGAAAATAAAAAATTTTAGCGTTGAAAATTTTTTGAGAAAAAACGTCGAACAATTAAGCTTTATTTTGGTCAATATTTAAAAATTTTGTACTCTCATTTCAATGTCTTGATTTTGATTTCTTTTCACGACTACATGAATTGAGATAACTAAAAAATGTGTTCTGCATGTTTGAAGGATTGTGGTGCTCTCACCGGAGATATTGACGAAATAGAGAACAAAGTCGAGGCCAAAATCCAAAATTTTCAAAATCAAAGCAAAATATCTCTGAAAATAATAAAGATGTCTTAATAAAATGAACTGTATTTTGTTTATAGGGTAATTGATAAAAATATATCAATTTTGTTTGTCTTGCTGAATCGACTGCTTTACGCCTTTGAGTTTTGTATTGCTTCTAAATTCACGATTCGGTAGAATAAGAAACTTGTTTCAATTTTAGATCTATATATTTCGAACCATATATTGTGGTTCATCTTCAGGATCTATTTATTTATTTACAAGCTTTACACCAAGCTTAAATATATTAAATTTTGATAACATTTGTAAAATTTTGGTTTTTGATTCCCGCGAGTTTTTCAAATTTCTTTATAAATTCTATTAGATACAGTTGATGTAATAAATCTGGATTTTAAATGCCACCTGCCCGCTGAAAACTGTGGCCAGGAGCATTTTATTTTCCTCCATGAATATAGTACCAAACATAATTTTTTAAATATTATTTCTTTACTATTTATTAAAAAAAAACATAGTAATACATACTCTCGTATTTAAAAAAATTTAACGATATATTGAACGGGATTTTTTTTTCGAATTAATTTTTAATTCCGAAAAAAAACGTGGAGATAATGATGGGAAATTCCATTTTTAGTCAGAAGCTGGTGACGAATGAGTAATATGATGGACATACGCCTGAGACGTATGAGTAATCTGATAGTACAATATTACTTATACGTCCCACTCTTTTGTACTGTGCATTTGTGTAGTAGATACATTAGAAAATACTACACTTTTGCCGAATTTCACCTGAGGTGTCTGTTTTGTGGCCGTTTTATTTAGTATTTCATATGAATAATATATATCTAATATATGCCAATGGACATGCAGAGAAGCGTATTTTTATGTTTTGTGTGAACTTAGGTCATCCTGCAAAACAAATAAGGGATTTGACTTATAAAACTTACATAATTAGCTATTCGTATTTTCTTCACAAATTTTTTGTGCATTTTAAAAACCATATAAAAATTCGCGTTTAATATATTATTGAAATATTTTAAACATAAGAGGACTTTTATGGTGTTTAATAAATAGTAAAAAAATAAAAATTGGAAAATGAATTTTAGTGCTATTATCATGCAGGTAAATAAAATGCTTCTGAAAATTTTACTGTTTTTAGAAAATCTGCTCTCCTTGCCACATTTGTGAGCAATTAAAAGCCAGATTAATTATATCAACTGTATCTAATAGAATTTACAAAAAAATTTTGAAAAACTCGATGTAATAATTATAAAATTAAAAACATTAAAATTAAAAAGTTAATTTTTAGATGTTTTTTTAAAAGCTCATAGTTTTTAAGTTATGAGTTTCAGTCGAAGTGAATGGGTTTATATTTTTATTTAGAGATAAGTGTGAAGTATGTAGACAAAGAAAATTTTTACTGCACGGAGGGTTGAACTGACGTTTCGAGAGCTGCCGCTAATTTCATCAGAGCTCTTTACCGCTTAGACCACTCGACCAAAGTCGGTGGTTTGCAGTCAAGAGTTAAATATCATCTACCTTTAATCAATTCGTACTGTCAGTCTTACAGCTGTATTTCACTTGATAGTTATTGATATTCACTTTTTTCTTTTGTCTTGTGCTGAGCTTCTTTTTATTATTTCTCTATACTAGTATCAATTATCATTGATAATTACAGGTACTAGTGTGTGTGAATGTTTCTTTGTGCAGTTTATTTGAACATGTACATCCTTTTTGCTAGGTGCCTTTACAGTTTGACAATTAAGTTATGAACTTTAGTCGAACTGTATGGGTTTATATGCAAAGAAATTTAATTATATTTGGCTTGAGTTCGGTTTTAAATTAATTTAGAACCGAAGCATGTCAGTTCAGCCCTCCGCGCAGTCAAAATTTTCTATGTCTACATGCTTCACATTTATCTCTAAATAATAATTTAGTTTAATTGAAAAATTAAATTAAAATCGAACTCAAGCCAAAAATTTATAGTTTTTATTAAACAAAAATTTTATAAATTGCTTTAAGACAAAAGATAATTTTGTCTTTAGCACATGAAACATAAATCAGTGAGCGAAAGAGTCCGAAGTCATCTTTTATAAAATTCAGTTTATAGTTACAAGAATATTTTTGATCAAAATCTGCTCTATTTTTTCACTTAATGTCTTGTAACTTTGTGTTCGGCACCAAATTAGTTTCAACTTTGTGCTTTGAAAGCTTTTTCTGGATTTTAATTTTATCTTAATGGAGAAAGTTTAAATTCATTGTATCAATGTAAGTCGAGCTCTCCTTTTTTCAAGTCGTTGTATTCAATTTTTGCAATAATCAATAATTTTCAATGCTAAGTCCCTTACTTGACTTCAACACCCTCACGCTGTGAAAGGTATAACCAGAGCTCTGATCATGAGATCGTGGCTAAAATTCCTTTCTAAATAAAAATAATTTCATTGTAGAATTAAATTGAACGAACTTAATCCTGAACAATTAAGTATCTTTGGACTAAAAATTTTTAAGTATTGAGTTTTGAAACAATGTCTACAAAAAAACTTTTTTCAAGTTCCTTTAATTCAATGAGTTATTATTCGGTCAACACAAGAAAGATCTATTTTGCTCAGTTGAAACATTTTCAAAATTTTTGGGAAGAATTAAAAAAAACAGAACTATAAATGATAAAACTCGAAAAAGCGGCATAGAACGGAATAACAATTTTAGACGGGACCGACTTCTTTTGTGTTGATGGGACCAGCATATATTGAGCTACAGACTCTGCAATTAAAAAAAAGCATGGCCCGATGCGATCTGCTCAATTAATCTTTCAAACGAAAGAGAATTTCATGACAAACGAATAAAGTTTGTGGGAAAAAGTACTGTACGGTGGTGCACTCCAACTCAAACAGGAAGCAAAATAAAATAAAAAAAATCTGTCGACGTGAAGACGCTGTGTAAGAATATGAAAAAAATATTGTCAACTTTAATTTTCTAAAATCGTCAAATTTATTGCAAAACTCTTTAAGTCGCCGAAACGCAATTTTTAGAGCCCAAAATCTTCAAAATTACCATAAATCGTGGAATCGGACAGCTATGACTACGATTAGAATATTCAACTTATACTAGTTTAGCATTTCGGCTGTAGGCGTTTTATGGATTTTTGCACATCTTTAAATAAACTTGTTTCAATATTGCCAAATTTTATTAAAAAAAAATACTAGATATACAACAATATTTATTTTCGTGCGGAATTTGTTCCAATAGCTAAATAAAAATATCTTCTAAGACCTTCAAACATCTTTAATAAACCCACATTAATAAAAATTATTATATTCATTGTGCAATAAGTGCGTAAACTACAAAAAATTGTACAAATCATAACCGCGAGTTTCTGACATAAATTCATTTTCTGTTGGATGGACTTCGTTCTTATCAATTCTTTTAATTGAATTATCATAACAGTTTCAAATACATCTTTCAGTTTTATCAAAATCCATCACTAAAAGAAGACTAACTAAAAGTTAATGTGGCTTATAGAGTTTTTGAGAATAAAATCAAAAAATATAATTTTGAAAGAAGTGGATTTTATAATTAAACCGCCAAAATAATATATTTTATTTAAAGTTTTAAGTATACTAAGCTATGGTAACTTGCAATAGAATGAGCACATTAAAACATTTTTTGGCTTTATTTGGATTACAGAGCTATTGCAGTTGTCGTCTCAATTCACGAAAATTGTTATACTAGTTAACTTCCAAGCGATAAAATGCTGGAGTAAAGTGGCTTTCTAAAAGGCCTGTTTACTAGATATAAGGCCTTCTATTCCGCAATCCATACTCATTTAATTTTTACCCATACTGTCATTGCGGCGTAGGCGTTTCACAGTCACTTCCCAATGTAGGGATCCTTACAAGCTTCTTCTGGCATGCCATTTTGAAGCCAATGTAAGGAAGATCTTTATCTAATATGATTTTTTTATTTCGAACTATTTTTTTTTCATCCAAAATAATTTTGTATACATTGAATTTGACATGATGTAGTTCCGGCGGAATAATGATAAGTTAATTAGCTACGACATAATAGTAGCATGTGTAATATCTCTTGTATGTAAATTTTAGTCGTATATTATGACAGAAAAACCAAAAAGCCCTATCTAACGTTTTAAAAGTTTTACAGGAGAAGAATAAAACTTGTTTAAATGAAAAACGTATTAGCAATTGGTGCAAAATTTTGCAATAAATGCTATATATAAATTTGTTGGTCCTTTTTTACTTATATTGTAAAATGTTGCCTTAGTTATAGATATATTTTTCATTTAAATAATTGTTTCCTTCTCCTGTAAAATTGTTAAAAGGTAAGAAGGGCTTTTTGCAAATTCCATGCGAAAAAATTATATGAGAATGGTTGTTATTTCCAAAGCACTTTTTTTTTCTTTTTAAATCTAAAAATACAATATTCGTTCCATATGAAGGGGAAGTAGAATGTATACCGAACGAAAAAAAAATTAAATAAAATACCACCTTCCCTTCTACAAGAATACAGTTTTGCATGTGTATCGGACGAAAAATGTAAAAGGAGGAAAACATTTTTTTTGTTATTTGCAGGCCTGTAGACTTTTACCACTGGGTTTATTTTGTCTTATACATAAATAGATGTCATGTTAGATTGTGGTTGTTCTTATTTCAGTTCGTTTCACTTTACCCTTACAAAATTTCAATCTCTGTATAAATGGGACAGACAGACATTTCAAACAACGAGGTTCGTTTCAGTCTGATGTTGCAACTTCACAAGTAACAACAATAAGGAGTATGTGCAAAGTGTTTGTAAATATTGCATTATGATAACAAACAAATATACATATACTTAAGAGTAAGAATCTTTTAGTTTTTAAGCATGTGGATAATGTATGTAAGAAAAATGACCTACACTGGCTAAACTAACAATGAATAATTTATTTGCAATGCACACAAAAAATATATATTTTTTCAAACACTCATTGTTTATATCCTTCAACAAAAATGGAAAGTACATGAATAACACGTATGAGTAATATGACGGCACCATTATATTACTCATACGTTAATTTAAAAAAAAATTATATATCGTTAACATTTTTTTCTGGAAGCCATTTGCTCCTGCACAGAAAAAATTAATTTTTCACTTCAAATACCAAATTCCCTGAATCAAATGTAAATTTGTTCAATTTAGGTCCTATAAAGAAATTTGTAAATTCAAATGCAAAAATTTTTAATAATTTGTTTGAAAAAAAATTCTGATTTTTTCAATAAACAAATTGTTTCAATCAAAAAATGTTTTAGAGAAATATAAAAAATAAATCAAAGAATTTCATAATTTTATCAGGTTGCCAACATTGGCGGTAGGTAAATGAAATGAAATAATAAGTGAAACAAAATGATTTATCAAACTGAATAGAGACAATAATAAGGATTTAAAATCAGTTTCAAAAACATATTTATTTAAAAAAAAGCTATCATAATTTTTTCTGTGTGGTATATTTTTATTGAGATAATACCATAAATTGTTCATAGTGTTTCCATGTCATGAGGAATATTGTGTAGCAGCCATGATCTCGCGTTGTGAACCTTGTATTTAGGATCATTATCCGTTATTCAGAGCAAGCTTATACAAACTTTTCGTCAAGTTTTCTTTTAAAATGTCTGAATAAACATTTTGATCTATAATTGTGTCAACAAAATGCAAGTATCCTGGTCCTGCTGAAGTAAATGAGCCGGAGGCCATCACTGAACCACCATGGAGGTGGTTTGCTGTCGATTTCAAGTTCATGTTTGCTGTCGATTTCAAGTTATTCGAATGTAGTATCTAATATTATCCCATCCATAATATGGGCTTACCATCCGATCCAAATACGTTAAATTTGCTTTCGATGATGAACAAAACGTTTCTGCAACAAGAAAAATCCTTTTTTTTTGATATATAATTTTAGTCGTATGGTTTAATTACGCTTACTAATAAGCGGGGTTTGTCTAGTTTATCTATAATTTAAACCAACTCTGAGAAGTACGTTTCTTAATGATGGTGATCGTGCTTTCTTACTAAAGCCCTTTTTAGCCATAGAAACAAGCTTTGAAGCACTTAACCCTGCTGTTAGATTAGACAAAATATACGAATCCTATATTAGAAGACCATTTGGTCCATACTACATGTTTTATGAAAAATAAACATTTTTGGTCAATATTTTGTATCTAATTTGATTGATTGCCTCATTAACACAATTTATAATTAATGCTCCATATTCCGTAATTATTTGTCGACGTCACTTCAAGACAATACCAACAAATTGGCACATTTCTACTCGTCATCGACAACAATTTACTATTACTGACAGCAATTTACTATTGTCGACACCGAGTAGACAAATCCCAATTTTTTGGTTTTGTCTTGACCTGACGTCGACAAATAGTTACGGAATAAGGAGGATTATTATGGATCGTGTAATATGGAGTTTTTGAACCCGTATCGTAAACACAATACAAGTTACAAGGTGACGTTGATCCTCCATTGCATTGTTGTCGCCGCGTTGTTGTATTTTGACCGATATTGACAAAGGGCATTGGCGTAGCTAGTACAATCTGGGAGGGTTTGGGGCTAAACCAGCCAGTATCGCTCAGGCGCCTAGAGAAAATTTAGGAGTTACGCCAAGGACGAAGGCACATTGCGACCATTCTACTTATTCTTGCAAGGGTGTATCTGTATGTAAAATTAAGGCGTTTATTGATTATTTGATGCATCTTTTGGTCTTTTCATCGGTTTATGCCACCAAAACTTGTAAAATATGGCTTGAAATTTATATTATCGGTAGATTCAAAGAAGATACAACAATTTTCTGGAAAAGGTGAAAATACAAAGCCTGAACCATACCTAAGACAACGCCTTGTATTAGTCAGGGAAGGCTTGAAAGGGCAAAATATGACTGACGAAAACTTCTTGTCCACTTTTGATTTGGTAAGAAAATTACTTGAAAGGAAAATTATAAAGTATGTAAGAACAGGGGCCCATTTCCCAAAAGTACAAGTTAAAAATCTACAAGTAAATTACATACAAAACAGCAATTCTTTTACAAATATTATTGTTGTCTTGTGGGTATTTTATTTGTTGATTTGAAACTTGTAATTTTGTGAAATGGGCCCTAGAACGTAAAAATGAAACATGCATTCCTCCGAAATTACTGAATATAAAAAAGCTCCCATTTTATAAGTCTAAATTTGCTTTCTATGACATTGCGACATTGGTATCATACATCCGCCCCAAAAACAAAGCAGAATTATTGATTAGTACATGCATAGAGCAGCTGAACTTGATGGAAGTGAGTCGAGGGAAATACCAGAGGTTTATTCTTATTACAATTCGACAAGAAGTGAATATATCGACAAAAATTATACATTGTTGTTCTTCTATAGCTTCTTATATTTCTGTTCTCATAGGAGCCGTAGACACTACTGACGAAATTATTAGCTCCTACACCGTAAAACATAAAACAAAACAATGGTAAATATGCTACCCAGATCCGCTTGGAATACATGTATACTTTTTTCTGAGATCAGAATACCAACAGATTATTTCAGCATGTAATGAAAGCAACTATCAATAAATTAAAGTTTTTTCTAAGCAAGTACAAAAAATCTTATTATTTTGATTTCATTCAAATAAAAATTTACACTGGACCAAATGGTCCCTAATCCAAGATACGTAAGTTCTTGTTTTTCTAAGTCCGGTTTTATGACAGACACTTGAAAGTATGGATATAATGTTTTTAATATAATAAATCACGTGAGCCGAAATCTCAAAGCAATATGTAACACCGTTTAAATGTTATGAGGATAATGAGGAAAATATTGGACCAAATGGGCTTAATCTAACAGTAGGGTTAAGAAGGAGCTAGCTTTGATTTTTCTTACAAGAAAATGTTCTTCAGAATTAGCAAATATTTTGTTGTTGGCTTGTTTGGTTTGCTTTACACATTTGAGTCTGTCAAGTTCTCTTTTGAAAATCAAGCTGATTTTAATAAAATGTTAAGCTAGTGTACTATTAGCATACCTTCGGCCGGGCTTAAGGGTTTCTTCCTCTCGGTATAATGGAAAGCGGCTTTGCTGAGAAAAGTTCTCTGCATAGCCGGGATTCGGCCGGGCGTAAGCGGCCTTCAGCCGGGCTGAAGGGGTTTCTCTTCTCAGTATATCGCAAAGCGGCTTTGCTAAGTAAAATTTCCACATAACCGGCCTTGAGCTGGGCTTAAGAGTTTTTACTCCCGGTGGATAGAATGGATATCGCTTTCATTGAGTTAAGATTTTCTCTTTGGACAGGTTTATTGGTTTCCTTCGCTACGTTTTTTTTTTAAAGAGAAGTAACACAATCAGGCAATCAATGCCTACCAGTTAATTAATTAATGTGTTACCTTGTTTGGGAAAGGAATAGAGTAGAGAGAACAGGTGGTGAAGTGGGAGAGAGATAGAAAGCTTAATTTATTTGCAACCCCGCTATTGCGCGTTTTTTTTTGTAGAGCAAACCCCTCTGGTGTCAAGTAGAGGCATCGAATTGTTTAAGCTGGGTAGCCATTTTATTAGTTTTTTTACTTCGCCGACGGTTCTGCTAATAATACCGACGAAGGAGGGTGCTGTGAAGTGCATTTGGATATGTTAGTAGTAATCGCTGCCGGTACTGTCAAAGTGATCAGTTCTATGCCTTCATCACTTTAACAGTCCAACAACAACCAACACAATAACACACCAATGCACATCAGAAAAATACATGATGTTGTTGGCTTGCCTGAAACTAGTCTTGAAATCAATACTACAGGGTTTGTAGTCAAACGCGTTAACTACTCAACCAACAGCATCCGCATTTGCCAAATAAAGTCTTTCAAAGAAGAAAATATAATGAGAGGAGAAAATCCTTAAACCCGGCCGAAGGCCGGTTATACAACATTCTTTAGTCTGCGAAGCCGCTTTTCGATACACCGAGAGGAAAAAATCCCTAAGCCCAGCCAAAGGCAGGCTATGCTGAAAACTTTACTCTTTATTGCGTTATTTCTCAATTGATTGAGAAATAAGGTCATACAGCCTTATTGTCCATGGTTTTACTGTGCTGTACTTTAAAGTTTTGCAAATTTTCACTGAAAAGGGTAAAAAATGTAGAACTTTTCTCTACAAAAGAAAGAACCAATAATAAGACAAATTTTCACATCCATATAAAATTCTTTTTATTTATTTTTAAATTCACAAACTCAGCCCGCGAAGCTACTTATGTAGCTTGTCTGCCAAAAACACCCAGGCATATATAGGGAATCCAACTTGAGACCTTTGGAATGACTGGTTAGCATTGCTACCAATCAGTCCGCATAGCTACTCCGCATTAAGTATTTTTGAGTTTTTTACTTTTTCTTAACAAATTTATTCTATTCCATAATGACCATCTGATGCACTATTTTATTGATATATTAAATACATATCTGAGAAAAATTAGGATTCTAGATTTAGATATTTCTTTTTTTCGTAAGAAGGATAACGAGATCGGCCTATATTTGAATTAGTTTTGTGTAATTGTTTTAAAATGTGCTGCAGATTATAAACTGAGTACTAGCTTTGCTTATAAAAAAGTTTAAAGGACCTTCTTGAGGTATGACAACTTTATCGCTGTAAAATTGGAATACAAAATGAACGGAATATGAAGATGGTAAAACGAAAACAATAGGAATAAAAGTATGGATTTAAGAGCACTCTGATTGGAATATATGCGTACGATAAATCCATTGAAACTTAAAAATATTTTTAAAGAAGATGTATTTCAAACTTTTCAATAAATTTTAAGAGTTTCATAGGTTTTAATTGGTTTTCATAGATTTTTGTGGAAAATTTGCTAGAAAATTTTTTTCCAGTTGCAATGTTGAACCATTGAAATGAAGCAATAATGTGTCGTGAGAACAGTGTGATTCGCAATCGTAATTGAGAGAGGGAAGCAGGTGCTTTACTTCGTCGTGTGACCATGGTATTGCCTAAGGAAATATAATATATCATCATAATTCAAACGTTTAAATGTATGCTCTGTCGCCTCACTAATACTAATAAGAATCAATACAACCACAGTTTGAGTTGTATTCATTCAGAGCCATACAACTGGTGCAGAGCCATACAACTGCATCATATAAGTTTAGTCCATACGAAAGTCATAAGGAAGAATCTTAAACTTATGCATGATAGTGAATGCCGTTTATAATGCCCTAACTTTTTTCTATCAAACTGGTGCTTGCAATATGACACATGAATAAAATACATATTTCTCTTCTTTTTCTTGAGTATAATTTTAATAAAAGTAGTATAACTGCTCGTATACACATCCAATAATTTTTTATAATATAATATCTTTTGTTGCAGTGTTGGCACTATACTACCATTATGTGATTTTATTTCATGCATTATATACCATAAAAGTATAGAAATTGTGTTTTATTTTATTTACTTTAGTTGCACCACAAAACCATTCGGTTAAACAATGTGGCGTCGTAAAGTCTTTAAAGAGCATTTAACATTATTTATTTGCTTTGAATTTTTATTTTCCTACAAAAATTAAGTACCAATATAATATTTTATATACAATTTTAAGCATGATACAATATTTTGGTTTTGCTTAAATACTTAAATTTAACATTTTAAGCATTTAGTGGTTGTTTTATAGCTTTAATGAGCAAATATTTTTAAACCTTTGTTTAAGAAATGTGTACTACTATTAAAATATGGATATAACAGCAATTTATAAGTGAAGATAAAGAAGGCAAAAAGGGGCATTATTTGTAAAGCAGACATAATATGAAACTCTACAAGGATTATCTATCATGAACTATTTTTGGTAAAAAATAAAAAAATTAAAGTGGGGCAACTTTAAATTTAAACAAACACTTTCTTACAAGATGAAGATAAATTAGAAATTACATTTAATAGAAAAATTAAGGACACTCATAGAATAAATTTCAATTATCTTAGGGAATTACAGAAAAAATAATGAGGAGTTAGATTTAATCAGAATTGGCTTATTAATAAATCATAATTAATAAATCCATTAGATATGCAGTGGGTTCTTTCTTTCGGACAAAACTTTAACTAGAAACGAAACAGTTTCCAATGTTGAAGATAATAGCAGAAGGAGAAGATTTTATTCAGACAATTAGGGAAAAAGAGAGCCAGAAAATAGTTCGAACACAATTGACAACAATTAGTGATGACCACATAAACAAAATGAGATTAGATAACAGAGAAAAGTTTATTTTAGATAAGATAAAGGATACCGAAAGATTTTTGGAAGTTGCTTCAAATAGAGATAATAATAATATTAGAATGAATAATATTATAGGTGATATAGTCACGTATAGATTACTAGAAAAAGATCTAACGAGCAGACTACAGAAGATCAATAACGATTTTGTAGAAAAACTTTTTATATTAAAAGTAATTTTAGATACAGAGAAAAACAAACTTAAGACATATGGATTTTTTTATAGAAAAATTATCTGTTAGATCCAATATCATCAATAAGTATGTTGATGATTTATTTTGTATAATTTCAGAATCTGAAATAGAAAATGTATTAACAGTATTTAATTCTTTTCACTAATACATTAAGCTTACTATTGAAGAGGAAAAATATCTAAAACTTTCGTATTTGGATACCTTAATAATAAAAAAATTGAATAATTTATCATTTGACTGGTATCAGGCAGGTTAATTACTTATTACTCAAAGCATTCAAAACGAGTTATTATAAACACTGCTAAGAATCTTATAAGAAGAGTGTTGGATATAAGTGACCAAGAACTCTGCAGGAATAATGAAAACAGAGTTATAAATTTATTGAATGCTAATAATTTTCCAATACAACTTACTTAAAAATTAATAGGACAATACAGACGAAATAAGAATAATGTATTTAACAATTTATTTGAACCAAATATATACAAATCATTAACTTATTCATTAACCTTTCATATCAGAAAAATTAGAAAGATCAAATATAATTGATAGAAATACATTTAGGATGCCACACAAAACATATAATATAACACATTAGGTAGATTATTTAGTAAAATGAAGGGTAGAATAGAAAAGTTAGATAAATCTAATATTGTTTACAAAATTCCTTGTAAAGGCAAGGATAATGAAACATGCAATAAAGTATATATATATATATATATATATATATATATATATATATATATATATATATATATATATATATATATATATATATATATATATATATATATATATATATATATATATATATATATATATATATATATATATATATATATATATATATATATATATATATATATATATATATATATATATAGGTACATCAAAGAATAAATTGAAGACTCGGGTAGCGGGACATAGATCTAATCAAAAATATAGAGATGTATCTTCACAAAAAATAGCATTAAATTTTTAATTATAAAAAAGTATGAAATTTGTGAAATTTTTTATTTCGGGTGGCCACTAATCCGAAGTTATACCATAAAAAATTAAATGAAGGCGGTTTGGAGTTTCTGATACCTAAAAGATTATCCTTAACTTTTTTTATAAAAATTAAAAACCATACGGCACAACTATTTGTTGATTTCACTTGGAATTACTCATATCTCAGGAGAAATAAAATAAACACCCAATTAGCTAAAAAATAAATAAAAACAACAAATTCGAAAGCTAAAAATAGTTCTTTAGAAACATCCATTGTTGATCCTGTAAACTATTTTAATAATACCTCAACTACAACATTTGGCATTCTAGTTAATTGGCTTGTAAGAGAACGTTTACAAGGTACATAGCTTATCCCATCCAGACTCGCCTTTCAAACTTTTAACAGTCAACGCTTTGAGACACTCTCAGAGCAGATTGAGGAAGTAGTGGAAGATAAGCTGTGTCAATATAAAGATAAATGCTTAATAGAACTCGATAGGAGACTTGACAGGCTTAAAAATGATTTACAAGCAGTCACTGAAAGAGTATTCCTTACTGAAAGAGTATCCCTTCTGGAAACAGTAGCGCACGAA
Source organism: Panzeria rudis (assembly GCA_956483635.1). NCBI lineage: Eukaryota > Metazoa > Arthropoda > Insecta > Diptera > Tachinidae > Panzeria > Panzeria rudis. The sequence goes on along the minus strand of OY101451.1, from coordinate 29,491,807 downwards.
ATTAAAAGTATGCAGGATGAAATTGCATTGTTAAAAAGTAAAATTAAATATCAAGCAAATAATACTGTAGCGTGTGAGTTACGCCTAAACGAAATCCATTTTTGTAAAAATTTAAATTTTATGGCAATTTTCCGCTCTATATGTGAGACCATAAATATTACATTCCCAGCTATAAAATCTATTTAACGCAAAACCAAAATAATAGAAAGGGTATATTTCCAAGTACACAAAAATGTTTGGCGTAGAGTGAACCAATGTGGTCCTATCTCCACTATACGGGTACCCCCGTAGTCTGATGGATAGATAGTATGCTAGACTATTAACCGCGAGGCGGCAGGTTCGATTCCTGACAAAACCCTGGGTATTTCTGCAGAAGAGCCGAAAAGGCTTAAGCAGTATGTGTGTTCGTTTTTATATATAAATATATATAAAAATTCAAATGAAAGTGTACTAGATGCTATTAAATAAAATATCGGCATCGATATGGGACAATAACTGTAGAAAATTGGATAGCTACCTATTTAAGCAGATCTTTATAAATCGTCAAACATAAAGTGGATCTTTCCAGAACAGACCACTTTGACGAAGATTTTCCCCTGATGGAAATTTTTTTATTTTTATTCCTTTCTCTTATTATTAGGTATTTTCTTTTAAAGATTTGTAAAATGCTTGGCCGTCGATATTGAAAAGACTGGCTCTCTTGATAATCATCTGTCATTAAGCTTCTTTTCACGCATTAATTATTGATTTTCTCATGACGAGATATCGACGAAGTTGCGTAAAAAGGGCCAATCGCAGACCATTTTACACAGCAGATTGGCCCTTTTTACGCAACTACGTCGATATAAAAAAGAGAGCAATTATATATAACGGGTGAAGTACGTATGTAAATATATTTCAATTTCTATGTATGTATAACCTATATGATAAGTAAAAAGTATACATGATCGAAGTTAAGATAATAAATAGTTGTTCATATTCAAATAAGAGCATAAATGCAACTGGAAATAGTTTAGATAACAGTGATGGGCAACCTATAATGTAACTATCTTTATGTACTAAAACATATGTATAAACAAAAAATACCAGTATAATATACATATTTAAAAGCGTGATGTAGAAAACAAATAATTTGTTGTTTTTTTTCCAAGCAAAAATAATAGAAATATGACACATAGGAGCGAGAACCCCCAAACAAAGTAATTATTAATATTTGTATATCATGACAACCACAATAGTGAAGCTCTTAAAATTTTATGTGAGTCACTCCTAGAAGAAATTGCGCATTCCAGCAAAATATTGTTGGTATCAGAGGGGGTATACGCCAAACACTGTCACGAAGGTGGCCAAAAGTAAACAAACATATGTAGTTTTGAATTGAAAAAAAAAATATTTGACTCGGTTTTAAAGGCAACATAGTAACTAAGTAAAATCAAAAGAACTTTTAAAAAATTTTAATTTTTCTAAGAGTTATGATGAATCAAAATTAATAGTTTTCGGTAAGTATAGAATTATTCCTAAAAGTCATTAAAAAATATTCCAACTTTAAGCAATTCGTTTAACAAAAAAAAATCGGTAAAGTACTACAATTTTTCACAACATATAATTGAAATATTATTGTAATATGACAACACGTCATTTTTTTTTGTAAATTTTATAACTACTCGTATACCAGTACGCAGAAAGTAAAGAAAAGAAAACATTTAAATAGTTACAACATGGATGGACAATTAAAAAAAATATATAAACATATGGGTAATTCCATGTCAAATCAAGTAATAGTTAGACACGAACCCTTTCAATTTTGATGAAATTTGGTCAAATGTTTGTCATTCATTCTACAACGAATTTATATTAAAGGAAAAATATTAAAAATTTTTATTTCAAAAGTTATGACATATTCAAAATGTCATTATTTCGCCAAATTTACAGAATGTGTTTAGCTTAGTTTTTAGTTATCTCTAAAACTATTTTTTTTGTGTACAAGGATATTTGGTATGCCATTTTAAAGAGAATATTTGGGGCAACAAAAAAATTAGGGATGTAACGAATACCGATACCGATACCGATATATCGGCGATACTTCAGATTTTCCGATACATCGGTATCGGCGATATTTTACTGTCGATACGACGATACTTTAAAAATTTTTTTCAATTTTTTTTTTGAAAAATTATTTTTTTTTGTTAATTTTACCAAGAACTAAGGCCTTAATTGTGTATATCACATCACCGAAGTGAAGTTTATGTTAAAGCAACAATAAATTTGAAAAAATTTAAAATATTTGTTTTTGTTTTTGTTTTTCATAAAAATTTTTCACCAAACAAACTTATGGAAATTAAAGCGTTGCTTTACCTATCAAATATTTTAAAATTTTTATGAAAAATAAAATAAATTGATCAAATATTTGAAATTTTGTTTTTGTTCTGTATACAAATTTCACTTTGGTGGGCCTTAACTCATTTCGTTATTTTTTAAATCTTATTAATATCAATTTTAAAAATTAATAATATTTTACGCTGTTATTTTGCAAAAACAATAATTTATTTATTGTTAATTTTACCATGAACTCAAATTTAATTCGTTGTTTTTTAAATCTTATTCCCAGCAAAAAAAGACACTCCAAAGAAGTAATAAAAATGTAGATCCGGAAATATTGCAAATTTGGATAATTTCTAATTAGTTTCACATTTGCTTGTCATTGCAAGAAGTTCTCTTTTTCGATTACCAATACCGAATTTGAAGCGATGTTAGGACAAATATCTTTTTCGGTGTTCTATGATGATTCCTCAAAAAAAGGATGAAAAATTACCCATTTTTAGAATTCGTTTCTTTTTATGCGAATTTAAACACAAAACTGTTTTCATGTAAATTTAAGTGAATAAATATAAACTTTTAGAAGACTTTTAATAATTAAGCTATTAAGTTATTTAGAAGAATAATAGTTGATAAATGTCCCTTAAAAATCGATTTTTTAAAAAGCATGGCGAGTATTTTTTAAAATTATAAAGGAATTACAAATTTGTACTTGCATTTCTACTAATGATCTGCATATTTTTAATATAGATTCTTTGGAAGCAATAAAAATGTAGTTCCTTAAAAATTACTTCCAATTTTATATACTGGGTTAATATCAATTTTAAATATTAATAATCTCTTACACTGTAATTTTGTTTAATAAAAAAATGTTCCTTCTTGAGTTTTGTTAAACTAAATTTGAACTCAATTTAAATCTTCGTATCGGTATCGGAATCGGTATCGGCGATATTTATTTTTAAGTATCGGAATCGGTATCGGATCGGCAAAACGGCGTATCGTTACATCCCTAAAAAAATACATAGAACAAAATTTTGTTTTTGGAAAATTACTTATCTGCAAAGTTTTGAAAATTTCAAAACTGACTAAATCAAAAACCTATATTTTTTTCGTCTGATTTTTTTTTTTATATAATACCTCTAAACTAGGGATGTAACGATACGCCGTTTTGCCGATCCGATACCGATTCCGATACTTAAAAATAAATATCGCCGATACCGATTTAGATACGAATATTGAAATTAAGCTCAAGTTTAGATTAACAAAACTCAAGAAGTGCATTTCTTTATTATGCAAAATTGCAGTGTAAGAGATTATTAATATTTAAAATTGATATTAAGCCAGTATATAAAATTGGAAGTAATTTTTAAGAAACTACATTTTCATTGCTTCCAAAGAATCTATATTAAAAATATGCAGATAATTAGTAGAAAAGCAAGTACAAATTTGTAATTCCTTTATAATTTAAAAAAAAATCGATTTTTAAATGACATTTATCAACTAATATTCTTCTAAATAGCTTAATAGCTTAATTATTAAAAGTCTTCTAACAGTTTATATTTATTCACTTAAGTTTACATGAAAACACAGATTTTGTGTTGAAATTCGCATAAAAAGAAACAAGTTCTGAAAATATGTAATTTTTCATCTTTTTTTTGAGGAATTATTATAGAACACCGAAAAAGAAATTTGTCCTAACATCGCTCCAAATTCGGTGAGTGGTAATCGATAAAGAGAAATTCTTGCAATGACAAGCAAATGTGGAACTAATTAGAAATTATCCAAATTTGCAATATTTCCGCATCGCGAATTCTACATCTTCATGACTTCTTTGGAGTGTCTTTTTTTGCTGGGAATAAGATTTAAAAAACAACGAATTGAATTTGAGTTCATGGTAAAATTAACAATAAACAAATTATTGTTTTTGCAAAATAGCAGCGGAAAATATTATTAATTTTTAAAATTGATATTAATAAGATTTAAAAAATAACGAAATAAATTTAGTTCTTGGTAAAATTAACAAAAAATAAATAATTTGTTTAAAAAAAACTGAAAAAATTTTTAAAAGTATCGTCGTATCGACAGTAAAATATCGCCGATACCGATGTATCGCAAAATCTGAAGTATCGCCGATATATCGGTATCGGTATCGGTATTCGTTACATTCCTACTCTAAACGTTCTTAATAAATCGTGAAAATTTGGAGGAGGTGTTTTTTTATTTTTGGAGATATGATTTTTTTCTTTCGCAACCTTCAACAATATAGTGTCAAAAATAATTTAAATTTTTAATTTTGAGCAATATGCATTAAATTTTATTTAATTTAAAGTTTTTGAAGGGGAAAAAGTAATCCCATTGACAAGTTTGTGCATTTGTTTTTTCGGTGAAATTTAATGTTGGAAATTTAGTGTTGAAAATGTATATTTTTAGTCATATCTCAAAAAATAAAAATAAACACCTTCTTAAAAATTTCAGGATTTTTTAAGGACGCTTAGAGATGTTATATAAAAAAATTCAGCAAAAAAAATATAGGTTTTTGATTTAATCAGTTTTGAAAATTTCAAAACTTTGCAGATAAGTCATTTTTCCAAAAAAAAAATGTATGCCCTATATATTTTTTGTAGCTCCAAATATTCTGCTTAAAATGACATACAAACCAATTATTTTCGAGATATTTAAAAACTAAACTCAACATTTTCGGTAAATTTGGCGAAATAATGATATTTTGGATATGTCATAACTTCTGAAATAAACATATTATAAACATATATTTTTACTTTCTTATGTTTGAACCAATTTTCAAAATTCTTTTTTTGTTTAAAAGGCTTTGCTTGCAGTTTGGTTCCATAATTTTTTTCAAATATCGGTGGGGTTATTTGGCTACACCAGCCGCTCCTCCCGAAATATAGACTATCGTATAACTTATACATTTATGGGCCGACTTTCAAAATTTGTTTGGTATTTGAAAGGGGTTGCTTGCAGTCTGGTCCCCTATTTTTTTTTTAAAAATCGGTAGGGGAATGTGCCCCAACATTGATTATTGTGAAAAGATCAGCTTTGCAATGAAAACATCTTAAAATTACAATTTCATTTTAACATTTATATCATCGTTACATTAATATAGAAACGGCCTTATAATTGTTTCCAAATCAAATATTATGGATTTTTGGAAATATGCAAAAAATTCGATTTGAAAAAATAGTAAGTTAGTGGGCGTTTCTATTTAAGCTAGTGATATGATATTTATTTTTTAATGATTAATTACTAACAGCTAAACCTCGAATAAAAATATGCAACTGAAAATTTAAAATAATTTTATTCTCATTTATTATTTAAAATTAAAAAGTTAATACATATTTTGCTTTCAAGGACATGCTAAAAATGGTGAAAAGTTTAAAGTTTGTGTATAGTTATGACGGACATATATTTTTTGCTCCTTATTTTACTTATTTGAAAAAGAAAATTTTCGAGGTAGGTGTATCCTTGCTCTCAATTGAACGAAATTTTCCAGAAGCATTAAACTTATGTCTGTACAAAATTTCATTTACAATTATTTTTCTCTCAGTTATGGTAATTTTTTATTTCAGGATTTATGAGAAGGACACGAATCCTGGAGATTTAAATGGTAAAATTTTAGGTGTGATTTATATTAAATAATGTATTTAGTTAAGCATTTAGCTCTTAAGTGAATAAAATTTAGTTTTGCTTTTGTTTTACTTTTTTGAAAAAGGTCATTTTTGAGGTAGGCGTATCCTTGCCCTAAATAGAACGAAATTTAGTCAAATCATTAAGTGTATTAAAACTAATGTCTGTACAAAATTTCATTAAGTTACAGTTATTTTTCTCTCCGTTATGGTAATTTTTTTATTTCAGGTTATATTGGAAGGACACGAATCCTTGATATTTATATGACCAAATTTTAGGTATGATTATATATTATCAATTAAAATATGTGTGTGAAATTTCTTTTTTTTACGATATTTCCTTTTATTTTTGGCCGCTCGTTACCTGAACTCACGACACTGTGCGCCACCCTCTCAAAAAGATAAATATGAATTAAGTTTCCTAAATCTGCAAAGCTATAAGAGTGAGGCGCTCTAAATTAGTATAACGTGAAATTCCCAGCGAAATCGTAGGGGTATAGGAGTGGGGAAACGTTAACCCCCAAACAAAGTAATTATTAATATTCCTATATCAGCACATCTACCATAGTGAAGCTCTCAAATTTGATGTGGGTTACTCTTAGAAGAAATTCCAATTTTTAAAAAAGATTGTGGGTATCAGAGGGGGGAGATGGGTGCTCACCATACATAGTAATGATTAATATTTCTATATCAACATTAATACAATAGTGAAGCGATTAAAATTTGACGTATCAGAGGGGAAAGACGGGTATCCACCATACAAGATGGTGCTGTTGGGTAAGTAGTTAGCGCGTTTGACTACAAACCCTGAGGTCTTTAGTTCAAGACTAGTTTCAGGCAAGCCAACAACATCATACATTTTACTCATGTGCATTGGTGTGGTATTGTGTTGGTTGTTGTTGGACTGTTAAAGTGATGAAGGCATAGCACTGATCACCTTGGCAGTACCGGCCGCGATTAATACTAACATACCCGAATGCACTTTACAGCACCCTCCTTCGTCGGCTTAAACAACTCAATGCCTCTACTTGACACCAGATGGTCGCGCAATAGCAGGGTTGTAAATGATTTAAGGCCTAACTGTAATATGCATGTCTTGGCTTAAGCTAGCTTAAGCAACAGTGCGAATGCATAGAAATTGTATGTTTCAAACTATAATGTACTTAAGAAAAAGTTTCGTCAAATTCTCTCAATTGTCATTTGCTTAAGCAAAGAGCGAAACTGAACGCAATTTCCGTACGGAATCAACTCTTTGTAAATTGTTATTTTATTTTTTTTATTTATTCATACATACAAAATGTAAAAAAATATTTATTACATACATAAGAAACAATAACCAAAATGTGAATGTAAAAAATAATTTATAAAATTCGTATGTAATAAAAATAAACAACCTAGCCCCGTGTTGACTAGCAATAAATACCTTAGCAATAAGGCAAAAAACCTTTAAAATAACGCAGCAATATTGGTTAAGGACATGATTCACTACAGATTTATGGCGTTAGATTTTCTTCAAAAAATGCAAACAATAACTTTTTAATAAAAATTTGCAATATGTATAATCATTTTTCAAGGAATTTGCTAGAAATTATTGTACCATCTTTTATGAAGGTAAATTTTGGATTTAAAAATATGCTGAGTTCCAATTTATTCAATAAAAAATAAAAAACTGTTGTATTTTTTCTAGAAAAGAAAAAGCCATTAGTCAAAAAGTATGATAAAGTGGCTTAAATGAACATGTGACAGATTTGTTGATAAGTCTGTCCGATTTGGAAATTTGTTTTAAAAAATTCATAAACTAATAACGAGTGATTTTTTTGCTATTATCTTTTTGACAACACTAGTTTTGACAGCTCACGCACGTTTTGTATCTTGTGTCACTGTCAAACATCTTCAGTTTGGTCTATAATTTAATCATGAATCGTCTTACAAACGAACAACGCCATTATTATATATCCGATCAGAGTTGCACTTTTTGGTGTAGTTGCTAAAAAAAAAAACAGCAATGACTGCTTTATTAATTAGACACATGCTTAATATAGCTGGTCTATGAATGTTTATTATTATAAATTAGTCGACGAAATATGTAAAATACCATAAATATTTCAAAACATTTGATTTTTCATATTTTTTGTGCGATATTATGACACCAACGACATACTTTGTTTCATTCACAAGAAAATCTGGCAGAATTCTATCAGATTTTTTTGTGAATGAATCTTTCCGTGATGTAGAATAGAATATTGTTGGTCTTAAAGAACTGCGATATATGTACATGTAAAAATAACCAAAATGGCAACGCTGCATACATACATTCATGTCATTTCAATATAGTCAGCTAAAAGTGTTGCCTAATTTGCTTAACGCTGCTGTTAGACTAAGCCCATTTGGTCCAATATTTTCCTCGTTATCCTCATAACTTTTAAACGGTGTTACATATTGCTTTGAGATTTCGGCTCACGTGGTTTATTATATTAAAAACATTATATCCATACTTTCAAGTGTCTGTCATAAAGCCGGACTTAGAAAAACAAGAATTTACGTATCTTGGATTAGGGACCATTTGGTCCAGTGTAAATTTTTATTTGAATGAAATCAATATATTAAGATTTTTTGTAATTGCTTAGAAAAAACTTTAGTTTATTGATAGTTGCTTTCATTACATGCTGAAATAATCTAATGGTATTCTGATCTCAGAAAAAAGTATATATGGATTCCAAGCTGATCTGGCTAGCATATTTACCATCGATTTGTTTTATGTTTTATGGTGTAGGAGCCAATCATTTGGTCAGTAGTGTCTATGGCTCCTATGAGAACAGAAATATAAGAAGCTATAGAAGAACAACAATGTATAATTTTTGTCGATATATTTATTTCTTGTCGAATTGTAATAAGAATAAACCTCTGTTATTTCCCTCGACTCACTTCCATCAAGTTCAGCTGCGGATGTATGATACCAATGTCGCAATGTCATAGAAAGCAAATTTAGACTTATACAATGGGAGCTTTTTTATAATCAGTACTTTTGGAGGAGTGCATGTTTTATTTTTACGTTCTGGGGCCCATTTCTCAAAATTACAAGTTACAAATCAACAAATAAAATACCCACAAGACAACAATAACTTTTGCAAAAGAATTTCTGTTTTGTATGTAATTTACTTGTAGATTTGTAACTTGTACTTTTGAGATATTGGCCCCTGTTCTTACATACTTTATAATTTCCCTTTCAAGTAATTTTCTTACCAAATCAAGAGTGGACAAGAAGTTTTCATCAGTCATATTTTGCTCTTTCAAGCCTTCCCTGACTAATACAAGGCGTTGTTTTAGGTATGGTTCAGGCTTTGTATTTTCACCTTTTCCAGGAAATTGTTGTATCTTCTTTGAATCTACCGATAATATAAATTTCAAGCCATATTTTACAAGTTTTGGTGGCATAAACCGATGAAAAGACGAAAAGATGCATCAAATATTCAATGAACTCCTTTATTTTACATACAGATACACCCTTGTAAGAATAAGTAGAATAATATATGGTCGTAATGTGCCTTCGTCATTGGCGTAACTACAAAATTTTCTCTAGGGGCCTGAGCGATACTGTCTGGTTTAGCCCCAAACCCTCCCAGATGGGACTAGCTACTCCAATGCAATTTGTCAATATCGGTCAAAATCCAACAACGCGGCGACCACAATTACAACATTGCAATGGAGGATCAACGTCACCTTGTAACTTGTATTGTGTTTACGTTATGGGTTCGAAAACTCCATATTGCACGATCCATAATAATCCTCCTTATTCCGTAACTATTTATCGACGTCAGGTCAAGACAATACAAAAAAATTGGGACTTGTCTACTCGGTGTCGACAAAAAAATACTACTATTAACAGCCTCTTCCTATTTTCTGTGCCTTAGAGGATAGTAATTGGCTGTCAGTAATAGTAAATTGTTGTCGATGACGAGTAGAAATGTGCCAATTTGTTGGTATTGTCTTGAAGTGACGTCGACAAATAATTACGGAATATGGAGGACTAGTTATAAATTGTGTTAATGAGGCAATCAATCAAATTAGACACAAAATATTGATTAAAATTTTTACTTTTCATAAAACATGTAGTATTGTTCAAAGATAATTGAAAATAGAAATTTAGAAATGTTTATTAAGGTTATTTATCAATATATTTTAAGATATAAATAAGTTCATTAGTTAAGGGATGCTAAATTTTTCCTTATCGGTTAGTAATAAATATATGTTTGAGCAGTAAACATAGTTGGTCCTTCGAAGTTTATAATTAATAGAATCAGTGCAAGTTAATTGAAATCGTTTTCACAATGAATCAAGAAACCATAAAAATGTTGTTGAAGAGACAAAGAGAAATAGGAGGTACAATGGAAGCCTATATCAATAAAATTGAATCAGGACTGATGCGGCAGACAAAAATTGTGGAAACAAAACGATTGGTTGACAGCTATTGGCTAGAGTTCCACAGCAATCATAAGAGGTTGGTGGAAGCCGGCATAAAGGATGGCAGTTATTTTGAAATTGACTATTATTCTGAAATTGAAGCAATAGTAATGAAAATTCGCGGTATGCAAATAGAAGATGTGTCAAAAGATGACTCCATTTCAGCAGCCGGAAAATTAGAAGAAAGGGTTTCAGCTAGCGAAGGTGGTTCACGAGAAGAAAGCACCATAGCCGGTGAAATTCTATCAGCAGGTAACTACGAGATCGGTGTTTTCCTTGAAAATTCAAAAGAGTTTAGAAATTTCATAGAGGGTGAAATATCGATTATCAAGTTTAACAAGCTTCCAGAAATCTTAGAAAAAGAACTAGATTTCAGATTTAATAGCATTCAGAAAAGCTTCAACGATACTGTAAGAAAGAGTGAGAAAGAGTGAGTAGTAACAACGGATTATATTTTGACGCTCTTAGAACTATTAAAGCTCAAATAAAAGAAGATGAAAAACAACAATTCATGCCGCCATCAACACCAAAACTACAAGAAATAAAAATTCCTTACTTTGAAGACGGAAGTAGCGAAAATGTTCAAAGATAATTGAACATAGAAATTTAGAAATTTTTATTAAGGTTACTTATCAATATATTTTAAGATATAAATAAGTTCATTAGTTAAGGGATGCTAAATTTTTCCTTATCGGTTAGTAATAAATATATGTTTGAGCAGTAAACATAGTTGGTCCTTCGAGCCGGATAGTTTTTTGTCTTAAATGTCTCTTGTGCTTGCGCCATTTGCTCTAGAAAATCAAGCACGTCTTCAAGCTTTTGAATTTTTTTTGTTTTCTTAACACTGTATTCATACTGTTGAATTGCTTCGCTATCGAACTATCGAATTAATATTCTAGCTATCAAAGGCTTAGAATCTTCCATATTGAGCCCCATCTTAGTTAAGGATCTTACACAAGTTGCTGTAGTGTCCAATAGTAATCGAATATTTGCTGGATTTTCACTATTTAACTTTGGCTGATCTAACAACGTGTCAACCAAGTTGTCAAATAATGTTCTTTTGTTCTCATAGCGGCTTCTCAACATTTCTAGCGTGTCATCATAATTATCTTCTGTACAATAAAAATGTGAAACCAACTTTGCAGCGTTCCCTTTTAGCAGACTTTTCAATCGCTGCATTTTTTCTGCTTTTGATAGATATTCATTTTTATGAACCAATGTATCGAATAGGTCATAAAATGAAGTCCATTCGTGCATACAGGTGTCGATTATGCAGGTCTAATATGGATGAGGTGTTCTAAAGGCAGAGGGCGAAAATCTTTCAAGGGTTATATAGCCGTTTTCGTGTGTATGGCAACAAAAGCCATTCACCTAGAAGCCGTAAGTGACCTCACCACCGATGCATTCTTAGCGGCATTACGCCGATTCTTTTCAAGAAGGGGTAAGGCAGCATGTTTATATTCGGACAATGGTACAAATTTCGTAGGTGCAGCGCGAACGCTGGATAAAGAATTCGTAGAAGCTGTTAAAAACAGTTCGTCTATGAGTGAGATCCTTGCAAGTGAAAAAATTGAATGGCATTTTATTCCCCCGGCAAGTCCCCATTTTGGTGGAATCTGGGAGGCCGGCGTGAAGTCGTCAAATATCATCTCAAAAGAGTGATTGGAGAGAGTGTGCTGACATTTGAAGAGATGTCGACGTTATTATCTCAAATAGAAGCGGTTTTAAATTCAAGACCGATATACGCCTATGAATGTGATGCTGAAGAAATCGATGTATTAACCCCAGGTCATTTTTTGATAGGGCGACCGCTAATAGAAAGTCCTCAAATTGTTAATGGACGTAGCATAGGATCACTAGATAGATGGAAACTAGTTCAGAAAATTAAGAAAGATTTCTGGCAGCGTTGGAAGAATGAATATTTGGTTACATTGCAAAACAGGTATAAATGGCGCAGTGAGAAGAACAATCTGGTATCGAATCAAATAGTGATAATAAAAGATGAAGCAGCATTTCCTTCGAGATAGCCATTGGGTAGAGTTTTAGAAACCCATGAAGCCTATAGAAGAAAAGAATGGGAAAAAGGAATTTAAGACATCACGGGGATGTTACATCACCAGGCCGCTAAAATCATCGAGTAATACCTGGAAGCTCTTCTCATTAGTAATATTAATGTTGATGACGCTGGTTAGTTCTACAAGTCGAGAAGTTAATATTGAAAAAATGATAAAAAAGCTTGGCGACGGAACTATCATGTATTTGGACAAGATCGGCGTGATGAATCGTATAGCGTCGTCATGGAGTTTAGTTGCCTATTACGATATGGATGCCTATTTTACAACTGTGGATCAGGTAGAAGCTTCGCTGGGCAAGTGCGAATCCTTGTGCCATGAATTGCGTCAGTTTGAAGATCAGTGCAGCGTCGTGCTGAAAGGTATTGAAGAAAGGCTGAATATCATTAAAGTGAACGATGAATTATTTGCACATCGAAATAAACATCGAAAGCGAAGAGCACCTTTTGAATTTGTTGGGTCATTCTACCATGTGCTGTTTGGAATGATGGATGCTCAAGATAGAGAATTAATCGAAGAGAATATGCGAGTAGTGCTAGAGAACGAGCATAATATAAAACATCTTGTTGAAAGGCAAACATCGGTTGTTGAATCAACAATCAACATTTTAAAGAAATCCACTGAGGAAGTAAGCATGCAGTTCAGAAAAATTAATGCGAAGATAAATAATATAAGCCAGATCATCAATGCTGATTATTTCGTATATAAAGAATCTATTAATTTCTTTATGATGACAAAGCAGCTAGAATCGATGATCAGCGATGCAGAACAAATACAAATTCAAATTATTGGTCTACTTATGGATATCAATCATGGCAAACTCAACCCGAATCTGATCCGGCCTCAACAATTATTGGAAGAAGTATTTAAGATTAAGGAGCAGCTAACATCAACATTGCGTCTGCCGGGAAAAACGAAAGAAGTCACTCTACAATCGATATATCGGCTAATAACAGCAAAAGGAGTGTTCATAGATGGGAAGTTGGTTATCGAAATTAAGATCCCATTATTGGAGAAACAGTCTTCCGATGTATACAATATTTTACCGCTCCCAATTCTAAGCAATGGTGTAAAAATTCAAGCCGTTACACGACAGCAGTTTTTAGTATACAACTATCAAACAGATGCTTATCATTTTATTTCCCAATCAGTGCTAAACAAATGCCAAAATGATGATGATGATGAATACCTGTGCAAGGGTAACTGGGCTTGGGAAAATGCGAATGACAACTCCTGTGAATTGGCTTCATTAAAGCCAACAAATGCATATCATTGTTCTTATGATAGAAGAGAAGTTGAAAGTGTATGGCTGGAACTTCATGAGAAGGGTACCTGGCTTTTCAGGGTGTATGAGAAGTCAGTAGCGCATGTCAAATGTTCAACTGTAGATCAGCAGATAGTTGAGTTACCGATGCAAGGGATTATAACGCTAGGAGCTGGATGCACAGCAAGAGTAGGACGTACCATCCTGACATCACATCAAGAATGGAGTTCTGTACAGCACTACAATTTTAAGGGTCACCTCTTCAAAGACGTTCAAGATCTTAAGATGATTGATCCGCTGAACAACACCATGAGGAATTACTCATCTGAGATTGATACTTTACTAAAAGAGATTGTCGAAATTAAGAAGGAAAACATTGAATTGAAATCTTTAAATTGGCATCATTCTACAGGTCATGTATCTTTAATTATTATTATAATAGCTATAATAATCATTGTTATAATTGTGATATTAAGATATTGTAAGAGACAGAGGGGAGTAGATGTTATATTTAATTTGCCCCGGCAGAATGTTCAAAGATAATTGAACATAGAAATTTAGAAATGTTTATTAAGGTTACTTATCAATATATTTTAAGATATAAATAAGTTCATTAGTTAAGGGATGCTAAATTTTTCCTTATCGGTTAGTAATAAATATATGTTTGAGCAGTAAACAAGTATGGACCAAATGGTCTTCTAATGTAGGATTCGTATATTTTTTCTAATCTAACAGCAGGGTTAAGTATTTGACAGGCTTTTCGTTGTTTTTTGACATTACTTTAAGATAGCTTATGCATATTATAGTTGTGCCTTTAAGCTTTGTATCTCTCTCCCACTTCACCACCTGTTCTCTCTGCACTATCCCTTTCCCAAAGAAGGTAACACATTAATTAATTAGCTGGTAGGCATTAATTGCCTGTTTGTGTTACTTCTCTTAAAAAAGGTATTTATTAATTTTTCTATGTCTGCACAACAATGGCGTAGCGAAGCATACCGGATGGGTATAGTTATATATATATATATATATATATATATATATATATATATATATATATATATATATATATATATATATATATATATATATATATATATATATATATATATATATATATATATATATATATATATATATATATATATATATATATATATATATATATATATATATATATATATATATATATATATATATATATATATATATATATATATATATATATATATATATATATATATATATATATATATATATATATATATATATATATATATATATATATATATATATATATATATATATATATTGGTTTTTGCACTATTTTTGTTTAATTCTGCAAATCAATAAAGATTAATCTACCATTAAAAAAAAAACATCTCTATGAACGCAGTTCAGTGCCTTTTGTTATAAAACACCAAAACATTCATTAAAATTAATCTTTGCTATTAGTATTTATTAAGAAATAAATCAAATTAATAAGTAAAGATGTCGTTTGTGACAACATTAATATGTTTGAATGGGACGATACTTAATATGTTCATTCCGTAATGTTAAATGGCAGTCTTGAGACATAATTTCTTTTTTATGGTTAAACAACAAATTCAATGCTTATCAGCACTAAATAACAATAAAGAATCATTTATAAGATTTTGATAAACCAGGTCAGGTACTTCTATGTAGCAACTCTGATTCAAGGTTATACGTTAATTAAATATGACAGGCTCTAAGGTCAATAAAAGAAATAAATATACGAGTATATAAATCTTTTCTATTTTAAATGAAAAGACACAACATCTTCATCATCAGCAAACGAGTTGTTCTACTTGAGTAGATTATGTCCAAAAATCATTATTATTTAGACTAATATTTACTGATTGCAATAAAGGAATTCACTAGTAACATCTTAGGTACTAACATAGCAGAAATAGAGCATATTTGAATACCTTGTTATATATTCAAATACCAAACACTAAAAAACTTAAAAAACTAAACATGAAGATATTAAATGAAAAATATTTATGTATATGCAATAAAAATACAAAAAATAAAATTCTAAATAAAAACGATTTTATGCGAAAATTATTCAGCTGAACACATAGCATATCATAAAACATATCAAAATAAGTTCTAGAGTCAAATTACATATTTTTTATTAAGAATATCAGCAACAAACACACAGCTATTGTATAACTTTAGTCGCTATATTAGTTAGAACACTAAGGACGACCTTGTGAATTTCTTAAATATGTTTATATCTCATATCTCGAGCCGGTATGTTAGATATACTACATAACCTCAATTAACTACGAATCCGTAAAATATTGTTAATATATGCGTCGTGGACGTGTATATATCTTGCATATATGCATGTCCACCACGCACCAAAATGCGTCTTGGTTGTAAATATTGCTTATACGTAAAATGCTTCGTCATCAAAACCAAAATATTTCAAGACTTTGCGAAGGCTTTTATATTCACTTTAATCGATAAAAATTAATGTGACATTTGTTTTTCTTCTTTGCAAATTGTTTTCTACATATGGTCATATACAACGTAAAAGCATGGAAGTGATAAAATTTTTAAAACCGTGGTTTTAATTAAATATTATATGTTATATCGAAGCCCATATCCCTAAAAATTTTTCGCCTTTTACTTTCATGCTCGGCGACGTTTTAATCAAAAAGAAAACAACTTAGCCACTGTAACTTGTACTGTTTCATAAACTGTTTTTCCTCTCCTGGAAATTTTTAAAAATTGCAGTTACATGGTTTTACGTTTTATATGACGATATATCTTAGGTTCCCATACAAAATTTTCCTTGACTTATAATCTTCAACTAAATCCTTTGTACTTATCATTTTAATTATACACAATTAATATTCAAGGAAGCTTTCTTAAATCAATATAAAGTATTTCATTAATCTTGATTAAAATAATTAGTTCATTATATACAATTATTTATTATTTTTAATACTCCTTTTATTAATTGTATGTATGTCGTTGTGCCCACAAGGAATAACAACTAAACTCGATAACCTACAGGAAATGCGAATAGAAAAATTGTAGTGATTTACTAGTGACATTGTCAGTAGTACTACTGACCAGGTGTACCCCTACCCATGTAATCATCTATTGACATTTAACATTACCTTGTAACTGAAAATCCACCAGTAGACTAAAGCACTACTGACTAAGTAGTTCTTTTGGGACGACATGGGACATTGGCACCAAAGATTCACTAGTAAATTTTAGGAGCTCTACTCTACCAAATTGATATTTCCTCGTTCGATGCAGATAGGAAAACTGTAGTGATTTACTAGTGACATTGTCAATACTACCACACTGAAAATAATTCATGCAACATTTTACGAAAAAAACTTTCTTAGTGACTTTTTTCGTAGAATATACGAAACTTTCGTATATATTACGAAAAAACATTTGGGCAATATTTTTTTGAATTTACGAAGGTATATATATATATTTGAAATGTATATAAATATATTTGAAATAAAAAAATGAATTAAAATAATTTTTTATAGACTGACGTATTTTTCAGATGTATGTGAATAAAACAAATTTTTAGCTCTTATAAAATAAGTAGAAAGTGGCTCAGTGGGTCGAGTTATGACTTGAAATATGAAGATTGCGAGTTCGTGCCCCGGTTGAGCCATACTTTTTTCTTACTTTTATTTTCTAATTATTTTCGTACACTTCGTATATTTTACGACTGAATTTAGTGGTGCGAAACTACGAAATATTTCGTAATATGTACGAGCGTTTTCGTGCACATGTTGCATGGAATTTTTTCAGTGTACTGACTAGGTGTACTCTAGCCTATTGATTTATAACGTAGGCTTGTCATTGAAAATCTACCAACAGACTTTAGCACTATTAACTAGATACTTCTTTTACGACCATATGAAGACATTTGAACCAAAGATTCATTAGTACATTGTAGTGACCAGCGTCTACAATTTTATAAGGGTTGGGGCAATACAATTAAACACATATATACATTTTTTTAATATTTTTTTATTAAAAGTTAAATAAATTATTTTTAAATTATTTAGACTGAAATATTTTTGAAATTTATATACGTTTTTCGATTGTAGCTAAGATAGATCAATAAGGTATAGTCATCGGCGAATTGATACTATAAAGCAACTTTTTTGTTCATGCAATTGTCAAAAGAAATTAACAAATTTACATTAAAATTTTTTCAATTTATTTAAATAAAAAAATTTTCTTCTAATATCTTCGATCTTTTTAATTGATTTAATCTGATTTATCCAAGCTTAAGATCCACTTATTTTGTAAAAAGCAATAATAGTTTTATTAAATCCAATATTTCGCTAACAACAATGGTTAGCTTCTTCAGGGATATAATATTTAAAATATTTTTTTTTTAATATTATATCCCTGAAGAAGCTAACCATTGTTGTTAGCGAAATATTGGATTTAATAAAACTATTTGCTTTTTACAAAATTAGTGGATCTTTAGCTTGGATAAATCAGACTAAATTAAATAAAAAAAATTTATAAGGCAAGTTTGGCAGTTCTTTGAACAATCAGCTGTGCTGATAACGCTACCTGTTATGAATTCGCCTTGATTGTAGCTTAAAAATTTTTTCATCGAAAAAAAAAATATCAATTCAGTTTAAAAAATATCAATTGAAATTAAAAAAATATCAACTGAAGTTCAAAAATTCCCTTTGAAATTCAAAAATTACATTTGAAATTGAAAAATTAGAAATATATATATGTACATATATATTTTCAGTTAAAAAAGTATATTATTCTACCAAAAACATTTGTTTAAAATTGAAATAGTCAATCAGAAGCGGCAGCGGCTAGCCGCCGATAGGCTTGCAATTCTGCTACTGATGCACACACACAAAAATTTTAATGTAAAATCGTCGAAAACCAGGCTTATTTATTATTTTTCGGTACTGAAAAATAATACGAAAAATCATGTTGAATCAGTTATTACGAATTGAAACCACCTGAATTTGATATTGGAACAACAAAAAGAATCACGTTGAATCAAAGTTATTTCAAGTTGAAATAATGTGAATTTGATATTGCAACAGCACGAAGAATCATGTTGAATTAAAATTATATCAAGCTGAAACAATATGACATTAATGTAGCTATTCTATTAATTATTTAACTTACGGGACATGTATTAACATAGGCATCAGAAAACTTTGTGTTGTATTTGGCTGCCCCAGCCAAGATTTGAACTCGTACCAACTGCATGATAGTCCGCGCGCTAATCACTGCAGCCACAACAGCTTCAAACTTTTCTTTAGCTATACCATCGTATGTAAAATGAATTTCTTTGTTATTCAACATGATTAAAATGAGTATTTAATATAAAATTTATTTGAAATTAAAGTTATAGTCATGTTGATTTAAAATTAAATATAACGTCTATAACAAAGTTGTGAAAAAATTTTAAATTAAAGAGATTTAAGGTTAAATTAATAATATTGCGTTTAAAATTAATATTGAACAATAGTAAATTGAAACCAGCAGCAGTAAATTTTCACTGGTAGTTCGTTTTTTTTTTGTCGTCTGCATAGCCGGCATATGTAAGAATAAACAACAATAAGTCACACAACTTAGCACTACAGTGAATTATAGCAATGAACATTTATTTTTGCTGTGTGCACAGGTTAATAAAAAAGAGAAAACAAACTTTTGACGCTTTCGTTGATAATGTCATCACAAATACACTAGAACTAATGTCTCTAACGTATCTCTACTCGCGCATAAAAGGAAAGCTGTCAACATTTTAACTAGTGCAATTGTCGCTAGAGGCCAGAGAAATGAGTGTTGACATAGAGACATATGGCTCTAAGCTGACTGCAGGCTAGGTACAAATGGCTGTTGTACTCTTGTTGTTGTTTATTTTTATTGTATGTGTTGTGTACATGTAAATTGTCGGCTGTGTACATGTAAAGTTTAAAAATAGCCGAAAAGTAGTCGGCAAACGTCGAGGTTCACGGCCACACATCGCTGCGCCTGATTTAGATTAAGCTAAACTTTGTACGCTCAATATTACTCAACGTTCAGATAATGCAAGTCTTATTAATCAGCTTCTTATTTTTTCGGCGAGACAAGCAAGAGGAAAGAAACGGGTACACACTCTCATATGAGCATGGTACTCTGTTCCATATTTCGTGCGAAGTGCTGTCAAAAGTCCACATAAAAAAAATTTCACACGAATTGCTCACGAAAAGTTATTGCAGAAGTAGTACTCTGTTTATTTTGTCAAAAACATATGAAATACTCATGAAATACGTTTTGCTTTCTAATTCGTAGTGTATAAAACGCACACATTCCTTCAAAGTGTATAAGCATTCACGTAAAAGAAAGAAACATTTAAGCAATAAGACTTTCATCATCTGAACGCCAAAGAAAGTTCAAAGAAGAAAAACGAATAAGCTTATCGATAAGACTTGCATTGTTTGAACGTATACTAAGCAATTTTATAATATTTTAATTTGCAATTTAATTTATAATGAAAGAACGGTTAACTTAAGAGAAGTAACTAAAACAAACAGTTTAGACCCTAATTGTGTAAATCACGTCAACGAAGTGAAATTTATACAGAGAAAAAAAAACAACATTTCAAATATTTTATATATTTATTTTATTTTTCATACAAATTTTAAAAATTTTGAAAGGTAAATCAACGCTTGAATTTCTATGCGTTTGTTTGATGAAAATTTTGTATGAAAAACAAAACCAAATTTTTAAAATTCTTTCAAATTTGTTTTTGCTTTAACCCTTAAATGCTTACTGTATCTCTAAAGAAACAACCATCAAAAAATTAACACGATCTTATTTTTAGTGAAAACGAAATAAAAACAATACACATATGTTTAGAACTCACTAGAGATTCAAATAAAATTTATTTTAATGAAAATTAAAGATTTGTATGTTTAATTAGCCATTAACTTTAGAAATTATATTTTTGGAAATTAAATAAAATGAGTTATTAACAACATAAAATCTCACATCTGAGTCCAAAAAAAATATAAGTTGGCCCAAAAAAAAAAATATAAGTTGGTTCTCATATTAGTCCAAAAGCTGCTAGCAATAATCTAAAAAAAAAATTGGTTTGCAGACCTTCTAAGAAGGTTGTATCTCTATAGATACAATGGGTATTTACAGCAAAAGCATGATTTTATCAGGATTTCGGATTCTATTTGCAGCTTTACCGACGCTGTAAGCAGAAGAGGTGATTGCCGGCGTATTCGACGCTGTTACCACAACTGCAACCTCAGTGTTGACGATGCTAGGTACTTTCAATTGCCCAAAATTTCTTGTCTTGGCAATTAAAGTCCTACAAAAGGAACCAGTCCACTGCGGCCGTCGTGTTTAGGTTTCACCGAAACCCCAGCCACCTAAAAGCTAATGAAGTGCGCAGCGACACAGAAAATACGTATTCCATTTTGATGGTGTACCCCTATGATACACAAATTCTGCCTTGATGCTGCCAAGCAGAGGTAGCAATTGCAATACCGATTGCAACTTGTTTAGTACCATCTGCATCATCCGCTCAATCAACTTGTAAAAATTTTCCAAATATCCAAAATTCTAAGCGAATAAGTGCTTGGAATAACTTTCCTTCCGAATTTCGTAATTAGCAATGAATTGTAAATCTAAATAAATTAAAATTTACATGTGATAATAGTTTACCAGAATATGTACATAAAGGAATGGGCACCATCATATCCAGTCTGGCGTTATATATTTCCTGAATCTTTGGAGCAACAAATAGTCGACAAATTTCTGCAATATGCTGGAATGGAGACGTTCGCCTG
Organism: Panzeria rudis; assembly: GCA_956483635.1. NCBI lineage: Eukaryota > Metazoa > Arthropoda > Insecta > Diptera > Tachinidae > Panzeria > Panzeria rudis. The sequence continues at coordinate 29,470,212 of OY101451.1, read as the reverse complement.
CGATAAATTTGACTTGAGAAGATATATTGGAATACTCTTTTACATGACATGCATCGATCTTCCTTGCATAAGAGATTATTGCTTGAACAAAGACGATTGTCGTGCTAGTATAGTAAAAAGTAAATGAGGCTAAATTGCTTTGAGGAAATTCGGGAAATTATTCACTTTAATAGTGAAAATAATCAGCCTTCCCGTGATAACTCTAGTCGAGATAGATTTTATTTAACTAGACCAGTTATCGAGGAACTAAACACAACTTTTCAAAGCATTCTTAAAACAAATATAGTAATTTGCGCGCGTTGCTGCCGCAGACGAATGATGTTTATAAAAAGCATAAATTGACATACTACCCTCACCCCCTTTTCCCTTGGATCCTACTTTTAGTAAAACCCATCGTCTATTGCTTTTGCCACATTCGGATCTTTCTGTGTGTGCAATCGGTTAAGCCGTTTGATAGCACAAAAAGTACGAATAAACAAACAAATCAACATATATTAATTTTTATATATTAGATGTTAGTAACGCAGTAGTGGTCAGTGTACCTTTCAAGATACAACCACTATTTTCTACATAACTAAACAAATATTTTTTTTTCAACAAAATTGGTACGCAGTTGATGTATTTTTCCATTTTACACATCATATATTTTTTTAATCAAAATCGACGTCCTTGGGCATTTAAGGATTAATATAAATTTCACTTCGGTAATGTGATTTACACAATTAGGGCCTTACTGCCAGTTTTTGTAAATAAAATAAAAATTTTCGTTAGGGACTTTGAGTTGAAAACAAAAACAAATTTGAGTTTTTTTATTGTTGTTTCAATATAAATTCCCTAACGAAATTTTTTATTTTATTTACAAAGACAGGCAGTTAGTCTCTTTTACTTTTCGGTTTTTTTTTAATTTCTAGATCCTATTTCTACTTTAGCTGTTATTCCAAGCTTGATCAAAAATTACTCAATAATGACTAAAGTTGAGCTTAATAATCAAATCCAATTAAAAAATGTCAATTAATCAAAATTAATAATGGCTAAACTTAAGTTAGGCAGAATTTTCACGTATGAATACACACACGGCACGGTCTTAAATAACATCCTAATTTTACTTAAGAGAATATTTAAAAAGATTTTTTTCGAACAAGCTTGAGATAGGCTATTATTCCAGAATCGTAAAAGCGGAATACAGACTTTGGCTGTTTAGATTTTTAGGCATAAAATATTAATTTTTTGAGCTACAATCATAAAATATTGAGTCGTAGTGAAATTGAATGCAATTAATGGTAGTTATAACTCAACTTTATCCTAAATCGACTTTAGCAGTTATTCCTTGTGGCCATAGATATTATAACAACTGGCTGATTGTTTCCTTAATTATATTATTCTAATCAAACAAAAAAAAAAGAAATTCCTCTTATAATTTATATTAGTATAATATGAAGTATAATATTCTATTTTTGGCAGTTTCATATACTAATCTAGAAAAAATTTCCATAAGAATTTTTTTTCTACTGGCATTCTTAGCATGTGCTGTGTTATATTTCATTATTTTGTTTAGCTTTGAAGAAGAAACAAAGAATAATAAAATTATACAAAATTTTAGCACGTGTGATGACACTTGAAACGATGATGCCAGCAATCATGTGACGACTTCCACTTACAACGATGTATAACAATATAAAATAAATTTATTTTTACTTTTGGCTTAAGTCATAAGCAACAGTAATGAGATATATCCTAAGATACAAAAAATAATAATAATAATAAACCAAAGTCATTAATATGTTAATGAAGAACTTCCATGATAGTATGTCTATTAGACTGGCTCAAAATACAAAATTATTAAAATCTTGTACTCCATAAGGCTGCCCCTACTCTAATCGACAAAATAAATAAATACATATATATATATATATATATATATATATATATATATATATATATATATATATATATATATATATATATATATATATATATATATATATATATATATATATATATATATATATATATATATATATAATATATATATATATATATATATATATATATATATATATATATATATATATATATATATATATATATATATATATATATATATATATATATATATATATATATATATATATATATATATATATATATATATATATATATATATATATATATATATATATATATATATATATTTAAGACAAATCGGACAATATTTAGAGGTCGCTAAGACTTGACGATTTTTATACTAGCGGTCTACAAACTGTATGTAACTTGATACAAAAGGCATGAAAGTGGTCATTTCTAGCGAATTTGATGAATGGAATAGGTGCGGCCTTGTGGAAACAAAAAAAATATCGTATCTGCAAATCACATATATAATGGATCCAGTCTAATGTCCTAATTTTAAACGCCTTCAGTAATTTATGGTAATTATAAGATGATATGAGACTATATCCAATTGATTTAGTAATATAATTACAATGCAATATTTTATTAAATTTGTGGTTTTGCTTTGAAGTAAATTAAAACATGATTATTAACGAATAGATTCACTAAATGGTGATATTTTCATTAATAGAAAATTTAAGTTGTGAGAAAAGGAGATTGCATACATATTAGTAGCGGAGAAAACAAAAAGAGCATTGTTCGCAAATCTTAACCCGAAGCAGTTGAACAACAAATGTTAACAAAAGTGGATAACGGGTGCCCTAATCAATTCAAACCGAAAAAAAATTCAACAACAATATTCGTTCAAATCACTACGTATTTTAGGTGTTATATATCATATATACGTTGTTGGTAATTTCCCCATAAACATGTTTCTAAGCAAAATTAAAAAATATAATCCAAGACTCAAATTGTTTCACAGTTACTCATAAATATTGTAGTATTGAAAAATTTAAGGAACATTTTGCAAACTATTCAATTCATCAAACTGGCAATCCATCAGTTGATACTGCAAACTTAATAGAAAGATTATCAAATGCGAATTCTTATTCTACAGTTGTGACCAGAAAAAGAAAATTACTTAAGGATGAAATAGCGCCATGGATGAATGAGAGTTTACAGAAATTGATTTTATTAAACAGAAAATTATTAAAACAAAGGAAAACAAAGCCTAATAATATTGATATTCATAATAGGCTTAAGAGGGTTAGTAAAGTTATTAGAATTGCGTATCGTGAATCAATGAATAACTTTTATAATTATAATATTTCCAATATTCAACAAGATCCAAGAAAGTGTTGGAGATTTTTAAATTCAAATTTGGGGAGAGAAGTAAAGAAAGAAATTATGCTAAAAAAACTCTAATGGTGAACCAATTACAAATGATACTATGAAATGTGAAAATTTGAATACTTATTTTTTACGAGTTCCACACACTTTCAGGCAACAAATACAATATTCATCGAGCGATTCTTGTAATGGACTTCGGTCTCCAACATACCAAACCATTATTTTTGTATGAATTATATTACAGTTGTGGAGGTCTTAGAAGCTATATCCAGCCTCTCTGTTAATAAGAGTGCTGGGCATGATAATCTGTCACCAAGAATTTTTGTTGAGTGCAAACATGAAATAGCACCACATTTGGTCAATATTGTAAATAGTATTATTTCTACTTCGGAATATCCAAATGTATTGAAAATTTCAAAAGTAGTCCCAATACCGAAAGAAGTGAATGCATATTGGGTAGATACGTATAGACCTATTGCTTTATTGCCGGTGGTTGATAAAATTATTGAGAAGATCTTTCACAAACAACTCTTGACATACCTGGAAAATAATAAACTAATTTATGATGGTCAGTATGGTTTCAGAAAGGGTAGTGGCACAGAAAATGCTGTTGTAAATGTAGTAAATTTTATATGCAATGGTGTGGATCAAGGTATTAGTGGTGTGGCTGGTATCTTTTATGATCTGTCCAAAGCATTTGACCTTGTAGATCATGAGATTATGTTTGAGAAACTACAATACTGCGGGATACTTGGAAGAGAGTTAAACATTTTCAAGAACTACTTAAAAAATAGGAAACAATATGTAGAGATAAATAATAGCAAAAGTTCTCTCGGAAATGTGGAGCACGGTGTTCCGCAAGGTAGTGTGTTAGGTCCTCTCCTATGCACAATTTATGTTAACGATATTATGAATATTGAGCTTACTGGGAAAATCTTTATGTATGCGGATGATATTTCCTTGTTTTATCCTTTTAAAAATGAAACAGTGTTAAAGGCGTATATCGAGAGAGATTCAGCGTTAATTTTTGAATACGCGAGATTAAATAAACTCACTATTAGTCCGACTAAAACCAAAATAATAAGATTTAAACCATATCGACATAGCGATTCTGGAAATTTTAATATTTTTGTTGATGGCAAGGAAATTTTCGAATCTCAATCCATAAAGTATTTGGGAGTTCATCTGCAGAATAATTTGTCTTGGAACTTGCATATAATGGGTGTTTTTTATTGAGGTACAGAACTTTAAGTTGGCATCACTTTTTTAACTGGCGGCCATTTTGTCAGCTGTCAAGTGATTAATATTTAGTTTGGTTTGCCATTTCATCATGAACAGGTTGACAAAAGAACAACGCTTGCAAATCGTGCAAATTTATTTCGAAAATAATAATTCAGTTCGCGAAGTTTACCGCAAGCTCCGTCCATTTCATGGTCGACATAATCGTCCATCAGAGCAATTAATTCGGTTAACCATGGATCGTTTTCGCACTACGTTTACTCTATGTGATAATACGCATCCGCAGAGACGTCGAACAGTGCGCACCGAAAAAACAATTGCCGCTGTAGAGCAAAGTGTTGAAGAGGACCCGAATGAATCGATTCGCCACCGTGCAGAGCAATTGGAGCTTTGTCCATCAACTTTATGGAAGATTTTGCGCAAAGATCTTGGCTTGCGACCTTACAAGATCCAGCTTGTGCAAGAATTAAAGCCGCGAGACCATGCAATGCGTCGTGATTTTGGTGTATGGGCCGAAAATGAGATTGATCTCGATGCTGATTTTCATCGCAAAATTTTGTTCAGTGATGAGGCTCATTTTTGGTTGAATGGCTACGTCAACAAGCAAAATTGCCGCATTTGGAGTGAAGAGAATCCACATGAGACCCTTGAGACGCCATTACATCCACAAAAACTGACTGTTTGGTGTGCTCTATGGGCTGGTGGAGTCATTGGGCCATACTTCTTCCGAAATAATGCTGGAGAGTCAGTTACCGTTAATGGAGACCGGTATAGAGCCATGATAACCGACTATTTTGTTCCCGAATTGGATGGCATGAATGTGGATGAGTTGTGGTTCCAACAAGATGGCGCTACATGCCACACAGCGCACGTCACAATCGATTTATTTAAGGAAACATTCGATGAGAGCATAATTTCGCGGAATGGACCTGTCAATTGGCCACCAAGATCGTGTGATTTGACACCATTGGATTATTTTCTTTGGGGATATGTGAAGTCGCTCGTCTACGCCAACAAACCAGAAACGTTAGGGGACTTGGAAGCCAACATTCGTGGCGTTATTGCCAACATACGGCCCCATATGCTCGAAAAAGTGGTTGAAAATTGGACCTGTAGAATTGGCTTTATTCGAGCCAGCCGCGGCGGCCACATGCCCGAAATCATATTTAAACATTAATGGCATAAAATTATCCTTCCAATAAAGCCAAATTGATGGACATTAAAACGATTTTCTTGTGTTTTATTTCAATTCGAAGTTCTATACCTCTAAAAAAACAAGTACAAGAACTTAAGTCTAAAATAAATCCGGTAATAGGAATATTGTATAAGTTCAAGCATAAATTTAATGAAAGAACAAAACTAATACTTTACCAAGCATTGATCCAAAGTCATTTAAATTACTTAGTTATAATATACGGCGGCAAAAATAGCACTGAGTTACAAGCTTTACAGAGAGTGCAAAACAAAGCATTGAAAACAGTTTTTAATTTACCGCTAAGGTACTCCACATTATCTCTATATAAAGAAGTTGCTAAAAATATCTTGCCAATAATCGGAATCTACAAACTGCAATTAATTCTATTTGTATTTAAATCAATGCATAACATTGGCCATAATACGATAAAATTTCAAAGAAATCAGTCAATATTCAATAAGAGGAATACCTCAAATTTAAGAACAACGAGATCTAGATTTGAAATCACGAACCAAAGAGTTGAATATATTGGTAGTTTGATGTTTAATAATTTGCCTCAAAGTCTAAAAAAACATTGATGTGCTTCCACATTTTAAAGCTTCCGTAAAAGAATTCCTATTTAGCAATGTGGAAAATCTTGAACTGCTATTGATATAATATCTCTTATCTAAGTACTATCAATTATTATTAAATCTATCATTATATAATATTATTTACTTTTCTTTTAATTTATAATGAAGTTAATTAAATTATTACTTAGGTATGTATTTTAATTATATATTGTCAACTCGTCTCAATAATGTCCTAAGGACGCTGAGACATTTTGAATTTCGAAATTAACTTTTTGTATGAATAAATAAACATAATATTAAAAAAAAATTACGAACAACATTCATACTATCTACAACACATACAACAGGATGTGAATTGGACAATTATATTTAAGTTGCATCCATTTTTGTCATCAGTTTCAGAGATATCGTGGAACTTGTGCAAACAAATATTTTATCAAAATTTTAGTTTTTCTTAATGTGAAGTGATATGCACATATAAAATATAACGTAGAACCCGACATGCTGCCTTGTGGAGCTCCTGCTTCAATCGGCTGTGGTGGACTCAGAAAACTCAACGTACTCAGAAAACTCAACGTACACAGAAGCCGCTATACTTCCATCGTCAGTGCTCACGTGTATCTTGCTTATCACCAGTTGGCAGGTGGCTCTGTTGAATGTGATTTTAATTCTTATATATACAACTTTTTCGTGAAAATTGAATACCAGAATTAAATAACTTTCAAGTTGATATTAAACTGCACTTTCACAGTGCTGCTGTTGGATTATTTGTCTTCATTCCCATTTTCGGATTTTTTTTTTCTACTCAAGATATATTTGCTCAATTCACAAACTATTGTAAGTGTTGTAGATCGTAAAAATGTTGTTGGTAATTTTCTCAGAAACATGTTTCTAAGCAAATGTTTATTACGATCTACACCATATACAACAGTTTGTGAATTGGTCAATTATTTTGGTTTGATTTTATACTTAAGTATATATGAACATATAGACATGTGAAAAGCTCACAGGATAGAAAAACCCTATATTCAATTAGGCGAATTTAGTGATCAATTTTTTTATTTACTTGCAAAGTTTCTGAAAATCAGTGGGCCCCCAAAAAAAGGTGTCATCAGTATTTGGCCAACAGCTAATTTAAACTTTGTATTATTATGTTTATTGCTTTCTTAAATTATTCTTAACATTAATTAGTTTTCTCCATATCTCACCTTTTTAAATTCAAGTTATTTATTGTGACAATTTGATAACCTTATAATTAGACATATGATATTTCTTAAATAAAGTATAAGAGAACTACTAATAAAAAGAATTCAGAATTCATAATATATAATTCAGTTGCAAAATATTTTTATGGGTTAACTTATCTCTTTATGTAGATGGGAAAAACAGTCGCTGAAAAGAAAAAGGAAAATGCTAAGCGCTATAGAACTACGAAAATTAATATTATCTAATATTTGACCAAGTTTTTGCACATGTATATCAATTTTTTATTATTAATTTCTATGTTTATGTAGTAATGCAAAATGTAAAAGGGCCTATCATTATTTTAAAAATTTTTCACGAGAGATAATAAACTTAATGAAAAGCAAACTATGGTGATCATAATAGTTCTGGCAAAAAAGCCGACTACAAAATAGGCATGACACTGCCCGCATTTTTTTTTGTTCCACGAGAACTAATTATACGAGTGTAATGTTTCATGAAAATAAACACAGGCGCATTGATTGATCAAAGTAAATTGATGATTTATTAAACAAATTCCTCAGCTTATATACTAACAATGAGAAGTTCGCTTTTTCTTATTTCTACTTATTCTAATATACATACATTCATACATTCATACCTTAATACATTAATATTACATTGTATCAAATATACATACATACATTGTACCAGGCTGTGTACATTTGAAGTTCAATACCATTTCACTTTTGTCATAGTAACAATTTATACGAATCAGCATAATTCTAACTATTTAGCAATAGCGAGCATTGACCGAAAAGTATAAGAATATTATGTTACTTAAATTCCAATGTTTATGACTAAGTGTGTTTGCAATTAAAATCGTTACTGACCTATCTCAAGAAGACGTTGACTTTCAGTTACTTCAGTTTGTTTACATACTATTGAATACTATTGTTTATTTATGAATATCATGTTGCTGTGACTGTTTGGTGAGGTTCATGCATATGTGATACTATGTATACACTACACCCCTGCTCTTTCAGTTAAAATTACACAATTTTGAGATTTTTTTTTTTTTTTTTTCAAAATTTTGTAATTTTATAAAATTTTTTTTGTTAATGTGCTGCCTGCGTGGTACAATGTTTACATTATTATAATAATTTTTTTTTGTTGTTATACATATTAAATTCTTATTGTGTTTATTTATTTAAAAAAAATAGTGTGATATTTAAGTGGTACAATATTTGTATAGTTCTTAATTTTAGTGTTATGGAAATAATTAAAAAAATTTTTTTTTTTGTTTGTTTTGCATTTTATAAATAAATGTTTACAATTCTTATGTTAAAAATATTTTGTGCTTACGTTTAATAGTTTTTATTTCTTACATTTCTTTAATAAATTTTTATGTACAGTTTTAATTTTTCCATCAATTTTTAATTCTACATTTACATTATCCATATTTATTACTTTGTAAGGACCATGATATGGTGCTTCATATTTTTTTCTGTTCGCCTTTTTTATCAAAACCAAGTCTCCTATACTAAGATCTATTCTGTTAGTTTTGTTATATGATTCCAAATGTCTCTTTTTCTTTACTGATTCTATAAGTTTTCTAGCATTTTCTAGTGAATTTCTAATTCTAACTCTTAATTCACCTGCGTAATTATCTAAATTATAAGTTCTATTATAATTATTCGTTATTTCTTCGCCTGGTAAAGTAGGTATTTTGCCAAATATTAACTCAAATGGTGTATAATCTGTGTCTACGTGAGGCGTTATATTGTATGCAAAGGAATAATAAGGTATCCAGTCGTGCCAGTAGTCATCATTCACGAATGACAAAAAGTATTCATTTAGAACTCTATGGTTTCTTTCTACTGTACCCAGTGTTTCATGATGGTACGGTGTGGATATTTTATGTTCTATTTTTAGCAAAGTACATATTTCCTTCATTAATTCGTTTACAAACTCTGTACCTCTGTCAGATTTTAGTGTTTTAAATATGCCATACTTCAATATTAAATTTTCTGTCAAACATTTTGCGATTGATTTGGCTTCCTTTGTTTCCATTGGTGCAGCCACTATGTATTTAGTTAATTCACATTGCATTGTTAATATATATCGATAGTTTCCAGAAGGTCGTAGAGGACCAACTGTATCTATGACAATTGTGGAAAAACTATTTTTTGGTGTGTCTGTAATGCATAACGGTTCCTTTGTGTGTCTTACTTGTTTGTTTCTCTGACACAAATCACACTCTAAAACATACCTTTTTACCATTTTGTACATATTTTTCCATATGTATTTTTGTTTCAATTTGATTAAAGTTTTTCTAACTCCGAAATGTCCTCCGCATGGTGTGCTGTGATACAATTTAATTAATTCATTTTTCCTTTTTTCATCTGTTATTCTTTGAGGATTACTATATAACATTATTTTTACATCATTTTCTTTGCACGTGTCTAACTTTTCTTTAAACTTTTCTATACTTATTTTCTTAAATATTTCGTCACCTTTTTCTAGTGCGAATCTTACATACTTTGTTCTGCCTAAAACAGAAGGTAGTTTCTCCAATATATTATCTACATAATAAGGATTATCGCTACATCTGATGCGCATTTCATTTAGGACAGAATCATTTTCGATTTTCATTTCTTTTTCTGATTTTTCAACTACAAATTTAAATTTTCTTGGAAGCTTTATATCGTTTATGGATGTACAATCCCAAATTTTGAGTTGATCAGGCTCATTAGGATCTGTATTACCGTTCTTTTCATTTTTCTTGTATTTACCTAGGTTTTTGGTTTCCTCATTTTGTATCCTCTTTTTGTTCATATTTCTTGTTATCACCAGCGATTTTTTTACGGTTTCATCTATTTCATTAGAAATTGAAGAAAATAAGCATCTAAATTACTTAGATACGACTATTCATCGCAAAGATAATGGAAAAATAATAACTAATTGGTACCACAAAGAAATAGCTTCCAATCGTATATTAAATTATTATTCAGCTCATCCTTCTCATATGAAGGATAATACGGCAAAAAATTTCATCAAAAAAGTTTTCAGTTTGTCACATAAATTATTTTGGTCTGAAAATTTGGAACGCATTAGACAGATTCTCGATAAGAATAATTTTCCAAACAATGTTATTAAACGACTTATTCTTTCTGTTCGACAACAAAAAAATGGAGATAGGAACATGAAAACAACTCAGTTAAGTTATCCTTATCTCTCAACTACAGCTAACAATAATTCTATGATAACACCACAAATCAATTATGCATCTATGACTTATGTTCCTGATTTATCAGAAAAATGATCCAAAACATGTCGATATTTTACACCGAATGTTCAACTTGCCATGAGACCAACTTTAAAGTCGAGCAATAAATTTTTTGAAAACCTAAAACAACGCTTAAGAAAGGGACAAAAGTCTGATGTTGTTTATAAAGTGGATTGTAAAGATTGTAATGCAGTTTATATTGGTGAAACAACGCAAAAACTGGAGAAAAGACTAAAACAACATAAATATGATTGCAAAAGTTCAAATACAAAAGATAATTTATCAGCATTAGCTAAACATGCAAAATCAAATATACATGAGTTTGATTTTGAAAATGCAAAAATTCTTAAGGCAGAACAAAACAAATTTAAATTGCAAGTGCACGAAGTCAACCAAATTGTCAAGTATGAAGAATTTACATGCAACGAAAAAAGTGACAAGAAAAACTATATTAATACATATTGTAATTTAATGATAAACTGATTGTAGTATTCATATTTAATTTGATTTATAAGTTATTCTTGATAGTTTTTAAAAATTTTCATTATCCTACATTCATAGTCAAATAACATGGTAATTATTAATATTTAAAAACATTTTAAAATTATTAAAAATAAAAAACATTGTACATTTCCATAGATCCTGAAGATGAACTAAAATTGTTCGAAATATATAGATAATGGAAAGCTAAACACGTTTTTTATTTAAGAAGAATCCTTAGAAGCAATACAAAACTAAGAAATATAATTATCAAGATTCAGCAACACAAAAATTTGATTGATTTTTATCAATCATCATATCATTCTTCTTTAATGTTTCGAAAGCAGTCTGACATTGTTCTGTCCAGTTGAATTTGGTTCCCTTTTTCAACAGAGCATTCAAACAGTTCGTAATATCTGCGAAATTTTCAACAAATCGTCTATAGTAATTACAAAAGGCCACGAATCTCCTAACTTCGTCTGTATTCTTTGGTGTCGGATATCTTGTTACTGCTTCAAATTTTTCTGGATCTGGTTTTATTCCGTCTGGTGTTATTAAGTGTCCAAGATATACTACTTCTGATTTCAAAAAGCAGCATTTACTAGCATTAAGTTTTAAGTTATATTGTTGGAGTCTGTTGAATACCTTAATGAGATTTGTATTGTGATGTTTAAGACTACTTCCAAAGACTATTATATCGTCTACATACAAGAAAGCTTCGCATTCCAGACCCGATAGAGCTATCGTCAACATACGTTGAAAACTGTTCGATGATATCTTTAAACCAAATGACAATCGTGTATATTGGTAATGTCCGTCAGGTGTTGAAAATGCTGTGCATGGTCGAGATTCTTGTTCAAGTTCGATTTGGTGGAAAGAGTTTGTCATGTCTAGTGTTGAGAAATATTTTGCTCTACCCAATCTGTCAAGTACATCCTCCAAACGAGACAAAGGAAACTTGTCATTGACTATTTTGTCGTTCAATTTTCTGAAATCTACAACCAATCTCCATTTCTGCAATTCTGTATGACCCTTTTTTGCTACCAATAACAGTGGCGCATTATATGGGCTTATAGATGGTTCTATAATGTTATTTTCCAACAATTTATTTACTTGAGAGTTTATTTCTGTAGCTTGTGCATGTGGGAGACGGTAGTTTTTTATATATACGGGGTTATTGTCATTTAATTCTATAGTTTGTTTATAAAAGTTATTCGTTGTTATATATTCATCTTCTAGGTGGAATATATTTTGATATTTCTTTAGTATTGTTATAAGGTTTTCCTTATCTTCACCACTCAAGTTTGTTAGGTCGAGCTTGTTTAATAGTTTGTTAAATATTTCTGATGTATAATGATTTTCGTATTTATGGCTATTAATTGATAAAATTTCGTAATTTTGTAATGGAATTGTTTCTATTTTTAAATTTTTAATGTTAGCTATTTTGTCCGTAATGTTTATTACTCTTATATGTTGATATCCATTTCTTGGTACTATCGCGTTTGCCAAGTGTACCCCTCTAGCAATCTCTCTGTTTAATACCACTGCATCCTCTTCCAATTCCATACTAAATGGTACAATTATTTCACTTCTCTGCGGAACTATTATTTGATTAATCCTAAATGTGTTATCATATATCGGGATAGTGACTGTCTCATTATTGTAGTTAAAAGTGAGTATATATGAGTCGTAGTCTATATTACATCTATATTCTGTCAAAAAATCTCGTCCAAGAATTCCATCGGTGTTTATTGGAAAGTTATCTTTCACTATTTGTATTTTGTGTTTAATAATTTTGTTATTTATGTTAATTTTAATAACTGTAGAGCCCAAGGATTTAATAATATTGTCCGATATACCAGTCAAATTGCAATAATCATTTATATTCTCCTCATATTTATCAAGGAATTTTGCTTTACAGAGTGAAACGTCTGCTCCTGTGTCTATTAAAAATGTCAATTTGTTTTCTTCATCCACTATCCTTAATTTTACATAATTTCTAAGGTTGGATGAAATGCAATATATGTTTTTTGCTTCTAATATTTTCCCACTGGAGACTCCATCTGTGTGGTCTCCGGGATAATTGAGTTTCCCTGATCCTGTATTTGGTTAATGTTACGGGTTATATTATTGTAATTTTGTCTTCTTTGGTTATTGTTCCATCGGCTTTGGTTGTTAATGTTTCGGTTATTGTTGTTTGTTCTATTATAATTATTGTTATTTGTTCTAGTATTATTATTGATGTTGTTGTTATTTCTGGCATTATGATGCACTCTTGAAAGGCACTGGTTTGAAAAATGATTAAATCTTCCACAATTATTACACTTCTTGCCATCAGCGGGGCATCGACCACCATGAATGCCACCACATTTCCTACATTTTTGTTGCTGTCTATCCTTAATATTTTGTTCCCTATTGTAGTTTATTCTCTGATGAAGTACCTTTTTCTGCGTTGTTCTTGCTGCAACCTGTTCCGCAATTTTAACCGCTTCAGAAAAAGTTTTGACTTGACTTGCGTCAATTGTAGTTATTATTTGTGGATCCTTAAGTCCATTCATGAAAGCATTGAATGCTATTTTACCATTTATACTACACATAGCATTTCTGTTATGTTCTCCTTCTTCGGTTATTTGTATTGCATTTAACTCCGCAATAAGGTTTTCTATTTTGGTAGCGAATCCCAATACGTTACCATCTCTTTGTGCACAATTATTAATTTCATTTAAAACTGTGTTAGAGTTTTTTAATGGCTTATAAGTGGTTTTCAAGTTTGTTATCAATTCTGGTATAGATGTGGGTGTGGTTATTATATTTTGTACTCGTACTTCTAATCTTGATTTGTATACGAAATTAAGGAAAGATGTACTCTTTTCTAATGGTATTGTTGATGACACTATTTCTAAATTTGTAATGAAGTCATTTAAGTCATTTGATCTACCTGTAAACTTAGGCACTAATTTTGTTATCACGGATAACTCATTTATATCTAAATTTGTCATGTTGGTTTTTTCTTGATGGCTTCTTCTTTTTGTGTGTTGTTCCAATAATTCTAATGCTTCCCTCTTCAATGTAGAGAATGTACCCAATACCGTTGTTTTTTTCTTTTCTTCCAACACCAAATTATTCTTTAATTCCTTTTCTATGTTTTGTATTTCAAACCTTTTTTCTTCTATTGTTTCTATAGTGTATGGTCTTCCTAGTGATTTTTTAGCATTTATTATTATCTGTTCTAATAATTTAATGTTTTCCATCTATATATATTTTTTTATTTTTATGTTTATGTTAATCATTAAAATTCAAAAAAATTTCTTTTTCCTTTTATTTAATTGTTTTTGCAGTTTTTATCATGCATTTTGTGCTAATCTAACATACTTCTGTTTTCAAAATATTTATCTGCTTGTCTCATCAGTAGTATAGTTTCTAATTCTATCTTTGTTTTATTAATATAATCTTCTTTAGTTGGAGTTCCTTCGATACCTAAAGATTTCCAAAGCTTGGCTAACCATTCAACACATTCTTCTATTTTTGGCTCTTTTTCCTCTTTATGGTCCCAATTAACTGGATTTTTAGATATATTTCTATTTCTTATTCTATGCATTTCAAAAATTAAGTTTAATATATTATGTAGATTTTTAGACAAGTTCTCATTACTTTTATTAATTTTAAAGTAATGCTTCCATAATTAGCTTTATAGTTTTTAAAAATAGTATAAATGACAATTGGTGAAAAACAATAATTATAATTAGTATTAATATATTTTTAATGTTAAATTCAATCATTATTAAAATTTTTAAATTTTTATTTTTTTTTTTTAAATGTTATTTTTAATCATCAAAAAAAATTCATAATATTTGGTAAACAATATGTAACTAAGTGGTAATACTATAAGAAATATTATCAGCCATCCAATATATTCATCGTAAAATTTCTTGAAATTAAGTTCCATTTAAATAAAGTTAATATTAAATTTTTTCTTCTTTTTGTTTTTGTAATTTTTGTAAATTTTTTTCTTTTTATTATGGGTCAAGATTTTCCCCAAGTTGTTATTTTTATATTTTATGTTTGTTGCTAAATTTTCTAACTCTTGAATTTCTCTGTTAATATATTCATTAATCATGTACAAAATAGCAATAAAAATTACAATTAATATCAGAGTAAATTTCATATTTACAATGACTAAACGTTCAAAATAGTTTCATTATTTTTTGTTTTTGTTGCGTTTTATTGTTTTTAATTCATATTTTAAATTTGCAATTTGTTGTTGTATTTTATGGAATTCTTCTTTATTAGCGTATGACGCTTGATGGATGAGGCATCTAAGTTGCGTTTTTATTTTATTTCTTTTTCCGCCTCTCGATTTTGAAACATTTGGTAGGGGGAATATTTCGTATTTTGGATCACTTCTTGGCTTACTGATTTTGCTTGGCTTTGGTCCTAGGTTGAGGATTTCGGGTTTCTGTTTCTGCGAGGCACCTTCCTTCAGTAATCGCTTCCAGCGTTCTTCTGCTTCTTCAAGGTCCTTAAGAAGTTCCTCCCAGTGTTGGTCCATCAATTAAAGGATTTAAATCAAAAAAAAAAAAAAAAAAATTTTATATTCTATAGATGGTCCCTGCTAAGCATAAGCTCTCTATGCGGGGTCTACATTTAGGTCTTTTTCACTTAAAAAGATAAGCAATAGTGCTGTTTATTCCTTATAAATGAAAGGGCAGGATCGCCATGTAATGTTTCATGAAAATAAACACAGGCGCATTGATTGATCAAAGTAAATTGATGATTTATTAAACAAATTCCTCAGCTTATATACTAACAATGAGAAGTTCGCTTTTTCTTATTTCTACTTATTCTAATATACATACATTCATACATTCATACCTTAATACATTAATATTACATTGTATCAAATATACATACATACATTGTACCAGGCTGTGTACATTTGAAGTTCAATACCATTTCACTTTTGTCATAGTAACAATTTATACGAATCAGCATAATTCTAACTATTTAGCAATAGCGAGCATTGACCGAAAAGTATAAGAATATTATGTTACTTAAATTCCAATGTTTATGACTAAGTGTGTTTGCAATTAAAATCGTTACTGACCTATCTCAAGAAGACGTTGACTTTCAGTTACTTCAGTTTGTTTACATACTATTGAATACTATTGTTTATTTATGAATATCATGTTGCTGTGACTGTTTGGTGAGGTTCATGCATATGTGATACTATGTATACACTACACGAGTATGAGCGAAGTTTAAAAAAAATCGGTTAAGTAGAAGTATTTCAAATTAATAATTGCTTTTCATGGGCATGACACTGCGAACTTTTCTAACCTTAACGTCGTATTATGACTACTAAATGTGTATGCAAAGTTTCATAAGAATCAACTTAGTATAACATGTTGAAAAAAATCATTTTGCATGGGTGTGGCACAGCCCACTTTTTCAATAATGATGTATTATTTAAATAGAAGCTTAAGTCGGTTAAAACGATTTTTTCATCATCATGCTAAAAAACATTTTTTGTAATCACAATAGGCTTCTACCTATTAACCCTCCGATGAGTGACAGTTCTGAACTTCACGGCCGTGTGAAAAGGTCCCTACGGACCTTTTTTGTAAGTCATGTTTTTTTCATATAAAATTTTTTTTTTGATTTTTTTGTTTGTTTTTATTGTTTATAACTAATTTCTACATACAAAAATAATTAAAAAAAATTTTTTTTTGCTTGAATTTTCTTAAGACTATTATAAAAAAGTTTAAAAATTATTGTTGTTGAGCGTGTACTTCTTGTCCCCCGCCCTGTGCGCAAGTGTTGCAGCGATGTAAAAGTGTGCTATGTTCTCCGCAAACAGCGTTGCCGCAGCCGAAGCAGTATGCCCGCGTTTTCCGCTGCCGCCCGTACTCAGTACGGCAAAGGCGACATGACGGTCTACTTGACCTAGCCGCAAACGACGGTGCATTCCCTTCCATCGGTCTTGGTAATACCTGAAATGAAAAGAAAAATAAAAAACATATAAATATATATTCTATTCTTGAATTTGAAGATGTTTTTCTTACCCTGACATCGAATGCTTCCATCGCATTGCGTATCCTTGGATATGAGGTTATATGGTTGTTCAGGGCACGTTCTTCGATATTTGGTGTGGCCAATTGTTTCGTTAGCAGTAACAAGAACGATCGCCGTCTGTCACTCCTTTTTATAGGCTTCATTTCGTTGTAAATCGTAAAAGCAGCCAATGCAGCAACGTCCAGCATATTATAAAACATGGCCAACGGCCATCGTTGTGTTGCTCTTTTGCAGCTGTAAGTGCCTAGCATTTGATCCATGGTATCAACGCCGCATTTGTCGTAGTCTAATATGGCATAGGGCTTCCGCTTCTCGGTTTGCTCGTCAACGCGGCAGGTGTAGTGCATTGTGGAGAGCACGTTCACCACTTTTTTTTTCGGCACGTATGAGCATAACGCTATATCCCCTTCGTTGAACCCAAATAATGTACTATTGATGGTGCGCTTCGGGTTCTTCTTGAACTCCTGTGGAATGAATGTTTTGTTGTAGCGCACTGTACCAACATATGCGGTCTTCCTCCTCATCAAAATACGCGCCAACTCAAGAGTGGTAAAGAAATTATCCGCGTATATAGTACGGCCAGCATCTAAATATTTTTCCACAAGATCCTGCACTACGTTCTGCCCTTGGTTTATCTCCCGTTGTTGGTTTGGCAGTTTTCCAGAATATATCATTGCCTTCACAGGATAATAACTATGTGAGTCGCATAACCACCGTACTTTCAAACCATACTTAGCTGGCTTTGACGGAATATATTGTGTGAAGCGGGTGCGGCCTCTGTAAGGGAACAACTGCTCATCAACTGTTAGTGCTTCATGAGGAGTGTAAGCTGCTGCCAAGTTATGTTGGAACATATGCCAAATATCGTCAATAGCCGCAGTTTTGCTGTTGATGACTCGCTGTTGTCGAGTATTTCCATTGTCGAATCGAATAAATTGCTTTATACACATGAAGCGATCGTACGACAACGCAGCTTTGTATATTGAGCAACGCGTCGCGCCCCATAATTCATGGTTTGATCTTGTGAGTCCAGCATACAAAAGAATAGCTACAAAAGCGTCAAACTCTTTCACTGTCACTGGCTTCCACTCCTTTTTCTTCGTGGGATTCGCCAAATTCCATGCAGCTGTAACCTCCTTGCCTTTACGATTTGTTTCACGTAGTACTAAGTGTATTATTTCCTGTGTCATGATTGAACGCATTATTGTATAGGGGTCGTGTATATTTCCTGTTGGTCCTGGTTTCTTTCTTGTGAAGTCGACCACGTTATGATTACGAGTGCGTGATGTTGGTGGTTCTTTTTTACTCCATTGGGTGCCATCTTTACCAATATAGTAACTTTCATTCGTTTCCTGTCCATCATTTTCTTCCTCTTCATCATCGTCGTCATCAGTATCTTCATTTAGCTCGACGTATCCTTCAGTTTCGGCATCTGACTCTTCAGCAGGTTGGCATGTGCGATCTTTATCATCCTCAACTTCATAATTATCAATTGCAGCAATATCAATTTCTTCATCCATGTCTTCGTCCATAAAATCAGCAAATCTACTATCAGCTGCACGCCTTGAAAGCAATAAAGTTCATGTCTTCGAATTTTTCTTATATCATCATCCCTAATGTCTTTGAGTTTAGGTCTTTGTGTTCAGAACAAGTAAATTATGTGTTGAAACAATAAAAAAATTATAATGATGCCCAAAAACATGCATTTATTAGTGAAATTTAGTACAAGGTCCATACGGACCTATTCACACGTCCGCGTACTATTCTCACTAAAACCTCAATAACTCCTAAAGTAATGATCCGATCGGCTTGATTTTTTTTCCAAAAGATGCGCAACAAAATATTCTTGGAACACAAAGTAACTTTTGGGGGGAAGGGGTTGTAGTGGCCGAAGTAGGAGTAATTTCAGTTTGAAAAGGCAAAAAGGTCCCTAGGGACCTTCTCACTCATCGGAGGGTTAAGTTTTTATTTCTACTGAATTTTGTTCAAAAATTTTGATAGCCTCTTTTGCATTTCATATGGCGATATATGCATAATATCCTGAAATAGATTTTTATTTATATTAAATAAGTAATTGAAAAATATATACAATTTTTTTATCTTTTTCGCAAATACAATACAAACATATGTCGCGTAGCGAGTATAACGTTATGTATCAAATATTGCTTGTAAAAAAAGACACTAACAAATAAATTCCAACACCACAAGCGCTAACGCAAAGCTAAATTAGTGCAGATAATTTTACAGTTTGTCATTTTGAAAAAGCCTGATCCATTCCGCAGACTTTTGCATTTTTATAGATGAGAATCAACATCACTTCCATTTTTCGTAACGTTCGTAGCACTTTTTGTTTGCTAATATCTTAGAACCTTACTTGAGTAAAAATATAGATTCAGCACTAAACATAGTGCTAGTCCAATGCTATCAGAAAATTACTATTTGAATGAAATAACATTTCTATCGTAGATTTTATTCCCCATTTAAGATGTACGCCAGTAATGTTCGTCACATTGGAAATGCCCATATGCGGCCTATTTTACGCAATTCTTTGTCATCAAAAAGTGATTTTTGTTGGTTGCTAATGTCAACTAGTTAAAAGATATTGTGATTTTCCTTTCCTGTTTGACAGACTAACTATAAGTATACGAGTTTTAAAAACTTTTTGGAATGGTTACATCGGCTTAACATCTGATTTGATAGATCCTCCATTGGAGAAAAACATATGTTAGGCAGATTTTTTTTTAATTTGCTGTAAGTTTTCGTCTCTATTGCAGATATTTTCTTTTTTATGATTCTCGAATTCAATTTCGATTGACTTATTTAAATAACACATCAATTTACATACAACCGAGCCACCTAAATGGTGGTAAATTACATGAAATACATATGAACACTGATAAAGGGGTTTTGAGGCCTCCGCGAACAACGTTATTATATTCTGCCGTGTAGGTTGAAAGTAATTAACTATAAGTTTTCCGTAAGATTACTGTCATATGTCCAATTATTTTTGAATAAAATATTAAGAGATCTAGAATAATTAATATAAATCTTTTTGGATTAAAAGCCAATTTAGATCAAAGTAAGCACATGAAATATGTATATCCAGTTTAGAGCACTATTTGAATATATACCCTACAAAATGTTTTTATTTACTATATTATTTATACCACGAACCAATTGCGTTATGTTGGCCAAAAAATGTCACTCACCTCTAATAGCCTCAATATATCAAGAAGAACATATCGTGCTATAACCGCCAAAAAAGCTTAAGCGCCATAAAGTAAATTTTACAGGAGAAGTATTGTTTAGTTATCCTTGGTTTAAATCGAAGTAGAGCCCTTATATTGGCTATATAGGATTGTGGTGGACTGTTATATGTAATGTTAATAGTTTTAATAAATTTCCTATAAGACAACGCATGTTTGTAAGGGTTAAGATATTTTAAGATATTATTGATGCCATGAAAAATCAATTAATTTAATCAAATTATTTTAAAACTAGTAATTATTATCTTTATCAAGCTGTTCTTTAACCGTTTCATTGAGGTCCTTGCCGTTTTTGACACTAGTTTTGCTCTACTTGCAAAAGAGAATTTTAGCTTAAGCGACACATTGCAGTTACAAAAAAATGTAAACATATTAAAAATTTAAAGGGAAACTGCATTTAAGCTAAAATTTCTTTTGCTGTATTTCCGTAACGGTACATGGCAGGACTTTGAAACTTTAACAGATAGTCCGATTTATCGTAAATAATCGATTTTCGTTCAAAAACGATTTTCGAAAAGCATGTCGCTTGAGCTTTTTTGGCGGTTATGGCTCGATATGTTTGTACAAATGCATTTGCAGAATCAATTTAATATATACAGACAAACTCCCATTAATAAGACCACAAGCTTACAATAACACTTGTTATTTAATAATAGCAATAATGGTATGTAATAGTACTTCAGTATTATCATTTACCATACGACACATAAATAAATACTTAAAGTAAAAGATAATAATTACCTCCAGAAATGGTTATTAGTTTACTTTTACATCTGATTATGTTAACCACGTGTAGCAAGCCTTATTATATTTACATTGAAATTAATTAGGAGAAAACCATTTATATATACTAATTTTTACATTAATATTTATGGAGTATAATATTAGTAGCGGGTTTTTCTCGTAAGTTATATTATATGACAATTGAATTGTCTTATCTTTATATAGATAAAAGAAAAATAAAACTAGTTTCAAACCAAGGAAAAATTACAAGCTATTTAGGATTTTATGCACTTTACTGAATTTATTTATTTTATGTACTGTAATTTTAAAGCAGAGCAGAGATACCAACCATAATCTCAAAATAGGAAAATTTATACAAACTGCTAGCTTCTCAAAATTCTGAAAATTCTTGCGGGGAAGATAAGGTCCCTTTTCGTCATGATCATCACGTATTTGAAAAGATGTTTCTTTTATTTTAAATGGTGTAGTTTTAACTTTCATTTAAGCTTTATAAAAATACAGACTACTTTAATTTTTCAATAATTCATGGCGGACCATCTGTTTTGCTCAGATGTACTAGAAATACAGATATTAAACCTCTTTAGCTATTCACTTTAAATATAGCAAGTTTAACCCTTAGTTAACGTAGATACAAGCTAATATATTATAGGATCAATACAAGGTACATTAATAGCTAGGGAAAAAGTATAGTTTTAAAAACTTTTATACTACAAAACAAGACCGAAAAATTAAAAAAATAATAATTTTTAGCGATTGGCAAAACTTCTACTATTTATAGAAAAAAAAAATAGAATGCATCAACGATGATTTAGACCAACGCAGATGAAATAAAGTAGCCCCACTTTTATACAAAAACATTTGCACTTTTTAACAGTCGAACAAACTTCATTAATAAAAAATTAAGTTTATTTTTATTTTATATGGAGGTGGACAGTTAGGAAATGCAAGATAATTGAACAGCCGTCCTTATGGGTTAACCTGGTTCGATGTACACTGATTTAGGTTAGGTCCATAGCAAGTATTCACCAGCGTTCAAAACTATATGCGTTTGGGTAAATAAGTTTTTACGGCACGCAGCGACAAATGATAAACTTAGCTCATTGAGGACGTTCAGTTTTTGCAGCTATATCTAAAATATCATACATCAGTCCGAAAATGGAATTTATTCTTATTTACACTCTAAAACACTTTTGTTGAAAATTAGGTCGATAATAGTCGGCAACACTTTAAAGATTATTATCGACCTAAAATTACACACACATTACTTTTTAACAAAATGTTTAACTAAAAAAAGCGATTGACTGCGTGCAGGTTTGAACAGCGACCTCCTGATTGATAGTCTGACGTATCTTCCATTCATATGTTTAATTTGAAAGGTTTTTTCTTTAATAAAATAACTACAAAATCGACGTAATTTTAAACAAGGAGAAATTTTCAACACAAATTTAGACAATATATGATCGTAAATTTGAAGTAATGTTTTAGAGTGTATGGTACGGGGCATCATAATCTTAATTTAAACTGTTTGAGAGAGAGAGAAAGAGAGAGAGAGAAAGAGAGAGAGAGAGAGATCGAAGAAGAGCATCATTGACGCTACACCCAGAAAAAAGATTGATTGGAAAATGGTTAGGCCGATAAAATATTAGTTGAATAGACTGTATTTCAACTCACGCTATCAATTTTGTATTAATCCAGAAAACAATCCATCTTCATTACCATAAGAGCATAATTGTAATATACAAGTGATTCTGACACTTCTCAAAATCAAATAAAATTTTTGTCTGAGTCATCATCATTTTCCATTAAGAACTTATGAAATTTCACTTTGTTAAATGTGTTCAAGTCTGAATGTTTATCTTAAGACTCTAACAAAATGAATGAGAATTAACGCAACGACATTAACGAATTGATTCACACCAAAATCTTCAGTAAACAAACTTCGCACAATCGTATTTCTTTTGCTAACATTGTTTTGTTGTTATTTGTGTATATATCGTAGTCGTCGGATTTGTTTTTTACGATACAGATTTTCTTGTTGTTTGCGTCCTAAACAAAAGTCAAACAAACAATTAATAGATTATGCAAAGAATATGTACTGAAAATTAAATCTATTTTTAGACAAACTTTTGTTTGAAAATTTGTTGGTGATAATTTTTTCTGTGTAACCATTTATTCGGTAGCAAACGTAAATTCTATTTCTAGTTCCATACTGTCAACCAATTTTATCTGCTATTGCAACTATTAGGTTAATAGAAATAATTAAAAATATAGTGCTACCACATGCAAATTGTAGTTGCTGCATCAGAACTCTATGATAGTTGTTGCAACTGCCAAAATTCGACTGGCAACAAACTCGGTTGTCTCAACGAATCTGTTTTCTCTGCGTTCGTACAGCGCGCAATCATTGTTTTAACATTACATAAATATTACCACCGCTGGAATAATTATATTGAATAATAATGAAATTCCACATATTTCGGATTTTTTTTTCTTTAAACTATCAATTCTTCTTTTGGGATTATTTATGGGCCTTGTCATCATAATAGCCAAAAAAATTGAAATAGTGTAATGATTTTTAGTAATTAATAAGAGAAAAATTATTTTTAAACTACAAGAAAAAGAATACAAAACCGGCTTAGCTAGATTAGCTGGCTTAACCAGCTAATGTGTTTTCCGTTTGATGATTTTTAATAATACACGGATAGTGAGAATAAAAATCAAATTTTATAAACTCATACCTTATAATCTTATACCTTAAAATATAGCCGGTTAAGGTAGCTAACAGATAAGCTTTTAAGCTGATGCACATTTACTCACAAAACTGGAACTCCTACATAGCGGAAATAAAAGACAGTCAAATAAATGGATTGTATCAGGGGGACACAGCTCCAAAGAAAGCAAAGACCGGCCAAGCTTTGTTATTGTTTTTAATATTACTGGTATTATCTATTATTGACTACTTTCGAAAAGAAAAACCAATAAATAAATACAAAATATTAAAGAAATATCTTTCCCATTAGTTAAAAAGAGAGAAATTTATATTTTTTTAAGCTACTTTTGTTAATTTTTGATGGAAAAATTTATGAGTTCAGGTACGAGTTGCTGCCGTATCTACGTTAATCTATAGGATTAGCTCATAACTATATTTTTCTGTTAAAGAAAGCCTCACAAAATCACAACTGTGAAAACAAAGCCAAGCTCCTATCAAAAAATTTCGGTCGTAAAATGTACTGAGATCGAAGTAGGGATTAAGTTCTTGATAGGTACAATACCATTTAATTTCTAGGCAACCTGCAAGCTTGGCAACATTTTCCCCATAATTCTTTCCCATATTAGAAAGGCAAAAACATATTTCCAACCTTACAGTTTGCCTCGAAATGAGATGGTATTGTACACAGAAAAAACTAAATTTAATTTTCTGTAAAGGAATTCAACGAAATAGTAAATATTTTGTCTATAAACGGACCTACAAACGAATTTGTAAATATAGGCAAAAATACCTCAACAATTTGATTGAAAAAATAACGTGTTTTTTTCAGTGAACAAATTGTTTAAATCTATAAAACAATTTGTCTAAAAATATTTACAAATTGTAGACAAAACAATTTACTAAATCAAACAAAAATACTCACTGGATTTTGTGAAAAATATCAAACAATATTTCTGTTTGAATTTAATAAACAATTAGTCTAAAAATGCTAACAACTATTAAGCAAATTAATTTACTTAATCAAACAAAAATGCAAACAAAATTTTTTTCTGTGTCATCATCATCATCATCCTTTAAGGTTTTATCAGATTTCACTTTGTTAAATGTGTTCAAGTCTGAATGTTTATCTAAATACTATAAAAAATGAATGAGAATTACTGCAACGACATTTACTAATCGATTCACTCAAAAATCTTTTGTAAACAAAATTGGTAAATTGCATTCCTCTTGCTATGATTGTTGTTGTTATTTGTGCGTATGTCGTCACCGGGGTGGTTTTTACGACACAGTTTTTATTGTTGTTTGTGGTGTTTGCGTTCTAAATAAAAGTCAAACAAACAATTCAAAGATTATGGACAGAACATTTACTGAAATTTAAATTTATTTTTAGACAAACTTTTGTTTGAACATTTTTAGTGATCATTTTTTCTGTGTACCTATCAAGAACTTGGTCCTTATTTTGATCTCAATACTTTTTACGGCCGAAGTTTTTGAAAATATTGAAAAGTCTCCGTTTTCAAATTGTTTCGTCAATTGCTTATCAGGGCCTACCTGTGTACCAAATTTCAGCTTTCTAGCTATACCGGAAGTGCCCCATACAAATAAGGGACACATTAGTCCCCCTAGGTGAAAAGTGCCCGTTTCCAGTTTTTTATTAATTGCTCACCAAGACCTACCTCTATACCAAATTTCAGCTTTCTAGCTATAGTGGAAGTGTCCAATAATATTTGTGAGTCAGTCAGTGAGTGAGTGAGTCAATGAATAGGTTCAACAATATGCACTTTTTACACCTTCATATCTCGGGAAGCTTTTATGGTAGAACTTTCAAACTTCAACTATGAGGTTACCTCTTTAGGGAGACCTATGTTTCAAGTTTCGTTATTCAATTGAAAATTCAATAAAGAAATTTAAAATTAAAAAAAAATTTCATTATTTTATGATTAAGTGGATCAAAATTATGAGGGGGGGGGGGGGGGGGTGGGGTTCGAATGGTTTCGTGTAATAATACACATTGTGTGGCCGCAACTTGGCCTGGCGTACTACCGTGCGCCTAGATAAAACGAGTTGAACAAGAAGGTTATGTCTTCAACAAACATCTGTATATTTTAATACTCTTATAAATAATAACTGACTTCCTGTTGCGTAGGAAATATTAACGAAATTAAAATGAAATTATTTTTAAAAATTATTGCTGATTCTTTACATTAAGGTTTTGTAAAATAACTAAATATATCTAACAACGCTGCCCCTATTAGTTTTTGTGTTACGTATAAGTGATATTTAATGGAAAATAAGAATAAATATTGCTTATACTCCCTGTTGTACAATCAAAAATCCATTTCTAAAGTTTTTGTATATCTATTACTACCGTAACTACTTTTCTAAACACATCTATTAATGTCAGCAATTTGTATTTTATACTTAGTGCGTCATGGGTATGATTTTGTCATTTTGTTATTCTAAAGCATCTGCTGATGTTTTTCTGGTAATAAATGATCAAAATCAACAACTTACTTAGGAATTTTTTTTTGCTTTCATCGCCTTTTGGTTTTTTCCAGTTGTCATTATTTTTATATTTGACAACTTTTTTATTTCAATTTTTAAGAATTTCTATTTTTTTATCTTTTATTCCTCTATTTAATTCTTGAGTGTTTTTAAAAATAAATACAAAAAAAAAAACTATATTGCTGTCACATTATCCAACAACTGATATCATGTCCTCTATGTTTTAATTTGTGAATATGTGTTTACTATTGTGTAATACAAACTGTGTTTCTGGGAACTGAAGATATTGTACAAGTAAATGCCATTATTGTGCTAAATATGTTTGTATGAGTACGTCTGTAATAAAGTTCCCTACTTTCACGATTTATAAACATTATTGCTTGCTGAGAGTTCGTATCTTAACTTCTACAAAACTACCATTATTATATCAACTTGAAACGGAAGAAGAAAAGAAAATTTTCTTGTATAATTTGCTGTTCTCTCCTATACAGTGAATCCTCTTCTAACGGACACCTCCTATAACCGGACAAACATTTTAGAAGCGAAAGTTTCATTAGTTTTTTCCATTCAAAATGTATTGTCATAACCGCACGCTCTAATAACCGGACGCGGACACTAAATTTTACAAAATTGTGTTCCAGATACCTCTCATAAGCGGACAGAAGCATTTCGATAAACCACGATTTTATTAAACTTTTATGTAGCTCATCTTTTTTCAACTATGATAAATATTTCTGTTAATGTCACTGGAATTGATAATTCCGCCGTTACCACAAATCGACATACTGTAGTAAATGGTCATTAAAAGATGGTGTTTATTAGAGAGGGTGGTTCTAAGATACATCAAATATACATTGATTGGTTCGTTAAGCAAACTTATTTTAGCCACAATAGACTATTTCGCCACTGCTTTAATAACATGTAACATTATAAAATAAAATTTTTTATTTTAAATGAAATTTTTTTGCTGCTATTTATGCAGCATTTCGTATCGAATAAAAACTATTTGCCTGCTTTGCTTATTTTTGAAAATCGTTTACATATTTGTGAATTCTCAAATGGTTCTTGAAAGTCTGTACATAAGATAAAGGGTTTGTAGCTGTTCAAAGTTGTGTTTGAAGTCTACTGACAATTTGGTCAAGCACCAATGAAATGCTGCATATAGACAATGCTTAAACACCAGCAAATAAATTTTAATTAAAATAAAATTATGACAATATGTCAAATAAATTTCATGAAGGATAAAATATTTTAAATAATAAATGTTGTCCTCTCTCATAAGCGGACACCTCTCATAACCGGGCATAAGTAGTGCGACGGTGAGTGTCCGGCTATGCGATGTTTCACTGTATATAAAGAATTTCTAATATGGGTTGACCGCTGTACACCACCTGTGGCAGCCATGATGTTTTGGCATTATGTTTTGATTAAAAAATAATCATTATTTTTTGAGTTTTTTCTTTAAGTATAAACTAAACAAGTAATTTTTTAAGACCCAGATTTTGTATATTAAAATGTTTATATACATTTGAAATTTGACTGGAATATTTTTGTTTTGAATCAAATTTTCTTTCTTCTTCATATTGATTTGAAACATTTAGAAACGAAATTGTGACAAAATCTGCCTTTAAAAGCCCTGTCAAATAAGCAACAACAATGAAATGAGAGATATTAGGATGAAAAGTCTCTAATATCTTGTGTCTGCGTCACTGTGACATATTATCATTGTGACTATGATGTGCCGAATTATCACTGTGATAAGTTAACAAATTATTACTGTTATATATTATCACTATGATAAATAATCACAGTGATATATTATCACTGTGATAAATCATCGCCATGATAATCTATCTCCGTGATAAATTATCACTGATATATTATCACTGCGATAAATTATTATGTGATATATTATCACTGTGACAAATTATCACTTTAATAAATTATTATGTTATATTATATTAATCCTGTGACAAATTATCACTCTGATAAATTATCCCTTTGATAAATTATCATGTGAAGAATTATCACTGTGATAAATAATTAATTTGATATGTGTATTATTAATGTGTTAAATTATTGCTCTGATAATATTATTATTATCAGAGTATTATATATTATAGCTGTAATATATCACCGTGATAAGTTATCACTGTGATAAAATATCTGTGATACATTATCACTGTGAAAAACTATCATGTGATATATTATCACTCGGAAAATGTATCACTATGATAAATTATCATGTGGTATATTATCCCTGTGACAAATTAGGATTTGATTTTGAGTGCTTTCCGACTGTAAACGTCGCTATGTTCCGCACTATTGGCTGTCGGGTAAATTTGTAAATCTTCAAATGGTTTTCGAAAGTCTGTTAAAAAGATAAGGGATTTTAACTGTCCAAAATTTTGTTTGAAATCTACTGACGATTTGGTAAAGCACCAATGAAATGTATATGTACAATGCTTATGCACCAGCAAATAAATTTCGTTTTACAAGATATTATAGTTTTATTGACTGAGTTAGCTCTGAGCTTTTTCCCTTTTTTTTGTGCAAATTAATGGTCTTTTTCCAAGCTTTTTGCATTATTTGCTTTTTTTTAGCGATGTTTAATTAATTCTAGAGCAATTTTTCGCGAATTTCTTTATTTTCGCGATGCAAGTGATTTTGTTTTCTAGTTTTGTTTTTTGGCTTTTCTTACAGTTTTACCGATTTTTAGTCAATATGAGACTCTGATATATATTTGATGTCGCCAATTTTTTAGCAAGTTTTCATAATTTTTGCTATATTTCCAATTTTTTGGCATTTCTTCCAATTTTGTCTATTTTTAAGAAATTGTATACCTTGTCTGCAATTTTTCGTAAATTTTCGCTATTTTCGCCACACAAGTGATTTTTTTTTTGATTTTTTACTGATAGATATCTATTTATGTTCGCAAGTTTTTGCAAATTTTCGTCATCTTCGCGTTTTTCCGAGATTTCGTCCATTTTTTTCGCGAATTTTCGCTATTTTCGCGATAAAAGTGATGTTTTGCGAATTTTGGCTTCTTGTATACCATGATAGTTAGATCCGAAGATATAATGTTACTCTTTTATGTATGTATGTTAGATGATATTTCTATACCTGTGATTTAATCACTGTTACTGAAAATCACGAGTCACAGTTGTGACGAAATTTGTCAATTCACTGCTACTTGCGAAGTATTTCGCATTGAAATCTATTGAAGCTTTTGTTTGTTTTAATACTTATGTCCATTAAATTTGTTCTTTTGGCTACTACCAGTTCCATTGCAAATATTATGTTTTCGCGTTGTTTGTTCAGGAGATTCATAATTTGTTCTTCGTTCTTTCCTTCCAGTATACATATGATATCGTCCACGTACATTGCATATAATGTCACCTCGAAATTGGCTCTAAGCAGAGGATCGATCCTCTTATTTCTCTTTTAAATTTTGCGTAAATACTTTTATCAGGATTGCTGGATGTTATATTTTCCACCCCTAGTCCGTTGGCTTGCCGACATATGTTATTGTTAAAATTTAAGTAATTTTGCTCCAGTGTTGCTTTTAGCGTGTTTGTGAGTTGTATTGAAAATACCGTGACTTTCATTTTGTTAAGTAATGTTTTACATACAATGTTTATTATCTTTGGTACTAGAATTAATGGATGGATATATGTGTTTTACATCATTTGAGGTTAGTTTAGTATTTCCTGTTATTTCTACTGAAATTAACTCGCCCTTAAATAACCGAGAGATGTAAATTTCTAAAACGCCAATACAGATGTATATCTTTTCGAACAGATCAGAATCAGTCATTAGAACCTTTATTATTTTGGAAAGATTATTCTTGTGTTGTACAGTGTTATAGTCTGAAGCTTATTTATGTGGTACGTGCATTACAACGAAAGCTAAATACAAAATCTCCATGAGCGACCCGCCCTTAATGGAAAACTTTTTTTGATAAATTAGTACAGTCAAAAATAGATAAATTACTTTAATTACATTATAAACTACGTTCATTCATAATTGTGGCTATGTTTATGAGGATGATAGGAAATGGCAAGTTGTATAAACTTAGTATTCATTGCTATGTTTTTTTCTTAACTTATTTGGTTGTATCTACAATATAACAACAACTAAAAACAACTAAATACATCACAACTTTTAAATTTATAATTTATTTATTATTTTTATTAGAAAAGCCCATAACAATTGAAAAGATGAAGAAAAATTTTCTTCCGTACGGAAAGTTGAACTGACATCATGATGTTTCGTGACCTATCACGATCTCATCATCAGACTTCTTGTCCGCTTAGACCTCACTGCTAATTACGACAGATATTTTCAGACTACATTCAAGTAACTAACATCGGCATTGAAAATGTTCATCAAAACCTGGTGATTTCATCAATTTACTCTCTTCCCAGGTATTTTATTACAAAAAGTCAATATAATAAATTTTTTAGTTCACTAGGCCCGCGTTTTTTTGGTCGCCGATGACTATAACGCTAAGCATATGTTCTGGGGATCGGGGCCAATCACTTCTAAATGCCACGTTTTGTTCGACCCAATTTTTAAAATGGGTTTGAATCTTGTTTCAAGTGGACAGCCAACTTACTGGCCAACAGATCGCCGAAAAATACCTGATGTTATTGATTTTGGAATGGTAACGATTATTCCCAGCGTAATGATCCACGTAGAAGTATCTTTAGATATATCCACATAAAACTTTATTCCCCACTTGTGATTTACCGACGACAGCCACACATGTTAATTGGCTGAAATACAAGAAATATTTGAGTACTCATTGCACAGAATATATCCCATTGACATAGATGAATCTATGTATTAGAATGTTTCAGGCAAACCTTAAGCAAGCTGCTGTAACTGATACTTCTACAAATCTTCAGGTGAGATATCATAAAACCTATCCATTAGGTGTGGAATGTCTTTTATCTAAAAAAGAGAAGAGCTCGTACAGAATGTCAAGGTGTCAGATACCCTTAGCAAAAATCTAGGATGAAGGAATGTACTTAAAAGGTTAAAACCCTACTAGAATATCAAAAAACTTCTTCACTGCTAAAATTGCTTAATGAACACCACAAACAGACTATTCGCTATGGAGAGCAGCAGAGGCCTCAAAAGACCGGTGATATATAAGCCTCCATTGAAATGTTCGAATGAAGACTGGGCAAGAACTGACGCTGAAAATAGCACTTTGTTTGCTCCAAATACGTCTGATAATACGGTTGAGGTGCCACCAGTATGCGCTGTAGCAGATGTTAGCGTGATGCTTAATATTCGTGATATTGAATACAGTATTGCGGGCTTAAATTCGAAAAAAGCTCCACCTGCTGATAAAATAAGCAAACAAATTTTCTTCGAGCTAATCTATACCGTAAAAACGATAATTCTATTTATTTTTAAGGACATTTTGCGCCTCGAATAATATCCCGCAGAATGGAAGGTTTCGCTAATTACCATGATACCTGAGCCAGACAAAGATCATACGAAGGTGGAATCCTATAGGCGTATGTAAAAATTATTTCAAAATCTATTTATGAGTTAGGTAGCACCCATACTGAAAGGTACTGTATGCATTCAAGGTCTCCATTTTGGTTTTGGGAAACAACATCGCACAATCGAAAAAATTAGAAAAACTTGCGAGGAACATAAATAGTGTTCTGAGCTCTTCATCGATGTTTCTCAGGTATTTTATAAAGCATGGCACGAAGGTTTAATACACAAACTAAAGCTGAGATTTCATTATCGTCGCAATGCACTGATTATCGTCGGCTTGCTGCAATAAATCTAGAGGTAATAAAGAAAAAAAGGATTCATTCCTCAATTAATTGTGAAATACGTCATATGGCCTTATTACCAATGCAAAGTAGTTCTAGTAATTGAACATATCTCAATTAGTTGAGAAAGAAGGCCATTTTGGTTTATCTCATGTGGCTTTATTGCAGTGAGCTGATGAAAATCAGTGCATTGCGATGATAGTGGGATTTCAGATTAAAGAAAAACCTACCTGCAAACACCCTTAAGCTTTTAGAAACTTACTTAGCTGAACAAAAATTTGTGGTCAAGGAAGGTAATTTTCTAAGCCCTCCGCAGCCGATTGAAGCCGGAGTCCCTAAAGGTAGCATTATCGTTCCTATATTATATCTGATATATGCCTCTGACTAGCAGATAAGCAGTAACATACACATATCAAAACTACTGATAATACAGCTTTTCTAAGTGTCCACGAAAGCCATCAAGAAGCTACCTAAAAACTGCAAGAGTATAAACTTCAGGTGGAAAAATTGCTAAAACAATGGCGAATAAAAATTAACGAGCCAAAATGTATACATATTACTTTTACATTGCGCAGAAATATATGCCCGCCTATACAAATCAATAACTAATTTATACCCCAACACACTGAAGTTAAATATCTCGGTGTTCATCTGGATCGTCCTCTAACATGGCAATCCCACATTAATGCAAAGGTGACCCAAATAAAATTAAAAGTGGCTAAAATGAATTGGCTTATTGGAAGGAATTCTACACTAATCCTGGCTTTTAAACTTCTGTTATACAACTCTGTTCTAAGACGAATATCAAATCTAGGGAAAATGCGACAAAATAAAATTCTCCGTATGATTACAGCAGCTCCATGGTATATTAGAAACCAGAGCATGCATAAGGAGGCCACACTCGTCTGAGAAGGAGAGACACTCTTGCTCTCAGCCGAGCACGAGATACGTAAAAGACAACCTAAGAACCAACTGCAGAAACAAATATTTTTGTCTGGCATTGGCTGTTCTTAAAATTTAAAATTTTAGAAATAAGATTTGATTACTTATTGTTAATTCAATTTTATTGAAGATAGTATAAATAAAAATAAACTCAAAAAAATTTTTCAGTAAAGTAATTCAATGAATTAGAAAATATTTTGCATAAAAAAGAAAATAAATAAATAATAAAAAATATATACAAAATTCAATTTATGAACTTCTTTTGTCCACAATGCGTGCGTTTGTATATACATTTTTTATGTTAAACCGATTTTTGTTTAAAGATCTACTAATGAGTTGGTATTAGCAACCAACGAAATGCCGGTATTAAAATTATCTAGCCACAACAAATCAATTTAATTTTTTTTCATATAAATTTTTTGTGGTATAACAGTTAAAAAAGTTATTTATCATAATACAATTTAAAGGATCAAAGTCAAAAAGGACATTCATAACTTCCTCCAGATTAAATTCAGTTATCCTGATACAAACGATCACCAAAATAAAACTCAAATGGCAGAAAAGTTTGCGCAGATTTAGAGCCCATGAAAACATTTGAGCATAATATTACTACAAATTGTGACGTGTTGAGAAAATTCTTCTGATGCAGTTTAAATGTTTAGTATGGCAAATTATATGCTCATGATCAAAGGTCATTATATTTTTGAGTGTTGAGTAGTGCTATAGATATAATTTTGGTTTTAGCACGGGACATCACTCCACACCACTGTAATAACAGAGGAAACTTTTTGGAATGTTCTGATTAAATTACAAAACATTAAAATGTTGTGCAAATGGTCTTGCATAGCAGCATTTACAAAAATAATTGTTATGCTGACTTTAGACGACATGTTTTTTACATATGGCTTGTCAGGTATGTGAGACATATGTAACTTCGTATGTTTGTCAAAATTGTACATTTACAGATGGTTTATAATTTTTGCGTTTACATGACATGTGCAATTTCATCTCACATAACCTCTAAGTGTTCACAACAGCTGAGTTTTTGCACAATTTTCATAAAAATATAAAGCGCACTATGCTTTTTAATGTTTTTTCAACCAAACCACACTTTTGTTAATTCAATACAGCTGATGTCATATGCCTTGTCAGATGAAAAAAGAACACGCTCTAATTGAAAGTTTTTCATATGACTTTGCTTCTGTAAATGTCATCTGACAATGTTTCATATGTTTCACACGGCATGTACAACTTTTGCAGTGCGAAATTTGACAAGTCAGATGTAAAATACATGTCGTCTAAAGTCAGCATTAGTGGTAAGTATCAATATGCTATACTATTTTGTAAAAGCTAAGATGCAAGACCATTTACACAAGACTATCAATTTTGGCTTTTCATTTTAGATCCAATTTTGTTAAATATACAAATTAAAGCAGCGCATCTATATATTTTTTGAGGTTTTGAGCTAATCCAAACGATTTTTTTGAAGGGCTTTAACCCCCTCCCCCAGAAAAAATTCCTAACTACGCCGGTGGCTTTTTACCTATTCCCAATGAACCATTTACTCCGAGAAGTTTCTGTAAATTCCGGCTGACAACCATCGAAAACTCTTCACAATATTTAACAAGATTATACCAAGACAGTGGTGTATACCAAGACAGCCTACATCCTACAGCAAGCGATTATCCAGACGTCAAAGATACCTTTCCTGCAAATAAGAAAACCAAGTATATATTAATTAAAAGAGGTTTGTGAAGACAAACTTTTCAAAACAATCTAGCGAGCAATAATTAAAAAGAAGTTATTTTTTTATGGGCGCCGCACTACCAAATTTTTTAACTATGATGTGTCATTATCACGAATATAGTCACAAAACCTAAACACAATACATTTCGTTCACTATAAGGAAAAATTAAGAAAACGATCTCATTGATTAAAAAATGTGTAGATAATCATACATAAAAATTTTTGATGGCGAAAATGCAAGATGTGTTTCTACATCTGCAGATTTTCCGTCATCGAATTTTTCCGGCAGAAAAAGACTCGAGTCAAAAAATAAAGTGACCTCTACAATAGAACCCGATGTTGAGAATTTTGTGGAATTTTTAAGGAACAGTTTATTTTTATTTGAGGCGGTCATCGGACTTCATTTTTGGCGTCATACATTTTATATTTTAAAGTGTGTTAGCTTCTATATTTATCACAGTTTTAATATAAACGTGGTGGCAGTGGAGTAATAAGATACAAGGTGGGCGCATAAGGGCAACAAATATTCAAATATTACAATGCAACAAAAACTATATAGTGCTTGTCGAAAACTACACATATTGTATGTATGGTGTATGCAAAACCACGATAGCAGCTACCGTAAAGCTACAACGTGTGGACTTATTACACCATGAACATATATAAACAGCATCTGCTTACATGTCTTTTATATCGAGTTTGACATATACTGAAAGAACTTCGCTTCATAAATCCAATGAAACAATTTTGTTAAACTTTTTTTCACAATTCTAATGAAATATTTCATAATTCTAATGAAATGTTGTGAACGAATTTCATTGAAATGGTTTAGTTATCTTTCATAGTTTTGCTAGAAAATTTTATTGTATTTATGACAACAGTATTTTGTCATTTTATATGTTTGTTGTTTTTGTACTCTTTCTTATTATTATACACTTATAGACACATTGTCTTGACAGTTCTGTTGGTTGAAACGGTTAGGACTTTGTATATAAATGATGAGAAACATGAGTCTCTGAGTTCGATACTGTGAAAATTTTTCTGATGTGCATTGGCGTTTATCGTACGTATTTGTAGCATGGGACTGTTAATAAAGTAAAATAGTCAATAAAAGAGATAGGTTATTGAGGCTACTAGGTAATGTAATAAATTCATTAGAACAATGAAATAATTTCATTAAAACAATGACAGAATATCATTAAAATAATGAAGGGATTTCATTGAATGATGAAACAATTTCATTAAAATAGTGAAATAGTTTCATTAAAACGATGAAATAATATCACCAAAATAATGAGATATGTTCATTAACTTAGTGAAAAGGATCAAAACAATTTTAACGAAACTTGTTTTATTAATCCAACGAAGCGTGACGTTGGTTGAGTTTTTACGAAGTTCGCAGAATTTATGAACAAAATTCTTTCAGTGTACATATTTCCGATCCAAACAAAACGAGCAAAAAATAGTCAGCTGTCATAGTAACGCCAGCTAGTTGTCACTTCGCCTTGCGCTTTAGTCTATGGTTTTTTTTAAACTTAAAGGCTATCATATTTATGCCAATTCTGATATATTTGTATTTGTTTAAATTTCAGTCTGTTGTTTTTCCTGCTAAATATCAATTCAAATTTACGTTATTTCATCTTTTCGCTACTACCATTATTTGAATAATATCATTACATTCAGTTGAAAAAGGAGCCAAGTCCAATTTAGTAAATTTTATAGGAGACAAAAAACTTTAAAAAAATTTTCGCTCAACATATTTTAAATAGATAAATGCAGGGTTTCTTATCGTTAAAATTTTTTTAGTTGCAAATCATTAGCAATTAAAAATAATGTATCTTTGACTTAAAATCTCTTTTGCGACTTAGCTTCTTTTCTGTTGAATTTAATTATTTTGATGTCGGCTTGGCATATATTCTTTTAATTTTATCTCTATCTTTTTCTCTTGTTTTTTTTGTTTGTTTACCAATGTAACTAAATAAAATATGAGAAGGTACGATTCATCTTATATTTTTCGCCTGCTTCATAGGATCCTGAAATAACATTATATTTTTCGATTTTCTTAAATTTTTTTTATACTGAACGTTACATTTGCTTTCGCGGTTGTTCCGGGAATGATTATTGCGAAAAAAATACACAAAAAACTTAGTATTGGGCTTAAAAGCAATATACATCTACTCTCTAAAAACAAAAAAGTATAATAATATCAGGATTAAATTAAAAGTTATCAGCACTTTTCCAATTTTGACTTTGGTTCAGATAGAAAAATAAAACATGTTTATCTCTTAAAATAACTCTTTACAATTATTTATCCGCCAGCAAAAAGTAGGCTAACTTAAGTCTTCTTTCAAATAAGACTTATTTTAATAAAATCGACACACAATGCCAAAAGTTATGTCAATTTCAAATAATACGATCTACCTAAAACATTCGTCGAAAATATAACAACCCACAGTGCGTTAGAAACAAAATGTTTTCAAAGAAAACCAGATATTTGTTAACAGATAATATTTCTTATATCGTTTGCATCCTTCAGCTGCTGTTAACTTTTTTAACTTTCTAAAATTTATAGATAATTTAAAAAATTTTTTCCATAACACTCAATAAATTTTTATACGAACTCAATATTTTTTCAGAACATACACTATATTTCGAATTGAATACACTTGAGATGTTAGTTATTCACTAAAAATTTCAATTAAATTTAAAAAAAAATATCGATAACACTCAATACATTTCTTGGATACAAATCATGATTGATTGATGAAGCGTTTTGCAATATAAATGATTAAACAAAACTCAGCCTTCAACTGTTTCTTAATTATCTAACTTATTGTAACAAAAAGCAAATTTTTAAATTATGTACTTTTAGCTCCTTTTTGACTGAATGTGAATAAATTCAGTTATTGTTTTGCATACCAATTGTATTTGTGGCATTGTCTATTATACCGAAAAACATTTGGGTCAGGTGCGGAACCAGCTTGTTTTTTGTTTAAGGACGGGGAAGGATAATTTTAATGAAAAAACACACAAAAAATTAATTTTAATCCATATATATAAAATGCCGAGAGGTGTCTTGGGGATACCCGGTTATAGCTATGCTCCTTGTCTATATAAAAATAAAAAAATCATTATAAATAAACAGTTTTCTGCAAGTTGCAAAAATTTTAAATGAATGCAACCATAAACATGTAAAATGTTTTCATACAATATTTAATAAAATTAAAATAATAGTTCTACCCAGACGGAAATTGCTATGATTTTTGTATAGTGTATCATGTTAAGCCTGTACTTTAACTGGACGCTATTTCATGTGATCTGGCGATACAAAGATATTTTGTATTAAGAAAGTCTTATTATTAGAAAAATTAAAACAATTCTTTTAATGATTTTTGTTGATGAAATATCCCGTCTATCTACTTCCTGATTACGCGCCTGATTCGTGTTGACAATTGATGGAGATTAATGTATATGTATATATAGTACATGTACGTCCGTGGAAAACTGGAAATGCATCAGATGTTTTTAGTTATTCTGTTCTTTTTTATGCAATTGTTGTGAATGAGTTAATAAACTACAATAAAGATATTTAAAAGTATATCTAAACTCTAAAGGACATTGAATTGTAGTCTAAAAAAGCATATTGGTTTTAGTACATAATAAAGTTTTCAGCTAAACTAGTATTAGAAATTCAATAGATAGATGTATGTATGTGGTACTATGACAATGAATGCGAAAGTTTTTCAATTCGAATAATAATGATGAGTTGGCCAAATACATTTTGTATAAGAGGATTGAATTGTTTGCCTTGTAATTAACTATATTTGCTATCAAATATATATTTAGCTTTACTAACCCATAAAGTCTAAAAATAAAGTACCCACAACAGCGGAAGAAGGACGCCAAAGACAAACAGCATCTGCGGATGCTAAATGTCTGGCTATGGATGGATGAACTTTAATTAATAATATCTTCATTAAGGATATTCATAGTTCTGGATAGATACAATAACAACACAACAAATAAATTTTAGAAAAGATTTTCTTTAATCTATTTTTACAGAACAGTAACTTTTAATATTTTATTTATTTTTATTAAAAATCTATGAAAACAACTTTTTTTTTCTTCACTATATTGCTTAAAATCCTGCAATAAATCTCAGTTAGAGAAATAATATTTTTTTCTCTTTTTGTGGCAAAATACAATTTACATATTTGTATTTTTCCAGCTGAAGCTAATGGCGCATAAACAGTTCTGTATTGCAATTTATTTCCTTTATTTATAAGTTTTTGAATAATATTTTGCAAGTTCTACCCTTTTTTAATATTTGTTAAAGTTTTCTTTAATATATTGCAGAATAAATTGCAGATAACATTTCTCAAAGCGAACGTCTAAAGGTATGTATGTAGTTTAGGAGAAACTAAAAAGTGAAAAACTTATTTTATATTTTTATAACATTGACATCATATATAACGCAAATTTCCTATAGTTTGCTTATGATGGGTCATTATGAAGTAGACTAATCTCCGAACAAGTTTTTGCAAAGTAACCAAATAAAATCATGCACAGAAAAAAATAGACAAGAATTATATTCAATAAAACCATGTTATTATAAAAATATGAATTTCAATAACATTTATCTTTAACATAATAAAATATTTCGTTGTAAGTATTTCTTTTCCATGCCGGTTATTTCTTTTTTTTTATACATAAGTACTTAAAACAAGTTGTATCCCATAAAAACTAAATGGGATATGGCTCAGCTAGAGAGTGTATGATTTACGTCCGGAAAGCCCGGGTTCGTATTACCGCCATGTCAAAATTTTTTTAATTTATATATATATTTTTATTTTGAAATAATTTTGTTATCAATATTGGGGAATTCTTTATCACAGGAAATTTGAAACAAAAATTATTGAATACCGGGATTTTTATTATCAAAAACGAAACTTATTTTTTTCTGTGTGGGAAGCCATTTAAACTTTAAAAATATCTCAAATGCCTCAAAACATCCCTGCGGAAAATTTGGTGACAATTGATCCAAAAGTACTCGTCCTATGACTTGAGAAAATGAGACTGGTACCAAAAATAAGGAGTAGTGAATGGTGAAAAAAGACATATTGTGTAAATGGTCACATATTAACCATTTTGAGTAAATTTAGGTGGTACTCCGGCTACTATTGTAGTAAACGGCACTGAACAAATTCGATGCCCCTGAATCTAAGGCCTATCACATAGTATCTATGTAATATTAATTGTCTCCATTCAAGGAGTCTGCCATGCCACTCAGGAATCTGTTCGGTAACTATATTCAGATATTAACTCCAGCTTAACTGGTATTTATAACATTGCAATATAAGTTCTCCTGTGGTGGAATGGGTAGGGTACTAACTAGCCTGTCATACCGGAGGTTTTCGGTTCGAATCCTATCAAAGACATCGCTTAAAATACAATTTCTACTTGGATTTGTAACAATAAAGAAATAAATTAATCGATAATTACAGCTGAATTTCGGAATAATATTTATATATACGGCCATGTCACAGAGTTCAATTCCGTTCGGAAACGGAATTCAATCTTCTCTAATATGTCAAGCCCCAGCTAGAGAATACCGCAGCATATTAGCGCCGCTAACAGTCTGGACACACCTGACAAATTTGCGTATTTTAGTTTTCTTTTTTAGACACCAGCTGCTACAAAAATGGGGTAGCTTCAATTCCGTTTCCGAACGGAATTGAACTCTGTGACATGGCCGATAATCTATATTATTCTACACCGATGGAGTCCTACATAAGATAGTTCAGAGACAAGTTACAAGGTACATACAAAGTATCAATATCATTATATATTTAATTATTTAATTTATGTACTTTGTCATTTGTAGTTAATTTGTATATACTTGTAGTCAGTAAGGATTTCACATCTATTGACTTTAATAAATAATAAATAAATAACTTAAGGTCACTTCAATTCTTTCGATTTAATCTAATGAATAGGGGAATATACCAAAATTCTGTTATACATCAAAACTACTTATTTGCGACATTATCTTTTATTTATTAAATTTAAGAGCTTATAAGTTCTTATTGTTGAACCCTTCATCGGAAATTCACACTTTCACACGAACAAATTATTGGCCCCGACCCATTCTGGATCGAATCAAACTTTATATGGTAGTTAAGCCTTGTACAACTAACATTTCATTAAAAAAGTTAGACGATTATTTCCAATAGTTCCCAAATTATGATGCATATAATGTATGAAAAATTACAAAATTTGTTTTGAAACTACTTTCATATAAATGGCCTGCGGAAAATTTGGTGACAAATGATCCAAAAGTACTTGTCCTATGACTTGAGAAAATGAGACTGGTACCAAAAATAAGGAGTAGTGAATGGTGAAAAAAGACATATTGTGTAAATGGTCACATATTAACCATTTTGAGTAAATTTAGTTGGTACTCCGGCTAGTATTGTAGTAAACGGCACTGAACAAATTCGATGCACCTGGATCTAAGGCCTATCACATAGTATCTATATAATATTAATTGCCTCCCTCCAATAAGAATGACATGCCACTTAGGAACTTGTTCCGTAACTATATTCAGATATTAACTCCAGCTTAACTGGTATTTATAACATTGAAATATAAGTGCCCCTGTGGTGAAGTGGGTAGAGTACTAGTTTGTCATGCCGGAGGTTGTCGGTTCGAGTCCCATCAAAGACACCGCTTAAAAATAATATACAATTTCTACTTGGATTTGTAACAATAAAAAATAAATTCATCGATAATTACAGCTGAATATTAGAATAATATTTATATATAATATATATTATTCTTCACCGATTGGGACTCCATAAGATAGTTCAGAGACAAGTTACAAGGTGCATATAAAGTATCAATTAATCCCATCCTAGGCCATCCCTATGTCCGCTGG
This sequence comes from Panzeria rudis, assembly GCA_956483635.1. Classification (NCBI taxonomy): domain Eukaryota; kingdom Metazoa; phylum Arthropoda; class Insecta; order Diptera; family Tachinidae; genus Panzeria; species Panzeria rudis. The sequence continues at coordinate 29,428,295 of OY101451.1, read as the reverse complement.
TCCGCTTCATGGGAAGTGTTAGAACTCGGACTGGTCCCTACCACCTAGGGACCGGTCACGTGACTTGTTTTGTATCAGTTCCATTTACCGTAGGGTACCAATATATTGAAACGCCTACGTCAGTTTCAACATCGTTATCATTAACTCAAGGTGTTCCGCAAGGCTCCATCTTAGGTCCATTCCTTTTTTCATTATACATTAATGATCTTCAGGGCAAACTCGAACACTGCAGGATTAGATTGTATGCGGACGATGCTCAGCTTTATATTACCTGATGAATGTGTGAGGACCTTAAATCAGGAGTTAGGTCGTGTCTGCGAGTTGGTCACCCCTAATGGTCTAGCAATTAATCCTACTAAGTCTAAGTGCTTGATTATTAAAAAAAGGTTATCAAATCTTATTTGCAATCCGATTTCAACATTAAACAACCAGTCCGTAAATATTGTAAAGTCTGCTAAGAATCTTGGTATGCATTTTAACAGGACTATCACTTGGTCTAATAACGTTAATTTTGCATGCGGTCGAACGTTTGCAATGTTAAGAAATCTCTGGCAAACTCAGTATTATACTCCAATTAGTATTGTACTGCAAAATTAGAATAATCCTTGGCAAATCGTACTTAATACCGATTTTATTGCACGGCTGTGAACTTTTTGCCAGCTGCGATAGCGAAAGTAAAAGAAAACTTAACGTGGCCCTTAACAACATTATTCGGTACGTATATGGTCTCAGAAGATATGACCATATATCCCCCTACGTAACCTTGCTTTATGGCATTACTTTTGATAATTATTTAAGAGTGCGCACTTTACTGTTCATGCATAAAATTATATATACACATCAACCTGAACATCTCTTTGAGCATTTAAGCTTCTCAACGCTTGCTAGAGGTAGGTTGAACAGGCTGCCGGTTTCTAACAACCGGCCCACTTGGTTCCTTTGGTCCCTTTGTGATGAGGTAAAAGACAACTAGCGTTTGGTTATCGAACTCTGCTTTCTAAATACCACTTCTTTATTAATGATATCAGTCTCTGGAACGGAATCCCCTGTAGAATACAGACCATTACTAACGCACGTCAATTCAGGAAAAGTATTTTTTGTCATTTCTCACATTGAATTAATTTTTGTATATAGATATATTGTTTTTCTGGATAAAGTCTGTTAGTATAACACTGTAAGTTTTAATTTTTTCTGGTTTTATTATTAAATTTGTTTAACTTTTTGAAACTATATTATATTAGATTTTAAAATTCATTTTATATTTTAAAAGTGCAAAATTAGCCCTTATCCTGTATTCATGGGTCAAAATTGCCCAAACAGTTTTTATTGCTCATTATTTTCATAACCATTTAATGGATTTTTCTGAAATTGTTTTACAATTATTATTTTAGTGAATAGCATATAAATATAAAATATAAATATCTTAGCTCTTTTCGCAATGTCTGTGTGAAAAAAAAATCATGCATTTGATACACCTGGGTCAAAATTACCCAATACAATATAGCCAATGTATAAAGGGGTGGACATTATGAGTGGTTCTTATAAAAGGATTACAAACATCAACAACACTAAAAAAAATTAATTTATTCTTTACAACTGCTTGAGAGTATCAGAAGTTTTTTTTTATATTTTGTATAAAATTTTTTTGATCATTCGCGACTGTGTCTTTGCAGTGAATATATCGTCCCTACTATGTCAAACTATTGAATACGGAAATATGTACATATCAAAAGAGCGCAAAAGCCTGTCAGTAGTAAACTTAAGCTCAGCGTATTATTAGAGGACCACTTTAAAAATATTTCCTATTGAATTTTCAATCCTCCATGAGAAATGCAATATTTTATAACGAGGCGTATCGTGTAAATCGGTGGACAATGGATAGTTGGACATGGTGGGGAAGATAGATAATATAATGAACAAGATATCGTTTCTGATGTTGGATTTATTGAATATGACTCGGCATTTACATTATTCAAACAATAATTTTACGTCAATCAGTTTTTAGAAATAGTTGGCGACTATATTTAGACGATATCACCATCGAATCATATTTAGGACTTCTGTTATTGGCTGGTGTATATCATTCTCATGGTGAGGCCTTGGAGTCTTTATGGGATGACAGAAGGGCCAGCCATTCTCCGAATCGACAATGTCTTTGCAAATATATCAAAATATATCGCAAGTGATGCGATTTGATAAGACAAAAAAAGACGAGCCCACGGTAAACTTACTACTATCAGAGATATTTTGAACTATTGGCAATAATATGTACGGAAAATGTTCCATGCTGTTAAATATATGACAGTGAATGAGCAACTAGGTACATTTCGTGGAGGTTACACTTTCAAACAGCCAGATACTATTCACTTTTACATTGAGACGAAATCCACAGTTGATATATTAGATTAACTAATAAGAACACAGACCTGCAGGAAAAGAGCCAATCGATGGCCACAGGCAGTATTATACAACATTTTGGGTATATCAGCCTACAATGCGTACATAAAGATTGTTTCGGACTGGAATCGCAATAAGAAATAAAAGCGACGCATTTATTTGGAAAACTTGGTTATGAAGCTACTAAGCGAGAAAATATATATCACATAGGTCTAACCTACTACAAAGCAGTCATACTAAACCAATCGTCAAAAGCGTTCAAAGTGACTGAGCTAACAACTTAAAGGTAAAAAATTTGAAAAGTGGACGCTTCATCTTTTACCCAAATCGGTTCAGAGCCACGAAATATTCTAAAAAAATGTTCGGACGGTAATAAATTTATTTGCAAAAACTATTCCGAAGTCCATATTACATGCAATGAATGTAAAAAAATAATTAAAGGTAATAAATATATGCATATTTTGTATTGGGCAAAATTGACCCACTAATGTCATATGTGTTTTATTTTTGAAGTACGGGATAAGGGTTAAATCAAAGTCAATTTTTTGTTCGTTTTCTGATTTATTGTATATATATACATATGCTCACTTCCATACTATAATATAAGACTTAAGTCATGTGTATGGGACATCGAAAAAATAATAAAAATAAATAAATCAATATCTCTGTAAAAAAGCACTTTAAAAACATACAAATCTTCCCAAAATCGGTTCAGTATTACAAGCGTAAAAGGGATCTAAGTACGTGTTTGCCTATTAATTATATAGATTATACGCGTTAGTACAAAACCGGCTAATCAGAGATGGCACTTGGCATTTTAATATTTTGTCTGCAAACGTTTAAAGCTGCTTCAACTTTAAACATACTTTGATTTTGACTATAAATATATAATGACATCTTTTAAATTTAAATTTGTTTCTAAAGCAAACCAAGTTTATTGTTTGACTATGATAAGGGGCCATTCTAGCAATTGCCAAAGCTCCTATTACTGATATGTCAACCAGTAATATATTATCATCCTATCGTTTGCTTCAACGTTTTGCCGGTGCATGTACTGTACTAGCTTAGTTTTTAAAAAGACTTGCATATTTTATTATTAGCTCTGTCATGATAGGTGTACATCAATGCAATGTCTTGTCTTTTAACTTTTTAAAAATGCGTTTAATTATAAAAATAATAATAAAAAAATAAAATTTATATTAATATACAAATTACAACCATTATTATATGGTTTTCTGATTTCTTTTTACATATTTTATACTTTCATAACATATAATAAGTGACATCGAATTGATGTAATTCCAGTCATTGCATTAATAACACTTAACTATTACAAAATTCTATGATGCCGTTTTTCATCAGGTTGGTATCCATTTTCGTTTTATTTATGATATTTTTCATATCTTTGGTGTCGCCATTCTGATGATAGGTAGTCATCAATGCCATGATACATGTTTTTATGAGTGTAGTTTTCAGATATATGATATAATTTCTTAATATCGTTCCACTATAAAAAATGCGTTTAAAGTTTTAAAAATATTACAGGTATTAGCTTTTAAGTGGGTATAACTTCAATTAGTACCCGTATTCTTAGCTTTGTGACAAGTGGCAAAACTATAACAAATGACAATTTTTCTATTCTAAACAATATAAAAATTGTCAGTTGTTATAATTTTGATTTTATCACAAAGTTTAGAATACGGGGGCTAGACTAGATACTAGGGCAGTTTAATCAATCCGAAATTTTTTTTATTACCAGCACAGTAACTTTATATGCAACACTGGTACCATTCACTGTTATGTCTTTCTAGACTACTAATGGTGAAATAAGTATACAGGTGACCGCATAAGGAAAACAAATACAACAATACAACAAAAAAATAAATGATGCTTGTCAAAAATATATACGTGCTGGACGTGGATTATGGACAAAACTAGCAGAGCAAAAAATAATCAGCTAACGTTATGCTGCCGTCTGTATACTTATTTCACCATGAGACTACTGTAGATTTTTGAGCGAGCTGCGTCTATTAGTTTGCTTTTGACAGCCTTTAAAAGCAATTTTACTGTATTTAATACACAGGAGTGTATCGATACGTCATCTTGATGGAACAGCAATCGCGGTAGCCATCGCTCTAATACTTTTCACATAAAATAATCATGCAGCATGTGATTTAACAGCTTGGTTGACATGCCTATAGCTTTATTCTATGATCGTTCAATATCAATTCATGATTTTTGTCGACTATTTCTGACGTGAGGACCTCTTTTTGAGCATCCTGAAAGTTTGGCGTCATTTGTGCAACGGAACTCAGTCAACCACTTGTTAACCTTTGAAATTAATAGTGCAGAGTATTCATATTTTGTATGATATTCAATCAGTACAGGAAACTTATATTTACAGCTTACTCAAAACCCGACAGTAGTCCAGTAAGACATAACATTTAATGGTACCAGCATTGCAGTTACTGTTCTGCAAATATGTACAAAAAGTCCCAGAATTATAAAACTGCATTCGTATATTTCTTATATAGTTGTAATTGTATAAAGAAGGTATTAAAGAAAACTTTTTCTTCAGAAACTTAAAAATGTTGGTTTCTTTAGATATGACAATGTTGCATTAAAGGAGCGTAAGATGTCAAAATAAATATGCCGACGACTATATTTGATTAAAGCCGGAAAATAACTTCTTTTTTGTCGAATTCCCATGGCAGAATTTGACTTTAATCTTTTAAACACATTTTAAAATTATATATGTACATATATTAATATGTTTATGAAACTTCCCATATGTAATCTTTATTCTCTAGGGATGTGTGTCTGTAAGTATGTATGTGTATATTTATTTTATACTTAAGTATGTTCATGTAAGCACACATACCCCATATTTACCCAGCAGAAACTTTCGTCATTTTTGTAGTCGGCAGTACTTTTTAATGGGTTACAAAAAAAATGAGCCGATACTTATTTATCTTATTACTATTTCAAATTCGAATTACTGCTTAGTTTTTTATAAGCTTACCCCTATATTCATAAATAAATAAAATGTATTTGAAATCAATTTTAAGAAAATTTTGTATGAAAAATTTGACATAAAATACATTTCAAACTCATTTTAAATTCTATGAATATGGGGGTTAGTATGTATTTTTCTTATTATCCGAAAGTAGCTATCATTTTTTGTTACACTCAAAAAAAAATGATCTAAATCTTAAGAAAATTTACTAAATTTGAGTTCAAAAAGGTTGTCGTATGGCGCCAAAGCCGCTTTTTCCAAGAATTTAGTAAAAATTTCCTTGATGTTAGGAAGTATATTTGATGCTAATTTTATTCAAATTATACTTGAACAGGGTGAAATATTTACTGTAAGTTAGTTCATTATTTATCTGATATAAACTTTATTCCAGGAAAATTTTTACTTAATTTATAAAAATCTATAGATACATAATGAACTAGTTTATAGTAAGTATTTTCTTGTGTTTCAGTAAAATTTTACTAAAATTAAGTAAACTTTTTCTATAAAATGCAGAGTTTAGAGAAAAAATGTCTTGCATCTCTGATCTCAAATTTTGTAAATTTTAATCAGTTGTTTTTGCATATGTCCTCAAATTAAGTAAATTTTTCCTAAGTTCAAGTTCAATATGTTCTAGTACTTATTTTTATTTAAATTCCATACCATTTGGGAATTATTTACATATACATAGAATATTCATAATTAACTTACCAAACATACATTTTAATTGCCTTTGGAGGAGGCAAGTATTGAACCAGCAACCTTCCGGCTGATAGACTAGCACTCTAACCACTAGCCTAACAGGGCACCCTGCATAAGCATTGAAACTATTGTGTTTTACAATTTTATTTGATTTGCAAAAAAATATATATTTTAAGTTCAAATATTCCTCGAAAATACTAAAGATTTTCTTAGACTTTAATAAACATTTTCCTAAAAGCTAACAAAACCTGCATATATATCTTTTCATTTATCTAAATAATATTTTTGAAATAATATATCCTATAATTTAGTTCAAAAGTACTTAAAACTGGTAAATATTTTTATAAAATTAAGTATTTTTTCACTAGTCCAAATTTGTAATTCTGTTTTTTTTCATTTATCTGAACTATTATTAAAGAAAATTTTCCTTTATTTTAGTACATTACTTTCTATAAGAAAATAACATTTTTACTCAGTCGAAGAAGTTTTTTACTGTTTCGTCTTAAATTTTATCTAGACTAGGTTTAAGGAAACTTTTCCAGAAAATTTGTAGTCTATTAACAAAAAATAGTTTTTAGAAACTTTTTTCTTAAATTCTAGGAAAATTTCCTAATATTAAGAAGAAATATGAACTCAAATTGAGAATAGCGTTTTACACTTTTTAAGTAAGTAAAATTTGATGAACTAATCAGGAGTACGTCCTAAACCTTAGTTTTTAGACTAATATGAAATTAACTAGTTCTTATGATACAATTTCCTTAAATTTATAAACCACTGTCTTATTTTTAATAAATATTTTCTTGAAGTCAGTAAATATTTCTTTAAATATAAGAAAATTTTTGTGAATCTTTATGAACTATTTTTAAGGATATGAACTATTTCTTTTTTACTCATATCAAGTAAATTTTACTAAATTTACTTAAACTTCGAAGCTTAAATTTTGGAAAATTGTTTACTTAATCTTAGAAATTCTTTTTACTGAATTTTAGTATATGTAATTTTTTTTGAGTGTATACACTAATAAAATAAATAGTACAAGTACAAGTACAAATAATACGTTGTTAATTGATGTGACAATGTAAACACATATGTAAGAGCTACTCCTTATTTTTTGGACTTCTTAAAAAAAATAAATTGCTATCGAGTCAAATTTTAAGTAGTTAGACTTAAATCAAATACGTTTTGCTGGGTAGGAACATATTTCGAAACACACATAATTTACAGTAACAACAGTGTGTGAAGTGTGTTTTAATTTATGTTCAACACACTTAATATAATACAAATAAAACAAAAATTATATATGTATATAAAAAACATGGAATTTTTATTGTGTAATTCAGGGGACAATTTTAAAACAAGTGCAAACAAATTTAAAATAAGTACCAACAAATTTAAAAGTCTGAATCTATTTTTCCTTCAGTATATTTTCAGTTCAGCAAAACAAACTATTTCGTAAAATAAAATGATTTTATTAAAATCAAAGTACATACTACAGAAGAGCTCTACAGAAACTTAGGGTTTAAAGCAAAACTTAAGGCATCAAAATGCGTATATTACAGTTAAATCTCAACCATTGCCAGGCAGCCCAAGAGCTTCTTAAGCAAAGCGTTCGAGATCTAAATGTAGATGTCGCTGTGCTGAGTGAGCCATATCGGAACATGGGATCTGTAAATTGGGTTTCCGATAATACGGACACATCGGCGATATGGAACACCAGCACGCTAACAATACGAGATAAAATAACATCAGAATGTGGATATGCCCGAGCCACTGTCTCTGGCATCACACTATACAGTTGCTATATTCCCCCTAGGTATTCTATAGAGGACTTTCGAGTAATAGTTGACAATATAGTAACAGATGCAGTTACAAGAAATCCTGTCATAATAGCGGGTGACTTCAATGCGTGGGCTGTTGAATGGGGCTGCCCCTTGACAAACACAAGAGGTAGAGTACTCTTGGAAGCCTTTTCTGTATTGGGTGTTGCACTCATTAATAATGGAGTTGAACAAACTTTCAGAAGGGGTGATGCTGGATCGGTAATTGACATTACATTTGTCAGTAGCAGCATCACAAGCCAAGTTAACTGGAGAATATCCGACATCTATATTCATAGCGATCATAGCGCTATAATCATAGATGTACAAGATGAACAGCCCCGTGTGATTGCACAAGCACGAGGTTTGACAGGATGGAAGGTAAATACCTTTGATAAGGATATCTTCGCAGCTTGTATGGAGAACATGGAACTGAGTGGTTCAGCTGAAGATATGGCAGTGCAATTAGTAAGTCATATCACTAATGCCTGTAACGTAGCTATGATAAAGCGCAAAAGGTCACCAAATAAGCCCCCGGTGTACTGGTGGAATGATGAAATTGCTAGCTTGCGATCGGAGTGTATAAGTGCCCGAAGGCAGTATACACGAACGAGAGGTAGTTTAGAGAATAGTGTACACCATCAAATATATAAGGATAGAAGGAAAGCGTTGAAGATTGCAATTCGTAGGAGCAAGCGTAGGTGTTTTCTTAATGTTTGTGATGAAGTAGATAGTAATCCTTGGGGCTTTGCATATAAATTGGTAACCAAGAAACTTAAATGTCTTGGTCCATCGCCGCCAAGAGAAGAGCCTCTCCTCAAGGGAATTGTAGATCATCTCTTTCCCCAACAGGAAACTCCGACATGGCAACACAGCTACCCGGCTGAATTTTTCGACATTCCTCCGGTTACGATTGCCGAGATGGAAGGTGCTGTCTCAAAATTTAAAGACAAGAAGGCACCAGGTTTAGACTGCATTCCGAATATTATACTAAAAGAAGCTGTTAAACTCCATCCTGACTATTTTTTGAAAGTAATAAGCGCATGCTTGAGCCAGGGCATTTTTCCAACAATGTGGAAGAGACAAAAGTTAGTATTGTTACCTAAGGATAATAAGCCACCAGACGACCCTTCCTCTTATAGGCCGCTGTGTATGATAGATACAAGTGGGAAATTGCTAGAAAGTATAATCTGTAGAAGATTGGAAAGTTGTGTTGAAGCTAACCGCGGTTTATCAGATAACCAATTTGGCTTCAGGAAAGCAAGGTCAACAGTAGATGCAATCAAAGTTGTAGTAGAAACTGCTGCTCAGGCTATCCAAGGGAAGAGGTGGAGAAATGGAGCAAAAGAGTATTGTGTAGTTGTAACGCTAGACGTAAAGAATGCCTTCAACACGGCAAACTGGGAGCATATTGTTGATGCCTTAGCCAGTTTAGACATCCCAGGATATCTACTGGCAATTATACAGGACTATTTCCGAAATAGAGAGCTAGTTTATGATACTGATAAGGGTACTAGAACACGAAAGATCATTGGAGGGGTGCCTCAAGGATCAGTACTTGGTCCACTACTGTGGAACGTCATGTACGATGGAGTATTAAGGTTAAACCTGCCGGAGAAGGTAAAGATAGTTGGATTCGCAGACGACATAGCGTTAGTATGTGAAGCAAAAGAGTTACTAGAGGCGGAAACCATTGCAAACGCCAGTATTCAGATCGTAAGGTCTTGGTTGAGATCAATGGGTCTAGCTCTAGCTGACCATAAAACAGAAGCGATTCTGATTAGTAGTCGGAAAAATAGGGAAACCATTTGGCTAAATATTGGCACGTGTAGCATAGAATCCAAGGAATGTTTAAAATACCTTGGAGTCATGATTGACACTCGTCTGTCTTTTCATGAGCACTTGAAGTATATAGGTTCTAAGGCATCAAAAACCTGCTCAGCGCTATGCCGGATCATGCCGAATACAAGAGGTCCAAAATATCTGCAGAGGAGATTGCTAACCAGTGTAGTAAGAAGCATTATCTTATATGCATCCCCTATATGGTCAGGCTCACTGAAATACTCTACATATGTGAATCTGATATCCCCTGTGTATAGGCTGGCCGCCCTGCGAGTATGTAGTGCATTCCGAACTGTATCGGACGAGGCCGCCTTTGTCATTGCCGGCATGATACCCATCGAGCTAGAAGCCGTTTCGGACAGTACGAATGGTGTGACTGATATGTGTCTACGGAAGTGGCAAGAACGATGGACAGCGACTGACAAGGGAAGATGGACTTACTTACTGATACCTGACATTAGGGTATGGTTATCAAGAAGACACGGCGACTTGAACTTCTACATTACACAGTTTTTGACTGGACATGGTTGTTTTAGGTCGTACTTGTACCGTTTCGGACATGACAGTGTTCCGTTTTGTCCGAGTTGTGGTGGCAATGTCGTGGAAGATGCCGAACATGTGTTCTTCATCTGTCCACGATTTGATAGTGGTAGAGCGTACTTAGAAGTAGTCTTAGGGCGTAGTATTAGGCCGGACAACATCGTTCCAATCATGTTGGAATCTTTGTATAACTGGACGTATGTATGTAATTTTATAAAATTGGTTCTGTTGGAACTTCGTAGGTTAGAAGAGATTCGCAGAAGAATCCATGTAGGTTAGATTTAGGGTCTAGGACCTTTCCCACCCCGAGACGCATAGCCTTGCGGTAGTACCACGGGGAGCATTTGGGTCAGTGTGAAGGGGTGTTTTTAGCGTGTTAAAATCTCGCACTTCTGGCAAACACCACCAGAGTCTTTCGATGATTTTCATCCCACAAATAAAAAAAAAATAAAATAAAATAAAAAAAAAACATACATACATACATGCATACATACATACATACATACATACATACATACATACATACATACATACAGATGTAATTCACAGCAGTTAAATAAATAGGAACCTTTTCAGGAATGCATTACTGCGCTGCTGATTTCTGAACAAGGCCTAGATTGAAATCCAATCATATATGTAGGTATGTATAATTTGAGTACAAAGCATTATTTTCTACTATGTTTCCCTAAATAGAACATGTCCTTTTCCAAGACAAATTAAATTTGCATATTTGACATCTTCCCATTGAGTGGCTTTCGTAGCCTGTTGTGCGACATCGTTTAGATGTATCGTCTAAAAACTCGATCCAATGGTCAAATTGATCACACATTATGCTATCGGGGATGTTATGGGGGCTATATTTACTGCATAATATCCTTCTTGAAACTGGTAAAGTTAAAGTTTATTTGTTGGAATGTTTTTGTACTTTGCCAAAACATACATAATTAAAAAAAATCCATCGTGCTTCGAACTGCTATCATCTTCATTATAAGCAGAGATACTAATGCTCTGCCAATAATAGAGTAAATGGCTTGTTTATTTACTAGTAAGCAATTGATTTAACTACTGTAAAGTAATGAAGACGTTATGTACCCAGTGGTAAAAATACCCATTATGTAATCGCTGATATAATCCATACTTAGTAGCTGCTAGCGGTGACGCTTTGGCTTATTTTCCCACTTAGATATAACATAAGCTTGTCATAAGCTGTTTAATCGCTGAGCTCTCGCTTAAAATGTAAGCTACGATGTCAGTACCTATCGGTACTGTGCGTTTACAGCATAAGTGGAACTGTAAGCGAGTTTATTTTTGAAATATAGCTCAAAAGTAGGCCCCAATTTTTTACTTTGTACATATAAGGGATAAATTCCATGATTTACAACTAAATTCTTACATACACAATGCAAAATAATCGAAGCTATTATTAGTAAATGACATATTAGATTACACGTATATTACAATCTAATTACTTAGATTGCTCGCTTAGAACGTCATCATGACATCATCGATTATTATCTAGGCACTTCGTTTCATTTACCACTAGGTAGTTTATGTAGGTAATGAGAACACATTTACAAATTTTAGCTGGGTATGGACGCTTGACCAACCTTCTTTGAGGATGCTTTGCTCGAGGCCTACGAGAAATCAATGGAGGTGAAGAATAATGTAGCCAAGTTTAAGTCTTTGCCAGACCATGAGTTTCAAATTCTAATAAGGAAAGTCACATCTCCATGTTAGTATTAGTTTTGAGATATTTAGCAATAACGGTTTTTATCTTTTGTGCCTTAAAATTTAATATTTTTGGAAAATTTCAAAAATGATTTAAAAAATTATTATCTTATTAAATTTTATTATCGTAACAAAGAGAGGAAGTTTTGATGATAAAGTAGAGAAAATGAACTTATGACTTTTTTTATCTGGTATAGGCACTAGAGTTTTTCTTTTCCCGGACGGTTTTTAGTTTAAATTAAAAAATGTTATTTTTTATTGTATAACTTCTGATTAGTAGCCACCCTAAGTAAACAAATTTACTAATTTCATACTTTTTTATAATTTCCGTAGCTTCTTAAATAGAAAAGATATTGCAATGATTTATTTCATAAGACACTAGAGAGCATTTCATACTGCTAAGCAAAACTGAATTGAAATAATTAAGTGGCGGAAAAGTGACCACATGGAAATTATATTTTTTTATCGATTTTTAATTGAAACCTGTGTGAACCTGTTGTGGCTTAAAATAACAATCTGATATTTTCAGAAAATATAGACCAGCCGCCTTATTCCGTAATTCGCTAAAGCTAAAGGTTGAAACCATGTCAAATCGACAAAAAAATCCATTTTCGGAAACGCCAACTCCGATTTTGCTGATATTCGCCACAAATGTTATCCATTAAAGGTATTAAAAAATTTTAATTTTCACACCTAGGACCCCTCCCGGTTCTGAAATATAATATTAAGAAAATTGGAAAAATTTTAAAAATCTGACTAAAGTGGCAGGTTAAAATAATGCTTTTGAAGTGATTTACATTTCGATTTTTTCTGCGAGTAGTTCAAAGGTCATTTGTGCAGGTCTTGATTTCAAATGCCTATATCTCAGTGTTTTTAAAAATCTTAAGAAAATATATTTTAGTTATGAAGCTCTTTTCTATACACTTGGAAAGTTTCATGGTGGTGCCGCTTCTACATTCGGAGTTATAGAGCAAAAGATGGCCCAAAGTTTGTTTTAGGAACAAAAAAAGTATTTTTTTTTTTAATTATTTTAAGATATATTTTATTAAAATTAAAATAACTTATATTAAAAAAAGTAGTTTTAAAGTTACGATTAGAGCATTAAAAATCATTTTTATATTGATATTTTAAATAAATATAGAGAACTAGCTAAGTGTATATGTTTTCTGTTATAAAATTGCTATCGATTGAGTAAATCTTAACTTTATGTATAAAGCAGTGATATTCTTGTGTACCGGGAATAGTACGTAGTCCAAAAAATCGATCTCTAAGAAGAACCTCTTCTTTTATATAATCCTCTTCAGAAAACAATGTGAAATTGCAATTTTTAAGGTTCTGTTGGCACCAATCAAATAATAGTTTTGGTGTTGTAATTTGATTGTCAAGTGGACGCTGTATACTTGCTTTACGTGATTTTCACTGTCCTTCCAAGGCCGTCACTAGGAACTATGCCGTGACTTGTAGCAAAAACCTTCCACTCAGCATCACATCCAAAGTCTTCACTATGATGGCATAAATTTACAAAGTTTTTTTATTTTTAAATTGGCTAGCACATCCATCAGAAATGTATGTTACTTTTATACACTTAGCTAATTGTCTCGTATCTCAAAAAAACTAAAAAATATTTTTTTTGTTCCTAAAACAAGCTTTGGGCCTTCTTTTGCTCTATAACTCCGAAACTAGTAGCGGCACCACCATGAAACTTTGCAAGTGTATAGAAATGTGTTTCATGACTAGCATATATATCTTTAAGTTTAAAAAAAACTGTTTTTTGAGATATAGGTCTTTAATCTCAAGACCTCCACAAATGCCCTTTGAACTTTTCGCGAAAAAAAATTTTATGTACACCATATCAGAAGCCTTATTTGTACGTGCAAAATTACATTATGTAAAACTTTTTCACTTTTGTAGTTTAGAAGTTATAGTTGACTTCGTAAATACACTTTTTCATGACCCCATATTTCGGAAACCAAATGACCTTAGTGTCTAAAAATTTTTTAAATCAAAAATCTTCCGACATACACTGTCTGTGGTGAATTTCATTTAAATCGGAGTGGGTCAATCCGACTTGCTTCGAGTTGACATGGAAGTACTCTAAAGCTAAATCTTGATCGCTAAAATGCTGATCAAATACAAAATTAAACATTTTTGGCGATGACATAAAACACTAAAATTTCGGTGGATTAAATTTTTAAGACATTCCATAATTTAGCAATACACGTTGCAAAATTGTATTCGTAGAGGAAAATTGATAAATCGACTGTATAGATTTTTAGCGATAGAGATTTAGCTTTAGCGAGTTACAGAATAGGGGGTCAGTACTTCTTTATTATGCCCACTTTCGCTATGTCCACTTAGTGACAATCTGTTATTTTCATTTCTTTACGAAATATGTTTTTGAGTGCTGCTCTTAGAAAAATATGAAAATATGAAAATAGAGACAAATTAAATGAGCTCAAAAATACAAATTTTTTCTTTTATTTACATATTTTTCTAAATAAAAGCAGCACTAAAAATGTGTGCTTACAAAGAAGAAATGTTATCATAATAATATTTAAAAAATCTCGGGAATTCCCGCACAATTTTCCCGGGATTTGTTTCCCGAAAAATGTGCGGGATCAAGGGAATTTTTTCCCGGGAAATCCCGAAAGAATAACACTAATAGGCACCCAAAAAATCATACGATAACCAAATTATACAAAATTTCCTTGCATTTGTTCACAATAAAAATTGAGTTAATTTTGCCCAAAATATGAAGCTAGTATAAAACTGTTTTTGCCGTGAAAATGGTGAAAATTCGCGAAAGACTGAAAATTTAAAAAAACAAGCTGTAAAATTTATTACAAAGCGTTAAAGCCGTAACGAATGGCAAAATCTAGAAAAAAAAAAATAGCGGAAACACGCTAGAAGTGGTACATGTGACCATTTTGATTAGAGTTTTTCAGTCATTTGTAGTTCAGAACTGGTATTTTGAGTGAAATTTAAAAATCAGAGACTCATTTACGGTTCCGCATTAGTACTTATCTTAATTTTGGATTTTTGGAGCTTGTGACTTTCTTTCTTAGCAGGGCAGTTTGTGATGCCCCAATGTCTTTGGACCTATCAGATTCGAGTACCGCTGTTACTACAGTATAACCCTATACTGTATACAAATCATCGTAGATTTGCATAATCGCTATTACGAGTAAATTAATTAGTAGCGATTATCGGTTAATCGCGATTTATAGTATCAACACACCTACTAAAAATGTGGAAACCTTTTAGAAGTGACCGAAAAAGGATAGCCAAACCATCATTACCAGATGAGTGCAAAGTAGACCACAAAACCTTTAATTTGGTATGTGTAACTTTATCTAAATTTATCTAAATTTATTATTCCGCAGTTTTTTTTATACTTGTTTGCTCGCTCTCCTTAAGTTTAACATTGAAAAGAGGAAACACATGGTGCTTTGGCAGCATTATTGTTCGTGTTGTCTATCCCACGGTCATATAGGATTTGAATGTAAAAGCTATGGGCAATGCAATAAGTGAAAGAGTAAACATCATTCTCTACTACACTCTAAAAAGATTTAGGCTTATTCCAAAAAAACAAGGATCGTTAAGATGACAAACAAAGTCCCTCTGCAATACCACTGATTTCGCATTAATCTATTTGGTACGTGGTAACTTTTTCCTCACAGTTAAATTGTGCGAATATTTGAATATTTGTTTGTTGAAAAAGAATATTTACTTTGCATGGGCGTGACACTGCTCACTTTTTTAATCACGATGTAGTGGTCAAACAGAAGCTTAAGGTGCGTGCACAATTTCGTAAGATGTGTTTGAGTAGAAGACGTTGAAAAGGAATGTGTATTTACGTGCCCGCTTTCCAAACGGGACCAATCAGAAAATACATTGTTTTAAATAAAGAAAAAAATCGAATTAAGTTTATAAATGGAGGAGTTTTGCGAGAATACCCATAAAAAATAAAAAAACATGGCAGATTGATAACACGCTGTAAAAGTGAAAATACTCGTGATAAACAACTTAGTGAGGCTTAGTGAAGCTATTAGAGTAGACCATTTTGCCATTTCAAGAAATTGCAATACACCCTAATAGTCGGAAGTTATCGATAAAACACGACTTTTTGTTGTTTCTGCACTGATTTTCAATTTTCAAACGGTCGAATGATCAGGTTTTCAAGCAAAGTGTTGCCAAGGCGAATTAATTTTACAGGTGGTGGTAATAATACAACAAACACAATATCAATTCGCATGGTTGGCCGTAACTGTCAAAAACAGAAGACGAAAATTTATTTAAAATGTACTTTTAACAACTGTGATTACAATTCATATGCCTAAAATAAATACCTTCTTTTGTTTATTGACACATAAAAGTGTCCATGCCTGACTAATCATTTAAAAACACACGATTAAAAAACAATTGATAGATACAGCGAAATAGTCATATGTGCTTTCAACACGACCTGTATAATTGGACCATGAGTGTTGCAAAAAATACACCAAATCTTAAAAAATCTAAAAAAATACGAAACTTAATATTTCTTTTGCTGATAATTCCATGAAATACATATAAGTAAAAAAATCTTTTAAATATACGCGTAAAGCTCATCTCTTATCTATTCGATACCATTTAAAAATTGAAAATCGGCGCAGAAATAAAGCAGTGAAATATTTTTTCTTGTCCGTGAAGTCAGTCCCAAAAAATCGTTTTCTATCGATAACTTCTGATTTTGAGGGTGTATTGCAATTTCTTAAAATGGCAAAAATTATCTACTCAACTAGATCTACAAGCCTCACTAAGTTTTTCACGAGTAAAAAAAACTTGCTATTTTGTAGCAGCGTGTAACCTTTCTCCTTTTCCGAAGTCGGTTATATATAGCACTTTAAAACCAAATAATATTTTTAAAATGAATCAGAGGCGTAAAATTGCAATCGCCAATGCACGTACATATATATTTCTTGTTCGCCCAACAACTGATTCTGGCAGTTTTTAGAGACTTGTAATTTTTTTTGCCGTACAGTACAGTACAGTATCGACATTAAAAATTATAATAACAATACTAATTAGAACATAGTTATGACTTTACATGATTGACTACAAAATTACATCTTGAGTGATGACTTTATTCTTACATAGACTAAATTTTCATGAAATTTTATTCATGAAACTTTTTTTATTTGCACGGAAAAGCCAATTTGGGAAAGAAAGTTGACTAAAACCAACTGAAATTTTATTTTCTACCACTTTTTCCACAAAATTTGATTCCCTGTCCATTTTTTTTTAGCAAATAAAGAAAGTTTCATGCCAAAAATTTCATGAAATATTTCATCATATATCTATATTTAGTCACGCACATATTTTACATTTTAATTTATGGCTTCCACGTAACAGCAGTTCGACTTGAGTAGATAATTTCTATGGAAATCGATTAAAAGATTGAAAGCCTTTCATATGAACAAATTTTCTGCTCAAGTCCACCGTCTGTTATGTGAAAACCACATATACCATAAGTATTTCAAAGAAGTGCATTGATAAAAATTTAGCCATTGATGGAAATTTTGTTATACATGATGTAGGTACGTAACATTATTTTCGATGACAGGAAATGTAATTTCTCTTAACTTAAAACTCTATGTTTTTCTTTTTCATGCAATATATTGTAAAACAAATTGTCTCTTTTACTGCTAATTTTCCTAATAACAAACATTATATACTAAGAGAAATGCTATGTTTTTTATAGAGACCTCTCTTAGACAAGACTGCTTGTCTAATATTTACATGAAAAATATTCAGCTTTTTTAATGATTTCCATACAAATTTTAGACAAGCAGTGCTTGTTTGAATTGTGGAAACAGCACATAAATACATATTGAATTCGCTTTGCAATTTATTCGGCTATAACCTGTTGTGCTGTTTAGATAAGAACAGAAAGTTATTCTCTTACAAAACATAACAGTAATTTCTATACGAGGAATGGTAAACAATAATAAATAAACGAAACGCCTTCGCATTCTATGACAGAAGATACATGCTACATATATATAAATTCCCATTGACTTCTTTTACAGTAGTACAGCGTTGCCGATATAGATTTTTTAACTCATACCTAGAATGAAGAAAAATGAGCCAAAATTTAAATCAAATTATGCCTAATTTTAAATATTAGCCCAATTCACACGTCATTCGGTAACTGTTTACTCGTTAAAGCCTAGTACGCTCTTCCGCCTGAATTTCAGTTTTGAAATTTCCACATGAAATAATAGCTGTGTAGAAAAATTTGTTTTTATTCTCGTAAATTCACATATTTTTATTAATTTTAACGTACAAAATATGAAATATTCGGGTATGTTCTGTATTTCACGTGGAATTAAAATGTGTGGAATTATCAAAGCATTGTTGTTATAAATATTAATTTACAACAACAATCCTTTGATAATTCCGCACATTTTAATTTTACATGAAATACAGAACATGGCCGATTATTTGAAAGACGACAAAAACAAAATATATAAAAAACTCTTTGAATATTAATTTTTGTTTTAGTTGACGGAAAATAATATCCAATAATTGACATGCCATCCCTATATTCAACACAAAAATTATGTTGATTTTTCTTTTCAGCTGCGTACTACCTAGCCTATTCACTCGAATAATGTATGCTCGATTAATCGAATAATTGAAGTCAAATAATTTTCGATCAAACATAAAATTTCAATTTGCAGTAAATATTTATTCGAGTAATTTAGGGCGAATAATCGAATATCTCGACTAAAAAATGTTATGTTAATTTTGATTTTTTTTAATAAGTTTTTGTGGATTTCTTAGGAAGAATTTGCATAATATTTTAAATTATGTAAAATTTGCCATTCAATTCAAGTGTTATTTCATACTTATAGACTACATGATCAAAGAAATAAGTAAATTATGCATTAGCAATAAATATCTTGTACAAAAATTCGGTGGCGAAGGCGTTTGACATATTCGTTCTGTTTCTATTTTCTTTCTATAGTGTATCTTTTTTCCCTTTGTTTTCTATATCTAGTATTTTAATTTTAACATTATCAAAGTCAGCTAGCTGCATGTCTAGTATTGAGTATATGCTGTGATAATGCTGTTGTTTCTCTCTGTTTTGTGATGCCTTTTTTATGTTCACTCATTCTTGTTTCCAAGGTTCGTTTTGTTAGTCCAATGTATATTAAATCGCAGTTTTGTTCACCATTGCCTTTGCATTTCACTTCATATACAACATTGCATTGCTGTTGTTTTTCTTCAATACATTTACTAACATCCCTATAATCCAAACAAATCCCACATTTTAAAATTTTTCCTCTTTTGCATTGGATATAGATATGGAGATAGTTGGGGAACTGCTTCAATTTTCACGTGTTACTCAATATGTTACTCATTTCAACTTGCTTATCGATCAAATCAAATGCAGTGGAAATTGATTATGTACGTACTAGAGGGCTGCACGAATATACTCGAAAGTAGTCGTATGTATGTTTGTGTGTGTATGCATGTATGTGTTTTTTTGTATATATGTGTGTATATATGTATGTATATATGTATATTTAGTCGTGGCTATGTATGTACACACATATACATACATGTATACATAAGTATATACATAAGAACATACATCTATGCACACACGAAATGCATACGAGTACAATCTACGAATACATTTGTGTACACTTTGCAGCCGCCCTCTAGTACGTACACCCATAGTTTATAATATCACACATGTCACTCATTATTCCGTATGTTACGCATTTATTTAATGGTATTATAATGTCAGGTGCGTACCCGTTAAACTGAAAGTATGCTAAAATTGTGCCATTACCTAAATCAAATGAAGATTAGAGACAAATAGCTATATAATGTCTTCTGTCGAAAATTCTAGAAATACTTTTGTACAAATAAATGATTAAATATATCACTTCTAATAACTTGCTCTACAATTCGCAGTCTGGTTTCTGTCATGGTCATAGCTACGTTATCGCTCTTGTAGAAGTTAGTGATAATATAAGGCAAGGATTGGAAAATGATGACATCAATTTTTTGGTGCTAATAGGTCACTCTAAGGCTTTTGACACGGTGGACCGTGATATATTGGCTAAAAAACGGAAACTCTTTTTTAAGTTTGCCGGAACATCAACCAAACTTATATCATCATACCTCTCGAATCGAAGACAATCGGTATTTGTAAATGATGTATGATCAGATAGCTTACCCCTTAATAACGCTGTTCCACAAGGCTCTATCTTAGGACCGCTTCTATTTTCGTTATATGCTAAATCAGCAATTTTATTTGCGTTGCTCAGTTCGTAATATATCCTCTGGCATATCCTCTCTAAATGAAGAGTTAAACAAAGTTTATCTTTGGGCCAGTGCAAACGGACTGTGCTTAAATCCACGCAAGTCTAAGTGCATAGTAATATCTAAAAAAAACCTAAATCCCTCAATTTCTGATAATATTGTCATAAATGACGAGAAAATCGAAATTTTCAATACAGCGGAAAATCTTGGCATAATTTTTAATACCAATTTGACTTGGAATGATCATATGAACTGTTTGGTTGGTCAAACTTATATAAAGTTACGATCTCTCTGGTCAATACAATATTTCACACCACTAAGTATACGAACTTTACTTGCCAAGACGTACCTCTGATTCAATTAGCAAAAGGAAGCTTAACATATTGTTTTTAAGAATCTTTACGAAATCTAGTTTGAAAGCTTGCTAAAAACTCGTAAACTAATAGTTCTACATAAAAAAATATACACCAAAACTCCAAAATATTTATTTGATAATTTACGCTTTTTCCAGTCACCACGGAACCGTAACATTGTAATACCTCGCCATTAATGTCCAGAATCTCAATGGAAATTTTATTTATATGCTGCTCGTCTTTGGAACAATTTTCCACCCAGTCAACAAATAAACAGCAATGCTAATAGTTTCAAAACATTTTTATTTAACTTTTTTGTATAATTTTTAACTTTTTTGCATAGTTTCTAATATAATTTTGTTATACTTATATTTATATTTTTACTAATTTTGTTATGTTAATAATAATGTTTTTTGTAACGTAATATTTCTTTTAATCTAATATCATTTTACTAGTGATGACACTAAATATATCGAAAATATTTGAGTACAACAAATTGAGATAGGAAAATTGTTTAAAGGTTTACTAGCATCTTTTAACATCACTACTGGTAATGGATTAAGAAATAATTTCAAAATACATGGGTATAAAAATTATACCCCATTTTTGTCACTATTTTCGTTTCGGCAACATTGTTTTAATAACATGTTGAAAGACAAACAAAAATTTTTGGTTTACTTTTCACTAACACTCTTGCACACATTCGACTTGAATTTTACTGTTTGTAAAGAAGAAAATTGCACGAACTTTAAACGCTTGCAACTCAGTTGATTACGGAACTTCAACCCAAACGGTCGATAAGAACGGAAAAATAAAATACCGTGTAAAAATATAACAGCTTTAAGTGGTAGTTTTTTTCTAAAACAAAAACAACTAAATTTGCAATAACAAAATTCAAGCTAAAGAGAAATAAAACTTGTGAAAATAAGAATTAAAAAAAAATACTAATACTAATCAGTATTTAAGTTTTTTGGTAGTAAAATTAAAAAAGTATTAATTTACATCTTATAAATTAAATTGTGGTTTGGCTTAATAGTTTAATAAATATTAATCATACGCAGTGTTTGAAATTAATTGAATTTAATATAAGATGCAACATGCAACTACGGCATTGGAAGAAAAAATAAAATGTAAATTATTAAAAAAATAAGTAAAATTAATATAAAAAAAAAACAATATAAAAGATAGTTAAATAATAAATTTGATAATTTTTATTGCATATTAATAAATATAAATAAAGTTGTATCATAAAAAAATGTTTTCTTATAATATTGTGTACATTGTGTTGATGTGTTATTAATACTGTACTTCTATTAAGTGATAATCTCTTCACTTTTATGTAGAATCCGTTTTACATTTACAATGTTCTGCAAGCTTTTGCTACTAAAAACGTATTTTCAGCGGCCTCATATATTGTAATAAGACCACTTTAATCCACTAAATTGGTTTTGAATCTATAGTGATTGTTATTGGGCTAAAGTTCTTAAGCATTTTAGCTAGAACGAATTGTGCATAGGACAATATTTCAGATGTAAAGGAAAATTTAAAGTTAGACTAAATTTAAACAATGAAATAACTCATGAAATTTGTTGTATGAAAATACTTTTATTTGCCAACAAGAAGGGCCGCCAAGCAAGTTGAGTGGAAAAACTAATATGAAATAAATTTTCAGATGGATTTTGTCAAGTTTGTTTATTTCTTTTGTATCACCACACTTGAAAGAAGCAAATAAAGCGAATCTGGAAGAAAACTTCATTAAATAATTCATCTTGTAATTAAGTCTAAAATAATTCAACAAGCTACATGTCAGAGTATAGCACGGTGGTTTCCGGAAGCCGCATCACAATAATCGTGTATATTTCATTTGTTGTTGTATGTGTATTTAAATTTTATTTATCCAGTTGAGGACTGAAAATAAGATTCGAGAATTATATACTATCCACAATATACTTTAAGTCATTTTGTTAGTCTTCTAAGACCGTTCTTGTAAAGCGATATTAGCTTTAGGAATCTATTTCGACAACACAGCTGAGAAAATTGCTTTTATTATCCCCAATCCGTCTCAACTTAGAAACAAATCAATCTTCTCCTCGAATATCTCTGCGGGCTAACAATTAAGACCTTATTGCATAAGCTCCTGAGTGGGCACTAAGGCGGGTCGAAAAAAAATTGCACCAGCCGCCCCCTAGAATGAAATATATTTCAATTACATTTGTCAAAAAATAAATAAAATACAAATTAAAAAAATTTTTGCCACGCGCAAAAATAAAGCACTTTTATCTTTTTGTATATAGCGCCACCATTTAAAGTCCGATTTCAGCATATAGCATGTCGCTATTTGTGGCTTGACTGTGGCTTAATTTTTTTCTCAGCTGGCTTCTTAATCCTACATCAAATTCTGGACGCCACTTATGCCATTTCGGACCCTTCCCTCCTAATGGTTAATTTTGTGCACGTGACAAGAAAGCTCTTCTACATCATTGTATATCTGCCTTTTAATGTATTAATCTTTATGTCACGCCCACAATTACGCCTCATTTTTCTTTTTCACATACAAATTACTTTAGACTGTGTAGATCCCAATAAAAAACAAAAAAGCTTGCACCAGTCACCACCTAGAATAAAAGGTATATCAAAGACGTTTATAGAACTGTTAACAAATTTTTTTTTGCCACGCCCCAAAATATAGCACTTTTAATTTTTACACATTCCGCCGCCATTTAAAGTCCGATATCATCATATCGCATATTATTGTTTATGGCTTGAGTGTGGCTTAATTTTCGCTTCAGGTGACTTTTGAATCCTACATCAAATACTGGGCGCCACTTATGCCATTTAGGATCCTTCCCTCCTAATGCACAAATTTTTTTGCACGTGGCAAGAAACCCCTTCTAAAACTTTGTGTGTCGTGCGAAAATTGGACAATATGAGGGAAGGATCCTAAATGCCTAAGTTGCGCCAAGAATTTGATGTCAGATTTAAAAGGCACCAAAGAAAAAAATTAAGCTACATTCAAGCCATCAACAACGATGTGCGATATGATGAGATCGGACTTTAAATGCCACCGCAATATATATAAAATTAAAAGTGCTGCAATTTGGGGTGTGGCAAAAAAAATTTTACAGTTCTAGAAACGTGATTGATATACATGTCTTTCATTCTAGGGGGTGACTGCTGCAAATTTTTTTGTTTGTATTGGGATCTAGCCAGTCACAGAGTTCAATTCCGTTCGGACACGGAATTGAATCTACCCCAATATGTCAAGCCCTAGCTGATGCATACCGCAGCATACTAGCATCGCCAACATTCTGGACACACCTGACAAATTTGCGTATTTTAATTTTCTTTTTAGACACCACCTGCTACAATAATGAGGAAGGTTGAATTCCGTTTCCGAACGGAATAGAACCCTGTGACATGGCCGATAATCAGCCTTGTCATGAATTCCACATTTGAAAATTTCCGAATAAAATTTTTTGTTCACATGGATTTTAATTTCGTATCATGAATTCCATGTGAATAAAATAAAATACCTGGTTTTAAAAACACGTGTGTAAAGTTTTTTGAGCGCAAACAAATTCAAAAACACATTTTTTCTGAGTTTAAAAATATAAACATTCGGAAATTTTCACAACACATTTTATTCATGATACCAACTGTTCACACGTTCGGAAATTTCCATGTGAAATTTTATTTAGGATAAGGCTGAATATGTATGTGAAAAAGAATTTGGAACGCGGCATAAAAGTGAGTGTATATAAAATGCCACCAAAGCAAGCCATTAAGAACGATATACGATATAATAAGATCGGACTTTAAATGGTGGCGCTATATATAAGAAACAAAAGTGATGTATATTGATGCGTGGCAAAATTTTTTTCGTTGTTTAGAAACTTCATTGACATCTCCTTCATTCTAGGGGCTGACCGGCACAACTTTATTTGTTTATATGGGGGCCGACATGCTTTAGTGGACAGTAAAGTGTTCTACAAAAGAAAGTTGAGCCATTGAGGATTAAAGATTAGTTGAAAACAATTCCAAAAATATTTTTTTTAATATTTTGCCACTCCCCTGGATAAAGCCCATTTTTATTTTTGTACTCTGTGTCGCCATTTGTAGTCCGATAATGAACATCATTGTTCATGGCTTAACTATGGCTATTTTTGATTCGGTAAATTTTTAATGCGACGTCAAACTCAGGGCTCCATTTATGACATCTTGAATCCTTCCCCCCAAAATGTAAAATTCTTTGCACGTGGGAAAAAAGCCCTTCTGAAACTTAGTATGTCTAGCTTTTAATTTTCTTTTTCACATGCATACTACATTAAGCCAGATCAAATGTAATAAAAGGAAAAATTGCATTCTAGAATGAAAGCCATATCAATGACGTTTCTAAAACTGAAAAAAAAAAATATTTTGCCAAGCCTCGAAATATAGCACTTTTTATGTTTTGCATATAGCGCCCCCATTTAAAGTTCGATCTTATCATATCGTATATCGCGTCTTATAGCTCGACTGTCACTTAATTTTGGTTCTGGTGAGTTTTTAGTCCGACATCGAGCTCTGGGCACCTACTATTCCCCTCTTAAGTCCACTTTTTGCATGTGCCATAGGCTTGCCAGACGGGGTTGAATGAGCTTGATTGTCAAGATATTTTAGATGCTGTCAAGTTACAAGCTCAAATGTAATTTGTCAAGCTAAAATGATATTTTTGACAGATAAAAAGAAATAACTTCAAACATTGTATGAAAAAATATTTCATAAATTTTTAGTCAATGGTAATTGTATAAACAAAACTGTTTACAACAATGTTCTTCATGGTCATCACTCATATATTCTTGAAATGTATTTTTATTGACGGTACACATTATTGTTTGCGAGAATAATATGTAGCTCTTGTCTACAGCTCTTTTCAGTGACTTCTTACAACTAGACTTAGAGTCGGAAAAAGGCCAGCTAATCTAGCAAATGGATATTTCCCCCCAAAATGAAAAAAATATACTTTATTTGTATTGAGTATCTAAAAGAAATTTTGCACAATAGTGTCTTTCAGTTAAAAGTTCCACCAGCAACAGTTCAAGCTGTATCCGCTCCGATAAATGGTAAAAGAAGAAAATAAAAATCGCGATTGATTATGGAGCTCATGTTTTGACTTTCATATTATTTTAAATTTCTATAAGATTTTTGGGTATAAGTTCCATAATAATCTGCATTAGTCTCAGTGAAATGCGCATAGGAACTTCCTAATAACTCGATAAACATCCTGCGGTAAATGTTGCACCAATTGTTTTGAACGTAATTGTCCTATGACTGGTCAAAATGGGAATGGTAGAAAATGTTCATGAGTCCTGACCGGTGAAGAGACACCATATCACAAATCTAGATCAAAAATGTTAGCACAATACCCCCACTATTCAAGCAGATATTTTCCAAATCAAATATATTTGTTTAAAGTACAGTAAATTAACTAGAGAAATTTTTTATTATTCCGGCTTAAGTTCGTTCAATTTAATTTTGCAATAAATCATTCTTATTGAGAAAGGATTTTTCAAAGTATTAATAATTGAAAAAGAACAAGGGCCAACTCCTTGACTTACATGTGTAGGAGTCGAAAAATTCCTCTTTGTTCTTTTTCAAATATTACATGCCTTGAAAAATCCTTTCTTAATAAAAATTATTTATTTGCAAAATTAAATTGAATGAACATAAGCCTGAATAACAAAAATTTTCTTTGGATAAAACACATATAGCTCGACTAAAAACACAGAATTTAAAATTAAATTGTATTAAAGAAACCACCACAAGACAAGTACCTTAAGTTGTGGGTCTAAAACATGTCACTGAGTGTCTTAATTATGCCAATTGACTCCTCCAATGACAACGTAATGTAAAAGTTACCGGTAGTTTTCGTATAAAGTTTCGGTACTCGAACCGGTTGCTAATCCTTGGGAACCAGTCACGTGAACAGTTTTTTGACAGGTTCTTTTCCCTCTAGGGATGTTTTTATATTGTTTATGTTATGTTTGCAATATTCTTTATTTAGACTCTTAAATAAACTTCACATTACATAAATATTTTAGTGTGTCAAGTTCTCTTTTGCAAATCAAGCTGATTTTAATCGAATGACACGCTGAAGTACTATTTGAATCTGGCAACCCTAATGTGGCAAGAAAGCCCATGCAAACTTTGTATGTCTAGCTTTTACTATACTCACTTTTATGCCACGGCCCAAAATTAAGTTCATTTTTCCTTTACTAATACATATTACATCGCTTGCCGTATATAAAAAAATCAGCAAAGTGCTGTGTTGTGGAGCGTGGCAATTAAAAATTTCTTTAGAGTTCTAGAAACGTTATTGATATACCTACCTTTCATCATAAGCGGTGACAGATCAACTTTTTTTGTTTTATATATTGGCTTAAATGCAATATAGAAAGAAAGGGAATTTTTATTGGGGCGTGTTATAAAAGTGGGTACATTAAAAACTTGATATACTAAGTATTAGAAGGTCTTTCTTGCCACGTGGAAAAAAGTGGATATAAGAGCGGAAGGATCCGAGATGGCATAAGTGGCGCATAGAATTTGATAACGGATTAAAAAGTCACCACAGGAAAAAATGAAGCCATAGTCAAGCCATAAATAACGATATGCAATATGTTATGGTCGCACCATAAATGGCAACGCAGTGTAGAAAAAACTAAAAGGCGGTATCCAGGCGTAAGGCAAAAAAATTAAAAAAAAAAATCTGGATTTTTTTTAAACTGATCTTTAATCTAAGGGGTATAGAGGTCGAACCACTTTAGTGGGCAGCCATTAAAATGATAGCATCTGTAGTGTTTTAAGTGCATCAAGATTTGTAGTCAATAAGGACTCCTAACCTGATGAAATAAAAAGAATCATTAAAAGATTTTAATTTTTTTTTATATAAGATTCATTCTTCTCTGAGAATTTTAGTTGAAAAAATACATTTTCCCAGCGTATTTCTTATCTTTGTATATCACTTTAGATTTTTTGGGAGTTTATATATTTTTTGCCTTAAAATTGTTATAACATACCGGCAAATCATGTAATTAACAAAAAAGTGAATATAAGTTTAGGAAATTGATTATGATGTTGGAAACTCATCGTTTAATAAGATATTGGCTCTTTTCCTACACTTATGTAGTAATACACTGAAACTTATTCCTAAATGTAACACTTCAAATTATGGCAATGTGATCGGTTTCTAAGCGGTTGTTGGTACGCATAGAATAGCAAATTGTATATCCATAAAAACTTGGATGCAAAGCAAGGTACGAACTAGCTTTACAATGAATCAGTACGGTATTAATACTGTATTGACACATTGAACATGTGGGCAAGAGTATATCAAACCGCGCGATAAATCAACCGTAATCTTTGGATAAGAAAGATTGGTACCAATGGAAAGGTTAAGGTAGGCAGCCACGTATACCATCATAGCCTTCCAAAGAAATTTATTAAAAAACACAAAAATAAAAATATATATATAAAAAATATTTATTATATTTTCAGTGTATATGAAAGATATTGCTATGTTTTGTTACTCCCCTGTGGAAAACTTTTGTACCAATTGTCTTCAAAGTAATTGTTCTTTCACTGGTGAAAATGGGAGTTAAAATGGCGATAGGTCGAAATAAAAAATGGGACTAGTTTAGGGGTGTGGCATAAAGTGAGTATATTAAAAGCTAGAAATACAAAGTTTTAGAAGGGCTTTCTTGCTACGTGCCACAAATCTGTTTAGTACTGGGGAAGCTCAAGTGTTAAGGCATGTTGAACAAAATTTTAGCCTTTCAATCGTAGATCAAAAAATACATATCTATGTACATTAGGATGACCTTAATTAACACAAAAAAAAAAACGATTTCGTCCTGTACATGATACAATAATACAGGTGCATGCATTAAAAAATTCTTCTCCCCTTCATGTGAGTTGTCAAAAAATACATACTGAGCAACAAAACAAATTCGTTGTACACACAACCAAATACGTATACACAAAACACAGCTGATGAGAATTTTTGCTAATCCATGTACCTGTATTATTGTATCATGGCCCAGTATTGCCCGCAGTTTGGCGAGTATTGATAAATAAAAAAAGTATCCTTCCAAATTTTCAGAGCAATCCGTTGCGGGTAAGACGTGCCGCCAGCCCAGATCAAATTATGAAAACCAATGAAATTTAGGTTTCTTGCTTCATAACTTCGAAACTATTAATATCACAAAAAAAATTTTGTAGAAAGAAAATGTTTCAACATTATTAAAGCTTAGGTTCTCCTCTATGATTTGTACATATCTCGTTTTGTAATCGGAATGCAAGTTGCAAAGGTACAGATTTGTTATGCTTTTTTTAGAATTGGAGCCACTGTTCGTCGTTGCAGAGTGGCAGTATATGGTAAATGTCTAGACACGAAGGAATTACAAATTGAAGACACGAAGGATATGTTGTTCTAGACCAAATAATGTATATGGCAGAAAATGTAGTTTATGAATTAGCACTTTGCTTTAAAATACATTAAATTTTTTATTTAAATTATAACGTGAAATGCTATAATCTTTGGTTATTTATTGAATAAACTCTATTTCGAAATGATTTGAAATGTGAGGCTCAAAGCAATCACTTAATCATGTTTAATTTATTTTACTGTTGTTTTTAATTACATTCATTAATGAATTTTTTAATTTTAATTTTCAAACACTGTCGGCTATGTGCTCTAAGCCGAGTCCGACTAAATTTTTCGTTTTCCCAAAATAAGTAATGCTTTCATTGATGTTCTCTAAATCATACTGTCATAGAAAATGTAAAAAGCCCTATCTAACATTTTAAAAGTTTTACAGGAGAAGCATAAGACTTGTTTAAATAAAAACTATATTGGCAATTAGAGCAAAACCTTGCAATACAAGTAAAAAAGGGCCTGCAAATTTATATATTCATTGTAAAATTTTGCACTAATTGTCAATGTAATTTGTCATGTAAACTAGTTGTATACTTCTGCTGTTAAACTCTTAAAATGTTAGATAGGGCTTTTTGCATTTTCTGTGACGATATAGAAAAGAATAGGAAACTTCAAAATAGTCTGAAATAATTTTGCTATTAGTCTATTTTGTTTTTCTAACGGCCTTTTCACAATGTACGCTTCAAAGTTAATGTGGACTTTAACGGCAATTTCGGCATACAAAACTTTATGTTGAAACCCTCGTTAACTCTAAATCATACATTGTGAAAAGGAACGTAAATCGACCGTTTTCAAATCGACTCGGCTTACAGAATAGGCAGGTATTTTTAAAATTGTTTTCACAATTATCTTTTAATACTATATTACTTTTATTTAACACGTTCAACTTTTCAATTTATACGCATATAATTTAATTAAATATCAATAAAATAAAATCTAGCAAATAATATCAAATAAAAACTTTTTTAGGATTATGTATTATTGTGTTTGGCAGATAAGGTATAATTTTTACTCCTACTTTATATGGATGTTAACAGTTTTTAATAGGTTTATTTGCTTAAATCTGCCTTAGCTTTAACGTTTAAAAATCTATAAACTAAAAATTGTAATTCTAGCTACCCGTATGTTTTTCCTATGCAAAATTACCTAGTAGGGCTTTTTCCATTTAATAAACCATGACTCTTGTAGATACGGCTTTTTTATTATATCAATAAAAGCGTTCTTTATGGTCAGAAGAGTCTGAGTGCATGTATGATGTATTAGGACTTAATATAACAAAATCAATGAAAAGTTCGATATTAAATTTCTTGTTAGATAGGGCGGTTTGCATTTTCGGTGACGATATACTCTTATGTCAAAAACATCATTTGATTCTCTTTCAAAATTCCCAAAGGGCCGTAGTATCTAACAACTTATCGATTAACGGCGCTTTTCACAATGTATGATTAAAGGCTAACTTCGACTTTAACGGCAAGTTTTGTATGCCGAACTTCGCGTTAAAGTCCACGTTAACTCCTAATCGTACATTGTGAAAAGGGCCGTAAATCAAAAAATAATGAAATTTTTTATATTATCTTATCGCTTTAATATCTACGATGAATATGTAAATGTGCGTTTATTGAATTGTCTTGTTTTTAATAATTGTAATAAAATGGAATATATAGGAAAATGTATGAAGAATATAATCTAATATCTTTAATAGCAGGAGTTTTTCTTTTTATCAAGTTACCATAAATTACATTATAAAATATTTTTTTCTTTGGCAGCATTTTTTCGCTTATTATTAACAAAAATGAGTTTTCTAAACAAAATGTTTATAATTGCATTTTATCTTTGTAGAAATGACAACATTGTCTGTTATTTATTAGTTATTTTTATCCATACATATAATTACTTATTCTTCTAACATCTTCCGAAAGAAAATAACAAGGTAAAGCAGAGTCAGCACGAGGTTTTACTTTTTGGTCCTTTAATGTTACACATCTAAAAGAGAAAGGTAGACATATCATATGGCAATGTTCACAAAATTATGAGGAGTTTGAAACAATGTATTTCGATTTAAAAAAACAAAATTTTTTTAAAGAATTTTTGCAAAACAATGGGAAATTTTTTGTTGCACATATTTACAAAATTTTCTCTTAATGTTACAAAATCGTTGATTATAGATATTATCGAATGAAATTTTGCAGTTATATTCGAATTTTCGTAGTAAATACTAAACGTGAGCACAAAACATATGCTTCCTTATTCTTCACAGTACACATAAGGGCAGACATATGGGGAGTTCACGCGATAAATCAAAAATTAAAAATCGGATTTAAAAAAAATCATTTGAAAGAGAAAAATTTTTTTATTAATTTTGCTCTAAACTTTTTTCTACGTGTCTTTCTGTAATCCCAGGTTAGAGACCAAAGTCAAGTAAACAATTTCATTTTTAAAGTGCTAAAAAAATTTTTTTTTAAACACAAAAGTTTGACATGAACAAAATGACGTTTCTCATTACAAAGATTTTATTTTGTATTGGTATTATTTTTAGAGAATGTAACTGTATAATTGTAGACTACAATTCTACACTTTAATTTTACATTTTAATATTTGAAAAGCGTAAAAGTTATAGAGATTCCCAATATTCCATATATCTATTATATACACAACTAAGAACAAAATGTCTATATTTGCATCCAAGTTTAACTTCATGCGATTTTTTGCGATATTGCATTTTATTCAAGTTTTGCACTTTATACATTTTATATATTTTCCAACATTGGTAGTATTATAGGGTGGAAGTTTCGCAAAACAAGTTGCAGCAATCACCTCCTAGAATGAATAATATATCAATCACGTTTGCCACGCCTTAAATACTGCACTTTTTATTTTTTATATATAACGCTGCCATTTAAAGTCCGAGTTCTTCATATTGCTTATCGTTTTTTATGGCTTGACTGTGGCTCAATTTTTGGTTCTTGTGGCTGTTTAAACCAACATCGAATTTTGGGCGCCACTCATGTCATCTCGGTCCTTCCCTGAAATGTAAAATTTTTTGCACGTGGGCAGAAAGTCCTTCTAAAACTTTGTATGTCTAGCTTTTAATATATTCAGTTTATACCACGTCCCCAAAATTAACCCCATTTTTTCCTTTTCACCTACGCACTGTATCACCATTTTCACTCCCATTTCCACCAGTGAAAGGACATTTACGTTGAAGACAATTGGTACACAAGTTTTCCACAGGGGAGTAACAAAAAATAGTAATAGCTTCCATATACACTGAAAAGTCAAAAATTATTTTTTATAAATTTTTCTATTTGTGTGTTTTTTTAATAAATTTATTCTTTATATATTTGATATCTATATAAAATAACCTTTTTATTGGTACCAATCTTTCTTATCAAAAGATGGCGGTTGATTTATCGCGCGGTTTGATATACTTTTCCCCCTATGTGCAGTGTACAGTATTGAAGTGTGTCCTAGTTTTATTGCTCCTGATTTTATGAGAACAATGAAATTGTTATTCTCTTTCATCAGAGCAGATAAAAACATTTAGTTATGTGCCGAGCAATGGCATTATTTATTTTAAAATCGAAGCGCATTTTAACAATAGTATCAACTGAAATGAAATAGTGTTTATACTGAGACAATATGTATATGTGTGAAAGAAAAATGAAATAAACTCAGGTACATTTTTCTATTTGTTGCTTTTGCCATTATTAAATAACACTCTGTAGTATGTTTTTCTGCTCATTCTAAAAAATATAATATAATCTATATGTAATTTGTATTTTATTATGCAGAAAAGCCAAAAAAATGCTTAAACGGTATGTGTGCTTGTGAAATGATGTACATTATGAAATGTATAGTATTTTTATTGTACATTTGACACAATTGTCTATTCAACTGTTGTGTAATGTTTTTATGTATTGCTGTTTCCTTTACATTCAATTACATTTAATACAAAAAATATTCACGCTTGACAAAAATGCAAAAATGTGCACTTTTAAACGTCTTGCAAACATGTTTAGTAAATACCAAAGAAGCAAAGAAAACTAAAATTTGCTTCTGAGAGCCCCATAACTCCTACAAAATTTTCAATAGATACCAAAAATGCAACTCTTTAAGGTTTTGCCCATAAAGTCTACATTTGCTCGAAGGTCTATAAAATGTTCTGGTGAATAAATGGATCCACATAAGAGTTTCTGAAAATAGAATTTGTATTAAACTGAAGTTTTGAATTTTAGAGCATGTGCGCCAAATTAAAACTTTGCTGTAAAATAGGTAGGACTTGGAAGGTTTCGGGGCCAAAATTGCATTAATTTGTTAAACTATGTTTTGTGTAATACATTTCAGGATACATACATAATAATTAAGGTCTTAGTGCAATAACTCTGTAAGCGACATGTAAACAAAAATTGGATTTATTTGTTCACTCTCTTGCTAGGTACCATAGCTTTGGGATCTGTAGAAATTACCAAAAACCATACAATTTTAAATTTTGTTTAAACATAAATGTCGATTTATAAAATATTTTGCCTATATGGCTTACCGTGTCATTGCACAAAGCTTCTCAATTCTATGTTTCTAAAGAAAGTTTCTTTTTATATGGTTTTATATAATTTACCCTGATTGTGGAGTTTGTGGAGTTTGTCTTCGGGTTAAATCTAGTAATTGAAAATTTACCCCCTTCCTGTTGACCAATTGCTCTGAAATTTTGTAAGCGCCCTTAGCTTAGGTGACAATTTAATATTGTGATTAGAAAAGTGGGCGGCACCACGCTCATAAAAAGTTGTACTTAGTTTCAGCCTTTCGTGTTAATCGATTGATCTGAGATTTAGTGGAGCCTTTACTTCCAGTTACTCTACACTTTTGTACATAAAAAAGTTGGCGGCGCCACGCCCATAAAAAGTGGTACTGTTTTAGCCCTTTCCTGTTAACCGCTTGATCAAAGATTTGCTGGACACCTTACCTTACAATGAGTATACACTTTTGTATTTAAAAAAGTGGGCGGCAGCACGCCCTTAAAATGTAGTACTTCCTTTTAGCCCTTTCTTGTTAACCGATTAATTTGAGATTTGCTGGACACCTTTTCTTACAATCACTACAAACTTTTATAATTAAAAAGTGGGCGGTGCCACGCCTATAAAAGGTAATACTTAGTTTTAGCCCTTTACTGTTAACTGATTGATCTGATATTTAGTGGACAACTTTACTTTTTATAGGTGCCACGCCTATAAAAAATAAAACTTACTTTTAACGCCTTTCTGTTAATCGATTGATCCGAAATTTGGTACACACCTTTGCTTTTGATTACTACACAATTTTGAGATGAGAAAAGTTGGCTTGGCCACGCCCATAAAAAGTAATATTGATTTTTACCCCCTTCCTCGTGACTGATTGATCTGAAATTTGGTAAATAGCTTTACATTTCATGGCAATACAATTTAGTGCTAAAGAATGGGTGGCGCCACGCCCATAAAAAGTATTAATTAGCTTTAGCACTTTCCTGTTAACCGAATACTCTGAGATTTGCTGGACATTTTTACTTGCAATGACTATACAATTTTGTAATTAAAAAGGGGGCGGTGCCACGCCAATAAAAAGTGATATCTAGTTTTTGCCCTTTTCTGTTAACCGATTGATCTGAAATATGGTGAACACATTAAATTTTCATGAACGATTGATCTGATGACTTTACTTTTATGTATATTCAGTATTATTGTAAATTACAGATGGCCGCCACGACAAAATGGTGATTAGTTATTTTTCTATAAACACCTCAATATGGATATCAAATGAAATGTTTTGAAAAGTAGAATACAGTACGCAATGAAAAACTTTCAATTCCAAAATTGTGGCCAGAAAAAAAGGGGGTGGGGGTGTTATATTCATGCATAGATATTGTCAGCCTCCTCAATATTGGTTTTAAATGAAAGTGCTTGACTACTATAGTGCAGTACCGCACGAAAAAAATCCAAATCCAAGGTAAAATCCGTAACTAAATACCAGATCATAGAGTTTAGGACATAAAGTAAAAAACTAAAAAACTTAAAAATAAAATAAGTAAAAATATTTTCAAGTTAAATGGTTTTATTGGAATGAAACATAATAATGATGCAGATAATGCACTAAAAGCTAAAAAATAATTCTGTAGTACAAGGTGCCAGCTACCACACCACTCTCCTCACAAACATAGAGCATGGATCAGACTAAAATAAAATCGTTGGGGGCATAGACTTTCGGTAATCTACAATGGCCCATTGTTTTATTTTAGTCTGATCAATGCCCTATGTTTGTGAGGAGAGTGGTATGGTAGGTGGTACCTGGTACTACATAATTATTTTTTAGCTTTAAGTGCATTATCTGCATCATTATGATGTTTCATTACAATAAAACTATTTAACTTAAAAATTTTTTTACTTATTTTATTTTATAGAGAAAAAAACTATAGTACTTTCTAGGACGAAAATGGTAAAGAGACCGCCATCTAACGTTTTTTTTCAACTAGTTCTTATTTCGTGAATAGTAACACTTAGCTCATGTCTGATTTGACAGATAATTAGTTTTATCCTTCCGCTGAACGAATATGGTTGTGTATACGCTTGAACAACGCTGGGAAATATTGCGACATTACTTTGAAAATCATGGTAATGTTGCAGAATGTGTGCGAAAATTGCGTACGGATTTTGGAAGAAGAGAAGCACCGTCAGCTCCGTATGTTCGTTATCTCGTGAAAAAAGTGAAAGAAACTGGCATCCTCATCGATAAACCAAAGTGTGAAAAGCCAAAAACAGTGCGTACATCCGAGAATATTGCTGCTGTGGCAGAAAGCGTGCATAAAGCTTCATCAATATCAATTCACCGTCGTTCTCAACAATTGAACATTTCGGAGACATCATTGAGACGAATTTTGCATAAAGACCTTGGTATGACGCCATACAAAGTCCAATTGGCTCAGGAGTTGAAGCCAACCGACCATCCAATGCGTTTTCGCTTCGCTAAGTGGGCCTGCGATCGACTTACAGAAGATGCAGATTTTGCAAAAAAAAATCATCTTTTCAGATGAAGCTCATTTTGATCTTGGCGGGTATGTAAACAAGCAAAATTGTAGCACTTGGGCCACAGAAAACCCGCACGCTTACATTGAAAAACCGACGCACCCAAAACGAGTCACTGTTTGGTGCGGATTTTGGTCCAGAGACATGCCATTTTTCTTCGAAAATGACCAAGGAGTAGCCGTTACAGTCAATGGTGATCGTTATCGGGACATGTTGAACGAATTTTTGTTAAAAAAAAAATTGAAGAGGAGGATATTGGCAACATTTGGTTTCAACACGACGGCGCTACGTGCCACACAGCCGAAGCTGCACTCGATGTTTTGCGCCCTGTTCTTGAAGATCGCATTATCAGCCGCAGAGCTGATGTCGTTTGGCCACCTCGGAGCTGCGATTTGACACCGTTGGACTATTATTTGTGGGGTGCCGTCAAAGATAAGTGTTACGCCGATAAGCCAGAGACACTTGACGCTTTAAAGGACAATATTCGTGAAGCCATTGGTGAAATACAGCTTCACACAATCGATAATGTGCTTCAAAATTGGACCGATCGTGTAGGATACTACATGGCCAGTCGAGGCAGCCATTTGAATGAAATTATTTTTCATTATTAACCGGAAGGATTGGTCTTTCAAATAAAAAAAGAAATTTGAGAAAATATTCAGTAGTTTTATTTTCAAAAAAAAGTTATCTGGCGGACCCTTTATAAGTTTAAAAATTTTTAAATTTTGAAATTAAAAATTTGTATATTCTTCAATTCAGAAGCAATTTTGACATCAAATATTCTGAAACAATTTGAGATTTTGTTGCTTAATAAACAAAGAAAAAATATGACGATAGCTTGATATGTAAATGTGATATCTTGAAAATAGTGGGCCAAGGTTTTAAATGATTGAGAAGTTGTAATAAATGAGTATACCTCACTAACTATAAAAGATAAGTACTCATCCAAAGTTACACTAAGATGTTGTGCGGTTATATGAATGGAAATTTAACCGCTGCTCGAAAAATTTTATCAAAACTGTAAATATCTTCATGTTAAAAGTGCACTGCACTAAATGCGAAACCCTAAAACATAAAACTTCACAATTAACATATTATTATTTTACTTTTCTGCACAAGATCATCTTTATTACAACTCTTCATGATTAGTTATTTGTACGGACACTTGCAACGGGCTCTAAGTTTTGAGTTTATAAATTGTACTAAGCCAAACCGAGTTTCATTTTTAATATTTACTTTAATAAACTGTAAATTTCTCAATTAAATTTTACTTAAAATTTAAAATCTCTCTTAACAAGGAAAGTATACTACCTGCACAAGTATCAGATTTAAAAAATTTTTTTTTATTTATAAATTTTTCATTTATATTCATTAAATTTATTTTGCTTTCCCATTCACTGCTATTTATATATTTTAACAAAAGACCACAGACTACGTGCTCAAGTGGCAGCCAAAATAAAATTGTCTGATTATTAAATAAACGTGGTTTATTGAATAAAATCTTATGGCTGCATGGAAAACGTTGTCGGCATCAGTAGCAGTAATAACAGCAGAATTAACAGCACATCATCATCAGCAGAATTCACTGTCTGTGTTGCGTTTAAAATTTGGTTTTTAAATATTTTAAATTTCTTCTTTTACTTCAGAGAGTGCAAATAAGTTTGTTTAATAACATTAAAAAAAAGCGAACAAAAAA
Source organism: Panzeria rudis (assembly GCA_956483635.1). Lineage (NCBI taxonomy): Eukaryota > Metazoa > Arthropoda > Insecta > Diptera > Tachinidae > Panzeria > Panzeria rudis. The sequence continues at coordinate 29,390,363 of OY101451.1, read as the reverse complement.
TCTTAAATCTTTGCATACACAAAAGGAAACGAAATTAAATTTTGTTGATGTGGAATTTTTGAAATTGTTATTATGTGTAGATTGAGTGCTTTGTGTCTCAACAAGTTTGTTTATTAAATCAGCATAAAACATAAAATTAAGGGCATATACTACATACTTTCAATTTTCTCAGCAACAGGAGGTAAGTTGTGCATCATGATTACTTTACATCTTTAGGTTTAAAATTTTGATTGTTTTCAATTGCATTTACAAAAGCGGAAGTGATGTGTCTGAGTGTTTATGCAAAGTAAAGCTTTCCAAACTCTCAGATTTTTTCATTAATTATTTAGTTACTTATAAGGGCCATGTGCATAACGAAAACTTGGCATGAAGTTAGCATAAGTGATGAAATTTAACTGACTCTTAATGAATTCTACAGTACAATTTTACTTTTCAAATCACTATACAATGTAGTGATAAGTCACAACTACAAGCTGAAATCGGTTTTGTTATCCAATTATATGTAAAAGCTCTTTAAGATATTGTTCAATTTCGTCACTTATGCTAAGTTCCTGCCGATCAATAAGCGCAATGCAATTTTATGCAAAAAAAAATTACTATTAAAAAAATGGGTTAGTTACCAAAGTGAGAAAAAACATTTAATATGAGGAAATTTTTTTGTCAATTAATAAACTCTTAGTTTTGAATAAATAAATAATTGAAAATATATCTAAATATAAACAAAGTGTTTAATAAAATAAATCAAAATATTGTTTGGCAATATATTAAAATATTATTTGACATACATACATTTTCTTTATAGAGAGGCATTTGTTTGGCATTTACTTTAAATTCAATAAATACACGCGAAAAAAAAACATGGTTGAGGCAACCATAATCGAAGAGCAACATACTATGATTGAATATATGGTTGAATGTATGGCTTAAAAAATCTTTTTTACATATAATATGGCTAAAAACAACCATATATATGGTTCAAAACAACCATATATACGGTTCAAAATTAAAATATGTGGTTTGAAATAACCATATATTCAAAATTGCAATATATGGTTTATTATAACCATAATATGGTTTAAGACAATCATATATATGGTTAAAAATTACAATATATATATGGTTTAAAATAACCATATATATGCTTCAAAACAAACATATATATGGCTCAAAATTACAATATATGGTTTTAAATAAACATATATATGATTCAAAACAACCATATATATGGTTCAAAATTACAATTCAAAGCTACAATGTATTTATGGTTTGAAATAACCATATATATGGTACAAAGCAATCATATATAAGATGCAAAATTACAATATATGGTTTAAAATATATACATGGTTGAAAACAACAATATTATTAAAATTTTATTGTTTTAAGTCGTCAGTATGTGGAATCTGAAATCAAAAGTATTAACTATTTTCACATAAATACATACATATTTGCTGACACATGTTTTCCGACAAATGTTTTATTTACAATCGACCACGTTATAAAAACCATTTCGATTTGAAATATTGCAGCTTTTCACTTAATTTTTGTGTTACAGATGTTTGACATATTTTATCCAAAGTAGGGTACGAATGCACGAAATTTTCCGATTAAAAGAACAGTGTTTTTCGTTTCCAAATGGTTTACACAACATGGGCGAATATTAATTGCTAAGACTTATCAGTTTTTGTTGTTTGTAATTTATTTTTTTCAAACCAAGTGACGCACAAAAACACCCCAATAGCTCTCAAGTAAAACAAAAAACGACAAAAGCATTCTACCAAGGGATAGAACCAAAACTCTTTTGGAAGCAGAGATACATGTCTCTTTTGTAACCAATGCTTTATTGCAAATAAGCTGTTTTAAAATAGTATGAACAAGAGCCATATCTTATTGTTATAGAGCCGCACTGTTCTTGAATTTTCAAATATACCACTCATGGTATATTTCAATTTTTTTAATAATAATAATGTTAAATTAATCCATGTTGCTATTAATATGAGTGCTAATAACATCATGATTATATGTAAATATGTGTTTTTTGTCGTAAACTAATTAAGGTTCACAATTGCTTAAGACAATAATAACTTACTTGCTACAACCAAAAGCTATATCGGGAAACATGACATTGTTGACGCAACCATGCCACAACCATATCTTTTCTTTGTGCGTAGTTTATCTGATTCAATATATATTTAATTTTGAGCTTTTGAATACAGTAAAAAGCAACAACATAATTCAGTTTTATTTTCAGTAAATGTGTTATATATTTTACAAAAATCTTTCATATGTGCTACTTCATGTTGTTTGATTTTACAAAAATCACTTATAGGTCCTATTTCAGTAAAAAATTCTATGAATGTTTTCGCTAGTTATGAAAAGAAAAATTTAGACAATTATTTTGTCTGATTTTTTTTGCATAATGTAATGCAACAATAAATTTTAAAGATTTTTCTCAGTAAAAAAATTCTAAATTATGAAAAATTTTTGTTTGAACTAAAAATTGTTTTATAATTAGAACCTAATTTATCATAATGAAATTAAATTTTTTCTGTGTATATATAGACAAGTTCTCTAGTAAATAAAGCTACAATGTTTGGCAATGAATAAACATATAAAACCCATTTTTAGTATCGTCTGGCTTACGCGGCTAATGATATTCAAATGGGGGTCAAAAAAGCAGAATTTTAGAAGTTCGTTGCACCTTTTCACTTCAACATTCAAGACTTAACTAAATATCCAAAAATTGTTGTCAGTTAAGACACTTTATACAAAAAGTTTTTGTTGTTACTTTATATTTTTATTTTTTATTTTTTTTTTAAGAATAACTAAAAGTTACAATATCCCTGCGAAAATTTTCATAGCAAAGTAATAAGTTAAAATGCTACTAAAAATACCACTCACTACTTCTACTTTGGCATTTTAAACAACTAATTTAATATGGCGATGCCACTTGAGGCAAGTACTTGCCACATTGGATTACAAATAACGGGTTAAAAATGATAATATTTAGAAGGCATTGAGTACAAAAAAAACAATAAAAATTAAATGTCTCTGCTAAGCATTGAACTCATGACGTTTTCAGTTATTGTGGTATTTTATGCCAAGTATTTTGTTCACTAGGCTACTGCACAACTATTTTGTTACGGGCTTAAAAATTCTTTTCGTAAACCAGAAAAAAATTTAAATAATCCATTTTGTTTCCTCAGCGGTTGTACTGCTTATGATAAGTAAACTGACAACTTCTCTGTCAATAAGAGAATAAATGGCTTGTTTATTTACTAGTAAGTACCCTACGGTAAATGGAACTGACACAAAAGAAGTCACATGACCGGTCCCCAGGTGGTAGGTATCAGTCCGAGTTCTAACACTTCCTATGAAGCGGACCAGCCACTTTTACATGGGGATGGCCTAGGATGGGGTTAATTGATATTTTGTATGCACCTTCTAACTTGTCTCTGAACTATCTTAAGAAGTCCTAATCGGTGTAGAACAATATAGGTTATATATAAATATTATTGCAAAATTAATTTATTTTTTTATTGTTACAAATCCAAGTAGAAATTGTATTTTATTTTTAAGCGGTGTCTTCGATAGAATTCGATACACTACCCACTCGACCACAGGGGAACTTAAATTTCAATGTTATAAATACCAGTTAAGGTGGAGTTAATATCTGAATATAGTTACGGAACAGGTGCCTGAGTAGCATGGCAGTCTCATTGAAGCGAGACAATTAATATTATATAGATACTATGTGATAGGCCTTAGATCCAGTCCAGGTGCATCGAATTTTTTCAGTGGCGCTTACTACAATACTACCCGGAGTACCAACTAAATTGGCTTAAAATGGTTAATATGTGACCATTTACACAATATGTCTTTTTTCACCATTCACTACTCCTTATTTTTGGTACCAGTCTCATTTTCTCAAGTCATAGGACGAGTACTTCTGGATCATTTGTCACCAAATTTTCCGCAGGATAATTTCAACGTAAGTGGATGCGCAATTGTATATTAAACTTGATAACAATTGCATATGGATATTCTAATTAAAAATTAATGTAGGCTGAATGTATTCGGATTTTGGACCGGGAAGGGATAAAATGGGATAAAATAGGTTAAAGCCTCCGCCAAGGAATTCGATTCCCCACGCATAACTCTGTCATTTGTGAACCGATTTTTAAAACTCTTTTTTGGTTTGAAATGGGTTGCTAGCAGTTTGGTCCCATAATTTTTGCGAAAAACGTGGGAGGGGGAGGCTAAATTTCGGTCCCGCACGCATAACTCTGTCATTTGACAACCGATTTTTAAAATTATTATTTTGGTTTAAAAGGGTATGCTTCTATAATTTAAAAAAAAAAAATTTATTTTTGTAGAAGTTCCACGATATCTCTGAAACTACTAAGCAGACCAAAACACTACGTTGGTACGGCTTAAAGATATTGCTGTTGTCGAATTTCAGATTTTTTATTTAACTAAATATAACAAACAGTTCTTTAGTTATGTTAGCATATGTCGTGCAACTGTTCCTTTTTTGATATATCGGTATATGTCGAACAGATTAAAAAAACTGAGCTCAGATTCGAATTCAGCGCACCAAATAACATAAGAAATAATTTTACTTTCTAGCACTACAAACTTTAAATACTTGTGCTATTCATCCCTTTTAATCCTCAAATTTTATGATTTAATACAATTTTTGGAAAATAGTCAAATAGTCTAATGTGATAAAATTTTGAGCTGATATAGACAATATAGTTTGCTAAGAGATAGAGGAATAATATTTACTATTTTTGGTACTCAAATTCCAGAATTCCTAAAACAGGGCAAATATATTAATTTTTTTTTTCAATAATGGTCACCCTACCGTTATTTACCAAATAATATTTAACTTATTTTCGGTATATTTAGGCCACACATAAGGCCTTAGAATACTTGTTGTATTGTGGCGATCGTTGTCTTGCAATCTGGGGAATTTCGATCCCCCACGCATAACTCTGTCATTTGACAACCGATTTTTTAAATTATTATTTTGGTTTAAAAGGGTATGCTTCTATAATTTAAAAAAAAAATTTTTAATTTTTGTAGAAGTTCCACGATATCTCTGAAACTACTAAGCAGACCAAAAAACTACGTTGGTACAGCTTAAAGATATTACTGTTGTCGAATTTCAGATTTTTTATTTAACTAAATATAACAAACAGTTCTTTAGTTATGTTAGCATATGTCGTGCAACTGTTCCTTTTTCGATATAACGGTATATTTCGAACAGATTAAAAAAACTGAACTCAGATTCGAATTCAGCGCCCCAAATAACATAAGAAATAATTTTACTTTCTAGCACTACAAACTTTGAATACTTGTGCTATTCATCCCTTTTAATCCTCAAATTTTATGATTTAATACAATTTTTGGAAAATAGTCAAATAGTCTAATGTGATAAAATTTTGAACTGATATAGACAATATAGTTTGCTAAGCGATAGAGGAATAATATTTACTATTTTTGGTATTCAAGTTTCAAAATTCCTAAAACAAGGCAAATATATTTAGTTTTTTTTCAATAATGGTCGCCCTACCGTTGTTTACTAAATAATATTTAATTTATTTTCGGTATATTAAGGCCACACATAAGGCCTTATAATACTTGTTGTATTGTGGCGATCGTTGCCTTGCAATCTGAGGAGTTTTTATGGAAACCTTAAATATTATTTAAAAATTAGTCAACTTTAGATAGGTGTAGAGGGAGAACCACATTACCTCTTTTAACCCGATTTTTATTCTATACTTTTTTTATAGGTTTTCTTTAAAGACGCACAGTGCGGGATTTTGGAAAAAAATGGTAATAAATCTGCAGTTTCTAAAAGAAATATATAGAGGTGTTGCTAGCTTAATATTAGAGTATAGCCGATAGCCTTTGTAGTTAGTGCTTTTTTCTTATATATCCTTTAGTTTTAGAATTTATTCATAAGATTAAATAAATAATATTGGAGTTTGGACTTTATATCTTAAAAGGGGGTGAAGCCACAAGACACCAAAGTAGGTCACGTCGGACATCTGACAATTTTAAACCTATGCCAAGCTGATGTTTTTGATCTGACAAGAAAGAGTTTTTGCACATAGATTCTCCTATCGAAGAAGTAAAAAAAAGTATACTACATTATGTGTTTCCGCTTACATTTTAGGAGATATTCGACTGAAAAAATTAATATTCTAGTTTTTTTGACCAGCTTGGTCCACAGTTTTGCTAATGGGGAAGTCAAATCTTTTGCTATTTGCAAAAACTTTTTTCTCGTTGATTACTAACAAAATTATTAATATTCTGATAAAATAGCTACTCCGTCAAAAGTTATGCGCACTTTAAATTAAATTTTTGAAAAAAAAAAAACAATTTTCCACTGTTTTTGCCGAAAAAGTGCGTTAATTATACTCTAATTATGAAATTTTTTGCAATAATACTTACTTCATATTTATACCTATTTGAATGCTAATAATATAAAGCAGATCACTGCTATTTTTTTAAATTTCGTTATTGAATTAACCAGAGCGTTTCAAAATAGACCTATTTTATTGGAAATATTAGTTTTAAGGCACGTTTTCTTAAATCTTAACGCTGGAATAAAAAAGGGTATTAACTCATTTTAAGGACTAATGTGCTCTCAAACATTTTCCGAAAAATTATCTGCGAAAATACTTAAAAACCCATTTTTAGGATTTTCTTTTTGATTTTTTGCGTTCCCAGAGGCAAACTTTTTATTTTTTATCTTCCTTGGTATTTAGTACATAAATTCCTGCAAAATTTCATTCGAAAATATCAATATGTAATCTACGATACTAAGACATTAAAAATTTGTTTTTATAAGTCTTTAAAGACAATAAATTTCCTAACTCAAGTACAACGGCAGAAATCAGTAAACATTTAAGATGTGGTTGAGGGTTAATTTCGTACTTATTCACAATTACTTTTTAAGGATTTCCGGCGTTCATGTTGAGTTTAGAAATTTATTCTCTTTAAAGACTTATAAAAAAATTTAATGAGAAATTTTTTGTAGGACATTTCAGACCACTATCTTGTCGTTGAAGGAAAGTTTTTTGTTTCTTTTTAAGAAATGGTCAAAAAAGGCCCATACAGCGAACATACAACATACCCGATTCGGGTATGTTCTGTATTTCATGTGGAATTAAAATTTGCGGAATTATCAAAGCATTGTTGTTATAAATATTAATTTGCAACAACAATGCTTTGATAATTCCGCACATTTTAATTACACATGTAATACAGAACATACCTGAATAATAAATTTTGTTTTCAAAAATGGCAACACTTTCGCACCCAATACCACAACAAATAAACATATTTATACCATCAAGAACTATATTTATGCCAAATATCAAGGAGTTTCGGTCAAAATAAATTTTGGGTTAACCGTTTCAAAAAAATAATGCCCCATATATTGTTTCTTAATGCCAATGTTTCAGAAAATGTCTATCAGTACAACGAAAAAGAAAAACCAATTTTCAACTTTTATAGCTTTCATGGAGCTTTTCCCTTAAATTGCATATTTCTTTGCTCATATTTTTAATTGTTTTAGACCGCGTTTAAAGTACATATTTCTTGTTTCGCAAAACAAAAAATACTTGTATTGTATTATGTATTTCTTAATAATAAAAAAAACGTTTCCCATGTCCATTAGTATATTTTTACTACAAACAATAGCTTAACAAAGGAAAATTTTTAAACACTACAAGGGTTTAAGGGCCCATTGTTAAAATTATTTAGTAAAACAAAAGCCACTTTAAACTGATTTTTTCTGCCACTAGAAAAGTTATTCACCTTTGTTTGATTCATAAAATATCTCTTTAATAGGGCTTTAGTTATTATTCTTTTCATTCAAACGTTTGAATATTCATAGTTTTTTTTTGCTTTTGTTGGAATATAAATAAAATGGATATTTAACAACATTCTGTTTTTATATTACATTCAAGTGTTTATTAATATATATATGTTTTAATTTTATAGCAAAAAAAAGCGATAGAGAGAAACAGAAAATGTTGATATAAAATTTACATTTTCTAGAATTTTTTCACTTTATATACTTTTTTATTGTCTCTCTTTTGCACTTAAACATTATCTTTTCCACACAGAAAGTAAAGAATGACTAGAATTTTTTTAATTAAAAATTGAAAATAAAATATTTTAATAATTTTTGTTCATTAATAAAATCTAAATAAAACGACAAAGCAAGAGACAAGAAAATGAAATATTTCACTTTAATATACAATAAATTGTATTTATATATTTCGCAACAATTTGTTTTAATTGGAAAAACGGCTATACAAAATAATATCGCTTAATATATGATAGCTTTTATTTATTGATTATCAAGTCTGTTCTGTATTCCATTCAGAGTGAAAATTCCAAATATTTTCATTCCGAATGGAATGCACAGTTCTGTTTATGTTTTTTTTTTAAATTTTATGCGATCGATACCATGTCTTTAGGCGATACCATAAAGTGAGCACTTGTTTCATTTTAATAATAAAATTCTATATAAATTTTGTTTTATATATTAAATGTTCTTTTGAAATTAGCTTTAAATTTAATGAATAGTTTACCTGATCCAATAAATATTTAAACTTTGATCTATTATTTACATTTAAAAGCAACAACAAAAACCAGTCTAATTTTCAGTAAATGCATTGTTTGATTTTAAAAAATCAATAATAGTTCCTATTTCAATAAAAAATTTAGGTGAATTTACAAAATTTTGTTTCCTGATTACGAAAAAAAATTTAGACAATTATTTTATTTAATTCAGTATATTATTTTGTTTGAATTTAGTTTTTTTTTTTCATATATTTTTAAATTTGGACAAATATTTTGTCTGAATTTACAAAGTTTTTATTGGGCCTAATAAATTTTTTTTTTAGAAATTTGTAAAATTGGAAAAATTTTTGTCTGAATTTACAAATTGTTTTATAGATCCCAATGTATCATAATAATTTCTGTGAATCTGTGATTTACATCACAGAAATCAATTTCCGACGAAAATGGCAACCGAAGTAGAAAATCTTAAAATTTCGCGCTTTTTTGCACTTAAAAATTGAATAAAGCAAGTTATACTGTATATTTTTGATTATAATTCCAAGTATTTTAAATTTAGGTAATCATCAATAATAATAATCAGCAAAAATTTTTCAAACAAGAGTTTCTCTAAAAATAAATTTCATTTTCAGTAAATCAATAAATTGTTTGTTTGACTCTTATTTAGGATGCAAACGCCAAAAACAACACGAAAAACTGTGTCGTAAAAAATCAACATCGATGACGACATACACACAAATAACAACAACAACAACAATGATAATAAAAATAATGCGATTTTACCAAGTTTGTTTACTGAAGATTTTTGAGTGAACCAATTCGTTAATGTCATTGCATTAATTCTCATTAATTTTTTAAGAGCCTTTAGATAAACATTCAGACTAGAACACATTTAATTAAGTGAAATTGCATAAATACTTAATGGATGATGACCCAGACAAAAATTTTGTTTGATATATTACAAAAAATTGTAGTAAATATTTTTTTTTCATAAATTCAGACAAAAATATTGTTTGATATTTTTCAGAAAATCCAGTAAACCTTTTTGGTTGATTTAGTAATTTATTTTGTTTACAATTTGTAAATATTTTTAGACGTTTTTCAATGAAATTGTTGAGATATTTTTATCTTTAAGTTATTATTATTTGGCTTAAGTTCAAATTCAAATTATTCTTAAGAGTGGAATATTAGAATATCTAATCAGACTAGCAGAACGGATTAGTACTACTAATTTCGACAGCCGCTACGCTGTCATCATCAGCGTCCTTTGTTCGCTTTTAGCTATTTAACAAAATTTTATAAGGAAATAGAATATGAGTCCTATTCCTTTTATTAATATGGTGAGCCGAAGAAATTTCACCTTCTGATTCCTTATTCCTTCTGATTATACACATTTTCAGTTCAAATAATAATTACGTACAAATATTTTTATCTATATTTACAAATTTGTTTGTAGGTCCGTTCCTAGACAAAATATTTACTATTTCATTGAATTCCTTTATGGAAAATGAAATTTAGTTTCTTCTGTGTACTTATCAATGTAGCTCTATCCAAATAAAAGAGAATTTTGTTTATATTAACAATCCAGAAAGTATTTTAAAATTTGGAGAATAATTCGTGAAATATTAAGCGAATAATACAAAAAGTTTTGTAAATTATGCAAATGCTAAATATTACTATATTTTTAAAACTAAAACTGCTAGGGAAAAACTAATGATGCCATCGTAATCAGGATATTAAAATCTAAACAATACAAAAAAAAACTAAATTTTGTTGCGCTGTGTAATCAATTTCATTGTATTTTAATAAAACTTTTAATACTACAACACCGAAAATATTTGTGGTAAGATCCTGGACAGGCTGACACCCAACTCAGCGCTAAAATGGTAATAATGATTATAATAGTTTTAGTTATTTTCCACAACCAGTTATTGTAGAGGAGAATATAATGTTGTTGTCTCAACCATGCAGTAAGTATGCATACAAAATTTTAGTCTACCGCTATAATTGGTACCTTTCCATACTAAGACCCCTGGCCAATTTGTTGTTGTGTTTGAGAATAACTCTGCAGTCATGGCTCTAAAGATTAGCCACAAGTGCTATTGAGCACAACACAAAAATTTTTAATAGGTATATTAAAAATGTTTATTATATTTGTGGCTACATTTTACAGTTCTCCATCCCTTATATGCGACATGAGTTATCTTGTCTTAATTTGTACGGCAAATGATGATTTCTACCGTTAAGAAGATGAAAGAATATATATTTGTTTTCCAGTTAAGTCTATTTATGCTGAAATGGCATTTTCTACAGTACAAAAATCATGTAGCTGCAATTCCAAAGCCAGTAATTGACACTGCTTAAAAATTATCTAAAGTTAATGTGTAACTTATTCTCATATATTTATTCAGCTTGTGTTAAATAGATTTTTTATTGCAGAACGTAACTATGCAAATATCTTACACACATTCACTTTCTTAATCCTCTTTGCCAATAGAGCTCAGACATCTCGATACCATGAAGTATAAATAAATACTTATCAAGCAGAAAACAAACTGAATACATTAGTTACGCATAACTATTTACAATGATACTTTAAAATATTGAATATTTGCATTTTAATAGATTATAATGTAGTCAACATGCTTTTCACCACGTTCCATTGATCGATCAATCGGTCTTAGCAGATGTATGCAAATTATAACTTTCCTTAAAAAAATAAACGAGATAACAGCGTCGCTATTGTTAAAGATTATTGACTTTTTAACACTGTTGAGAGTGTCGATAACATTTTGCTATCTATTTACGCAATGTTTTATTTAAAAAGAACATAACAAGAATTATCTCATTTTTATGTACATATATTTATATACAGTGAACTAACAAAAAAGTAAACTAATCGAAAACATAAATCAATTTATTTTGGTATCGTGTTCTAATACATAAATCAGTGGTAAAAGCTCTGCAAAACGGTCATATAGATACTAAATTTAATTATTTTACATGTTTTACATTTTTTTTTGCGAATTTGGGAACTGCGTTATTGGATTCGAACGTGAAACGTCATCCATCGTGATATGTCGGGCTCTCCCAAATGGGCATACCGACTAAAAACCCACCTCGGGGCTCTGGGAGTTATATCCACCTCGGGAACGCTTTCGCATTACTTTGAGGTGGCTCTCTCTTTGGTCTTAAGCAACAATCTCTTCTTTTCCTGCATCCAGGCCGCTATTGTTTCTGATTTGATTAATTGCCATTGTTTGGACTTGCACCTGGCTCTACCGATACTCTGTTCAGATTTTTCTTCTTTTTCCGGAGCACGTAGTCACAGTGTTTTGCCACCGCATCCCATGTTGCTTCGTTGCTTGGTATTTTGCCGATCGGATTATTTGCTATAATCATTCCGATTAGCATTTGCATTTGGTCGCATCGTCAGCTCCTTCAGCTTATTTGTACAGGCAGAGTTGCGTACTGCATTTTCTAATTTTTTGCAAATACTATATATCCATTTCCATATGCCGGGGATAAGTTTACATCTCCACCTACCGAACCTGTCTTCGTGTCATCGAGCCTGCCATCTCTCGATGGTTTCGTGTCTAAAGTTTGGTGGGCCGATGTAGTTTTGACTGGTGTTTGTCTTGGAGCAAATATGATCATGGGCTCTATACCTCGAACGTCAATTGGTATCATTGCTGCCATTAGAAAGACAGCGGATACCGATACCACACGGCATGCCGATGCTACCCATAGTGCCGACATCCTTTGCACTGTAAGTAATGTGTTTGCTGCTCCCCTTTTGACATTAAGTGTTTTTGCCCACATTTCGCAGCCATATAAAAAGAATGCTGTTGCTGGTCTCAATCAGTAGTTTTCTCTCGTATGGGAGGGGTCCTCCAATACTCCTCATTAATCTGTTTAATTGCGCTGATATACTTGCAGCTTTTGTGGTTGCATGTTTTAGCTGATCCGAGTATGTAAGCTTCGACTGGAATATTATGGCAAGGTATTTTACGCTTATCTTGGTGATCATTAAAACATCATCGAACCGCATGTTGATTTCAAAAGGGATCTTTCGTTTACTGAGGAGCAGTAGCTCCAAGCCCTGGTTCTCAGCATCACCTGTTGGAGTCTCTTTTGTGCGTATTGCGTGTTCCTTACTGTGATGGCTGCAGCAATATCATCTACATAACCGACTAGAAAGGTGTCTTCGGGCATTTTAATTCTAAGGATGTCATCATAGCTCGCGTTCCACAGACGGGGTCCTAGAATGGAGCCCTTTGTAGCACCCGAGCTGACTGACATCCTCTTCGGTCCTTCAGTGGTATTATAAACAGTTTCTAATTATTTTCATTAAGTATGATGGCACTGCAAATTTTACTTCTAGGGCTCTCAGTTCTTCTGTCCATCTTAGGCTATTGAAAGCGTTCCTTACGTCAAGAGTGGAGAAATGGACTATGGATATGTGTGATGGTTCTTCTATTACGCCCCTTTGGAAACCTCCACTATATCTTTCCCATTTGTTATGAGCACTACCTTCTGTTCCGTCCAGGGCTTCGGAAAAACGCCTTTTCTCAGGCAGCTGCTGCATATTTGTAGGAGTACTTCTGGTCGCTTAATTGCTGTCTCCATCAAGACCTCGGCTGATTTAATATCGCGGCCGGGTGCCTTTTTGTTTTTGAGGCTACTGGCTGAAGCTTTAAGCTCCTCTGAGATAAACGGAATTTGTGTTGGTGTTTCTTCACTGTCGCTGGACTCATCCCTTAATTCGTTTGTAGGAAAGAAAAAAATGCAATTCTGAACAATTTTGCCCATAGCGTTCACACTTGATCCAAGGCCCATTTAATACTTTGCCAACTAACAACGTACACATAAGGGTTCTCAAAAAATGGCAATAGTTTTGGAGGCCCAGCATTGGGATTTTAGAACATGTGGACTAAATTCATAAATGCGATCTAAAATAGGTCGTATTAGGACGTGCCAAGATCCATCTATATTAGGAAATTCAATTATTTGTTTGCCGTCGATTCACGTCTGTACAGATACCTTTAGGATAAGTATAGATTTGCTAGAAGTTCCAAAAGAATTTTTTTATTAAATATATATGTAATTAAAAGAGTAATAATGCTGCTTTTTTTTAGCAAAAATTGTCGAAAGTTCAAAATTTTTCAAATATCAATTTAAAAATTATTGAATATTTTTCAACTCTGACAAAATTTCATGAAATGTTTTTTTTTAAATTCTTAGAAATTTTGTTCTTTAACTAACGAAGAAATAATTTTATAAATCGGATAATATTTGGATGCGTTGCATGGAAAATAATAGACCAAAGTTTTGAAAAATTGAGAAATTAAAATTTTTAAATAATTACAACTCACTAGATATAAGAGATAACTATACAACCAAATATATATCTTTTAGAACTTATTGAGGGCTATATATAATATAGCAAAAAAGTTTTGAAATCGGATGAGAAACAAAAAAAATGGCTAGAAGTAAAAAATTTTACATGGCCGAAGTGCCATACTTTGAGACTTCATAGCTCCACTTCTGAGCAAATAAGAGAGCTGATATTTGAAGCGTAAATAGGAATACTCCTTCACTATAGTCATTTCAGTTTTGCATTTTTGTTTGAAATGTGTCTTGATCGAGAGTATTTCTTCAAGAAAATCGGTTGAGTTGTTAGATAACAACGATGTCGGAAATGAAAGATGTTGTAGTTAAAAATATATTAAATATTTTTTCTTTAATATAGTAAAACTATAACATGTAAACAGTTTTCCAAAACTTATTCTCGTGAGTTCACTGTATCTAATTTGCATTTTTCAATGGTATTATAAACTTTATGGGAATTATATGCGGTGATATGACAAAAATGGGAAAACAAATTTCAGACGAAGCCAAATGTTTTGTTATATTTTTCTTTTGTTGTTTTAGAGTGTGGCTGATTGGCTTTTATTGCTTTTTCGTTTAAATCTTTATGTAAATTTAAGGAAAAAAATTAAATCTGAACCAAAATATACATACTTAATTTGAATATTCTAAATGGGTTTGATATACTAGCGCAAATCAGTGTTTGATGCAAATGCTCTTGCGAAAGTACAGATGCAAAATGTCGTACCTCTTTTATGAAAAATTTTTTTTCTCCAAAAAGGGATATGCTCTTAATGAAGAACGTCCCGACTAGAAATTTTCACGTGCACCAAATTGGAAACCAAATGGATTGTCCAATTGGCTCCCGAATTGGGATGTAACGCAGAAACCTATTTGGGGAAATCCTCATAAGTTCCACTCTGGGAAATCCCGATAAGATCCCGATTAAAAGTTTTCATGCACAGCCAATTGGTTCCCGAATTCCGCTGTACCGCAAAAACGTATTCGGAACCCGATTGGTCTTTAACTGGGAAATCCCTGCAAGCATGACTTGAGGCTACGAATTAAAGATAGAGTCAATTGCAAATTACTTTTATTTATAAAAATATGTATGCACATATTAAAGTGCTGCACAAATCGTTATTTGGTAAAAATTTTGTGTCAGGTTTTACCAAAAAATAGTTCGTTCCACTTTGGACATGATATGATATTAAATTACTTTCTCATGAGCTCTCTCATTTGCCCAATATTTGTCATCTGGAACGGTTTTGGGCAACTTTGTGTAACTTTAGGTAAATTGGGCGACTTCGTTAGCCATCTGGAACAGAAATTACATTACATTATATTGAAAATGTTAAAAGTCCATGCTACACTTATGTTATTTTAAAAGTTTATTACCTACGACCAAACCAGCTTATTAAACTATTCTAAAGTTCTTCTTCTCGTTTAATCTTGAAGCCCTTCAAGATAAAATTCGTATAAAATAGTCCTTTTTGTGATGTCATGATTTTGCTTTTTCGTGTTTGGAATTTAAAGGAATTTTGTTTAGTATTTAACACGACTATTTTTAATTAACACTATTCTTTTTATTATATTGGACATAATTATACCGCTCTTGCCGGTATTATTGTACGAATTTAATGATTTTTTGGGTGTTAACTTCAAGTTTACAATTTATAATATAATATTGTAATTATTTTTCTATTTTTTATTTAAAATGTCATGTTGAAAATAATTTATGTTTTTTTATTTTTTTGTTTTTTAAATGAAACAAGATGTATTGTTGATTGACAAATTCACATTTTTTTTAAGATGGCGCAGACCGATGAATTATACAAACATATTTATAAATATCTTATGAAAATTTGGGATACTGTCGTGTTCATTTTGAAAAACAAATATGTAGTTTATTTAACGTAATGATACACATATATATTTTACTCATGAATGCATCCATATAATAAAGCATTGATCATATATGACTTCATATATCGAGCCATAACCACCAAAAAAGCTTAAACGACATATATTTTTAACTTCTTTTGACCAAAATCGATTATTTACAATCGTACATAATCGATTTTTGTCAAAAAAAAAAGAAGTTCAATAATTATGTCACTTAAACTTTTATGACGGTTAAGGCACGATAGATAAGGATTTTCATAAATGCATTTAAATATTAACATTAAATCTATCGATATTAAATAAAAGGTTTTAAAAAGCGGTAAAATTTCCCCAAAAAGTCCCCAATACGTCCCCACTTTGAAAGAACTGATGTTAACTCACTAATTTATAGATGGGCTATCCCAAAAAGCTCCCAGCCATATCCCGAATGCGATAACCCTTTTGCGTTCGAACCATGCATTCCAAACTGGGCCCCAATATGTGTATTGGGACAATTTCTAGTCGGGGTCTTAGTGAAGAACGTTCGCAGAATAGAGCAGGTTTCGGGAATAAGCTCCCTGATTTCATCAGAACATATTCCATTGTAGTAACGATAAAACAACGAAATACACCACAGATTGCGTCCATGCTTCAGCGATTCAATAGAGCTGGCTACACTACTGTCGCCGATAAGCTTCTTCGTTCAAAACAGGCTTTGAAGCACCGGCCCATACATGAGAGTTGTGTTCAATTTTCGGTCGGATATATGTGGTATAAACATTAAGGAGGTCAGATGTAGTGAAGTATCTCTTACACCGTCTTAACAAACCGAGGTACTTGAATGCTCCTTTTGAGACCAGAAAAATGTAATCAGTCCATCGAACGTCACACTACATTTTTATGCCAAGAACATCAATTGCATCTGCTTCCCCAATAATTATATCATTCATAGTTACAGATGGAGCAACAAGTTCGACCATGCGTCTGTGCGTGAGCATACTGCATTTGGTCTTACGAGCATTAAAATTGACCCTATTTGTACGACCCTATTCAAAGATTGCTAGTAGATCGTTATTAAGTATATCATTCATGTTTTGCTTTTTGCCCCGGATCGCCGACAGGCTTGGCATAGTACTGAATGAATACGAATGGCAAATGCTGCTATCATCCGCAAAAGAGTAGATAGGAATGGAAGTTTGACAGAAAAGGTCATTAGGAAAAATAAGAAAAACAGTAGGAGAAAGAACGGAGTTGTTAGGCTCTTTACAGTTTACACGATTTTTAAACAATTTTAGACTTTGGTATCATGTTGCTGTTAGCAAGTTTTTGCGAATTTTCGCCATTTTCACGATTTTTTTTCAACATTTTGACATTCCTTACAGTTTTGGCAATTTTTAATCAAAATTATGGCTTGTTTAAAGTTTTGCAGTTTTTCGCGAATTTTCAGTATTTTCGCGATAGGCAAAATTTTTCTAAAGTTTATGGTTTTCTGATATTTTTGGAACTTTTAATCAATCGTAACATTGTAATCAAACAAGTATAAGAAAGTTTTTTTGCGAATTTTCGATTTTTCTCGATTTTTCCCGATTCTATAGTATATTTTAATTTGAACGTTAATTAATATTTGTGCTCTCCTTGTATTTATTGATTCAAAACGTGATCTAACTATGCATATAAACATTTTATTAATGTCCTATTTTCCTTATATGATTTTTTCTTACAACATATTTTTATTATAGTACACGCAAAGAAAAAACATGGTTGAGGCAACCATAATCGAAGAGCAACATACTATGATTGAATATATAGTTGCAGTCAAACCATACTATTTCGAAAATAAATTTGTTTTAAACATAATAATGATGTCTAAGTTAACAATAACATTATTATATAACCATGCATATGGTTCCACTTAACCATACATATGGTTCCATTAACCATACATATGGTTTTAATAACCATACATATGGTTCCATTGAATCATAAATATAGTTACATTTAGCTATACATATTGTTCCTTTAAACATACATATGATTCTATATAACCATACATATGGTTCCATTTAACCACACATATGGTTCCATTTAACCATACATATGGTTTCATTAACAATACATATTAATCTATCAACCATACATATGGCTCCATTAATCATAGATATGGTTCTATTAATCATACATATGGTTCCAATTAAGCACACTTATGGTTCCAATTAACCACAGATATGGTTACATTTACCATACATATTAATCTATTAACCATATATATGGTTACATTTGACCATACATATGGTTCCAGTTAGCCATACATATGGTTCCATTAACCATACATATGGTTGCATTTAATTTTACATAAGTTCCATTAACCATACCAAAGTTGCAATTCAATGCGACAGTTATACAATACAACGATTGTAACGTGTAGAAAAAGTTCATAAAACTAAAGTAATGGCAGTTTCCTGCCCCGTTTGCCTCTACTGAATCAGGAAGTAGAACCATACATTATTATTTATATTATACATGATTATAATTATATATGTATATTATGTGTGGAAAAAATCATTGTCATCACTGTCATCATCAGCGTCCTTTGTTCACTTTTAACACGTTTGATCGTGGATACTAGTATTAAGGACTGAAAACTAAAAATCAGAATGTAAATTATAAAAGACAAAAGGAAACCTTTTTAAGCATGTACAACAACAATAGCTTGCTTGATCGTAGGTCGTGCTTACCATATTACTAAAAAGAATATAGAGACACTCATATTCTATTTCGTCATAAAATTTGGTTGAATAGCTGATGTTTCCTTAATACAAGTAACCACGATCAAACGTGTTAAAAGTAAACAAAGGAGGCTGATGATGACAGTGTAGTGGCTATCGAAATTAGTAGTAGTAATCCATTCAGCTATTCTGCATAGATGTTCTAATATTCCACTCTTAAAAATAATTTGAGTTTATATTAATTCAATTATTGAACTTAAGCCGAATAATAATAAACTTTCAACTTGAACCTACTTCAGTTGGAATAATAATTACGTACAAATATTAGTTATTTTTTGTCGAATATTAAGCAGTAGGTCAGTTTTTTAAACTTATTTAATTATTCCAATATTTTGTTACACTTTGTGTAATTTCTTCAGGACTAAATTTTTTTAAACAATTAATCGAATAAAAGTTATTAAATATTAACAGATTTTATTCGATTAATTGTTAAAAAATTTTATCTCTAAAGAAGTTACACAAAATGAAATAATATATTGGAATAATTAAATAACTTTTTTATAAAAAAAAATTACTGTGATATGTATAGCATGAGAATTGTTGCAGCTTTCAATATTTGTCGAATGTTTTCAGAATAGAAGTCTGCTGAAAAGGTTGCTTCTAAGTACAACAAATTTTGTAACCCTTAATGATGAAACAGAACTAAGTCTTCAACTTCAGGCAAAAAACGCATTCAAATAAACAGGCCCAAAACTAAATCAAGACGGCAGTAGCTTTAAAATGCTCTCATATTATTATTTATTTTCTTTTGTTTTTATTTTTCGTATCAAAAATATATGAAATTATATTAAAACACAGAGACATTTGAGATAATGAGTGGCTAAAACTGAGAGCATAAGGAAAACGTTCTCAAAATAAAATAGATTCCATATGATGAAACAGAACTAACACGCAATTTACACCGTGATTTTTAAGACATGTCTTTTTTAATTCTCTTTTAAAGTTGCTACTAAAAACTTTTTGCATTTATACAATGATTTTTCATTTCATGTCTTTTTTGTACATCACTCTCAAAATGTGCTTTATTTACTCCTTCATAACAACAAAAACTTTAACACAATCACATAAGAGAGAGAAAATGCAAATGGGACTAAAGAAATATATGAAAAAAAAACTCGAAAAGAGAAATCTTGTCTTTTTTTCTACCCCGCTTTCTTCTCTACCCCGCACACTCTCATACAAAATAAGACGTGATTTAAAGACAAGTGAAAAAATCACCGTATAAATTGCGTGTAAGTCTTCAACTTCAGGCAAAAACGCTGTCAAATAAACGGGCCCGAAACTAAATCGACGGCAGTAGCTTCAAAATGCTCTAATATTATTATTTATTTTCTTTTGTTTTTATTTTACGTATATGAAATTTTATTAAAACAGGGCACGAGGAAAAACGTTCTTAAAGTAGAATTGATTCTATCTCATGATTTCTTTTTACGGCGTATGATTAATATCAATTTGTATGGAAAAACTCGTCTAGCCCCAGTTATTATGTTTCATCTTTATCTCATGACAGCTTTTTACAGCGTATGATTAATGTCAATTTGTATGGAAAATCTCGTTTAGCCCCAGTTCTGTGTTATCATTTGGTGGTAATTTAGCTGCATAGTTACCGCCATAAACATCTACATATCGTTAAATAAAACGAAAAAAGCCATATCTAACTAAAATTCTAACCAGCTCTTTAATAACTTCTGATGTATTTCACCAACATATATAAGTACTGTAAAAATCAGACTTTTTCAAACAAAAATAGCGATAATATTAAGAAAATCGAACAGGAAAAGAATTGGTCAATTAAATAATTTAGCATATTTATTGATTTTCCTGCAAAATGATGAAAATGTTAGTTAGGGCATTTTGCGTACAGGTGATGATATGTAAGTTTTTAGCATCGCCTCCTATTTTGTTTTTAATTGACAGCCTTGCTTATATGCGAGATATCTTAGGTTTGTAAAACAAATATTAAAATATATTTACATATATACATATAGCACTTGATCAACAAGAGGGTATTAACTCAAAATGTTTAAATTTTCACTTTTTGCACGAAATCAACTAACAATATCAATGTATATCTACTGCAAAAATTTCAACGTATTCCGATTACTCTTTCATCTCGGAAACCACATATGCGACCATTTTCATGATAGTGTAGTGACTACCTTTATATCTTTTTCTTGATATAAAGGTAGTCACTACACTATCATGAAAATGGTCGCATATGTGGTTTCCGAGATGAAAGACTAATCGGAATACGTTGAAATTTTTGCAGTAGATATACATTGATATTGTTAGTTGATTTCGTGCAAAAGTTGAAATAGAAATGCATCGTTTATTTTCATAAAAAATGTATTATTTTGATTTGAGCCTTTATTTAAGTTAAAAATAATCAAATTGTTTTTTATGATAAAATTACTCGCATTTTTATCGAAAAAATTCAGAAAATAGTATTAACTCAAAACATAGATTTTTTCCCCAATAATTGCAAAATTTTAAAATAAAAACAATGCAAATATATTTTCAAAAGGAATTTGCTTACTATGAATTTCCAATTCCCTTAAAATGTAACCACAAATAGTTTTTTGCCTCTACTGAAAATTTTAAAATTTTGAGTTAATACCCTCTTGTTGATCAAGTGCGATATGTATGTATATTAAGGCTGGTCGAAAAAAAAGTTGCACCAGTCATCCGACATCAAATTCTGGGCGCCACTAATGCCATTTCCGATCCTTCCCTCCTAATGTCCAATTTTTTCACTTGGCAAAAAAGGTCTTCATTAAGAGGGAAGGATGCGAAATGGACTAAGTGGCGCCCCAAATTTTATGTCGGATTCAAAGATCACCAAAGACAAAAATTAAGCTAAAGCCATGAACAACGATATGTGATATGAAAAGAGCTGACTTTAAATGGCGATGCAATATATAAAAAATTAAAAGTGCTGTATTTTGGGGCGTGACAAAACAATTGCTTACAGTTCTAGAAACTTCATTCATATATCTTTTATTTTAGGGTGGGACTGGTGCAATTTTTTTTTTTATTTTTATTGGGATTTGTCCAGTCTAAAGTAATTTAAATGTGAAAAAGAAAAAAGATGCGTAATTTTGGGGAGTGGCATAAAAGTGGGTATATTATAAGCTAAACATACTAAATTTTAAATCGACTTTCTTTCCCAGTGCAAGAAATTGGACATTATGGGGGAAGAGCCCGAGATGGCATAAGTGGCGCCCAGAATTAGATGTCAGATTAAAAAGTAATTAGAAGCAAAAATTAAATGATATTCAAGCCCTGAACAATAATATGCCATATAATCAGATCGGACTTTAAATAGCTGTGCTATATATAAAAAAGCAAAAGTGCTGTATTTTGGGGCGTGGTATCAAATTGTTTTTGCCGGTTATAGATACTTCATTGACATATCTTTCATTCAAGGCGGTGACCAGCACAACTTTTATTTTTTGTATGGAGGTCGACCAGCTTTAGCCATACAGTACGAGTACCGTCCTTTTTTTTTCTTGTTTATTTCTTTACTGCTTGATTCGACTACTTTAACATTTTTTGTGACGTTAATTGCTAGACTGTTGTTGCCATAAACAGACTTGCTTTTGAGTTTGTAGTGCTCAAAGTGTGTTTTTTAAAGTCTATTGCTCGTCGAATCGATGGTGGTTAGTACGAACGTGATCATTTTCAGACACATCTAAGATTCGATGGGATGACGCAACGAGTTCAAAGTATTTATGAATATATATTAGGAGATGTTATCAGTAAATTAGAAGATGTTATCAGTAAAGAGAACAAGAGCATTAATATCAATGCTTACGAATCGAAATAAAAGAAAAAACGTTGTATGTACAAAGTCAGGAGAGCATAAAATTGAGATTTGTGCCTCTTGCTCAAATTGAAGTTTTTTGATCAGTTTTTTAGGTATTTAGTTAATAATATAAATATGTTCTTATAAGATTTATTTGATTGTAGTTTAAGTTACAAAAATTTTTTGTTTGTGTTTGTATGAGCAGTTTCAACAAAAATACGAAACGAACTGAACTAATAATTTAATACAATAAAGTATTTTCCATGATATGAAAAAACAAGGTAGTTTCACTTAAAATTGTTTGACAAGAATGGGGATTTTTGATGTCTAGTTTATATGTAAATATTTAAAATAGCCTTGCCACACATGGAAAAATGGAAAATATTCTTAGAAATTTTATGCAAGTATATGTAGTATTAATTTTGTGATTATGTACTCGAATTTTGTGCTGATTTCAAATAGAGTCGATGGAAATCTCTTAATCGTATATTGCAAAATTACAAAGAAAAATAGCTAAAATGGAAACAGTCCCTAAAATTGATTAATCTTTTATTGCGAATATGCCGAAAATTCGTGAAACTTTTTACATACGGAAACAAGTTCGAAAGTTGATTAAACTACTAAAACTGTCAAGAATACCAAAAAATATTCTTTAATAATTGCTGATAATTTGACTATTATTGCATATTAACCAAATATTGCGGAAATAAAGAAAACGGAAATTTCCAAATATCCACAAAAACTTTAAAAAGTGCAAAAACTTGTAATAAACATGCCTATAAGGAAAATGTCAAAAATTCGCAATAAATACCACTATTGCCAACAAGCCCTAAAATTGTTTAAAACCAGCTAAAAATGTAACTAAATTCAATATCTCGGAAAAAATCGCCAAAAATTATGACTATTTGCTAAAACTTGCTAAATTTTTAAAGATTACAAAGCGTAATAAAAACGTAAGAAAGAAAAATCTGGAAAAATTACGCTTGTCGTGAAAATAGAGCAAATTTGCGAAAAATTTGAAAATTTTAAACAAGCCATAATTTTCAATAAATATCGTTAAATCGGTAAAAATCGGAAAAAACGGCGAAAATTCGCAAAAAATTGCTAACAGCGGCATAATACCAAATTCGAATATCGTTTAAAACTCGCAAAAACTGCAAAGAAGATGAAAAGTTTCAAAAAGCCGCTTTTATCACCAACATTGCAAAAATTCGCAACAAATTGCGAAATCGGAAACAAACCTTAAAATATATGAAAACGCCAAAACTGTTAAAAATAAAAACTATAAAAGAAAATCCGAAAAAAATTCAATTTCGCGAAAAATTGCTAAATGTATTGAAAAAATTACTAAAACTGTAAAGAACAACATAATCTCGTAAAATCAGATAGATCGCGAAAATGGCAAAAATTCCTCAGAAATTGCTAACATCGCGGATATTGCAATTAGCTCTTCTATAGACTCCAAAAACTCACAGAATTTTTACTTTCTTTTGAAAACTAATAACGTTTATTTTTTTTTAATATTAAAAAAATCGGATTTTGTAAAGCAAGAATGGTAGCACGATTTTTAGTTTAAACGTCAGATCTCCTTTCTTGTCAAATGATAATATGTCAGAAAAAAAGAGAAATACTTATGCCATGGTATTTTCTAAACGAATGAAATTGACACTTTAATATTAATTTGGATTTAATTTAAGTTTTATTTTTATTTGTAAGAGAAGCTGATTTTAAAAAGACATCGTCGTACTTTAGGGTTAATATATAAAACATACATATATATATATATATGTATTTTTATTTCAGAAAATAAAAAGTGGTCAGAAAAAGTTAATGACCGCTTAAAACGAAAATAATAACTTCATTTTGGTCCATTTGAATGTGTATGTCCTTGACACCCCGCAGGCCAACTCTTCGAGACATCAGCGATGCATGTGCGAAACAAGTATCTATCACCGACAACGAATTGACGACAGTCGAAGCTAAATATTGACGACATTTTCGAAAAAATGGCACACAAGTCGTTGATGAAAATGTTGGTAACATGCTACTAAATTTATCGTCAATAAATAATAAGAGAATGTAATAATCGAATCGAACCCACAACATCCACACTGCTAGGCTATCACGCTACCTGCAAGCCTACCGTGGTACTTAAAAAACTTTATACAAAAACACGTTGTGTGGGCAACTTAAACTCTTTAATATTCATAAATGGAAGCCCAAAAATTTTGATACAGTTGTTAATTCAGTTGTCAGCAATAAAACCGTATATGCAACTTCGATTCAGTTGTTACTCATGTTGTAACAACTTCGTAGCAGTTGTTATTCTTCTTGTCGGTAATGAAATTAGTTACTCTTTTTCTAGTCAATAAGGCTTTGCAAAACAAATTTTCATAATCTTTTCACAACAAAATCTTTATCTTATTTCTAGATGTGCTTTCTATGCGACAAATCATTGATTGTCTTTCAGACAACATCGATGAAAATGTCGTCGGTAAGAACTAGGACTACAGGGTATGTATGTATACTATACAATTACATAACTTGCTCAAAAAACAACGAGTCAACCAAAATATGTACAATTTACACATCATTAACGCCTTAATAATGTATTCCAACACTTGTTCTCCACAAAACCACCAAACATAAGGAACAGAATTCAAGTAGAAATCAAGGGCAGCGCAATTTATTTACATCCCAACAAACACAAATTTTAGATTAAAATATATTATATACATTCATACATAAATATTTATGTACATACATATCACTGTCTTCATATAGAAAACGCGAATTTCGAATTTTTGGTGTTTTCAGGAAAAAGAAAAGATCTGAATAAAAACTAAAAAAATTACATACAAAATAATATTTTCAAGTGGCCATAAGTCCGTTAATTTCACCCGTAGCTTACTTAAGTACAATACACATTGGCGAACTTGAGTGATAGTCAAAAATTCATCTTTTCTGAAGGATACTTTTGACTGTCCATATTATCGATCATGTTTGACACTCAAACCGTCATTAAAGAAAAAAATTTACACACAAATATAGAAAATAAAAAATTTGATGCGCTTGATTGATGGCAAAAATTTTTTAAAATTAATTTTTTTAATTTATTTATTTCATTTCTTATAATATAACAACTCCTCGTACGATTTTGTCTCAACATCTCACACAGACAACCTTGCATTTGATAAAAAGATATGAATGCCTTAAGAAAATAAAGAATATTAGAATATCTAATCAGACTAGCAGAACGGATTAGTACTACTACTTTCGACAGCCGCTACACATTCATTATCAGCGTCCTTTGTGCGCTTTTACCACATTTTATGAGGAAATAGAATACGAGTATCTTATTAGTTCTTATTAATATGGTAAGCCGAAATTTTACCTTCTAATTATTTATTTCAATTTTTCAAACCCTTATTTTATTTTTGGTTTTGCTTGTGCATAAGCTCCGCCTGATTGATCGTAGGCGGAGCTTCCCCCCGACTACCAGAAAACGTAAAAACATGATTTCGAAAAAATCGAGATACGCTTTTTCTATATTAAGCCAACGATATACAATTTTATAAACTTTTCATTTACAAAATTTATCAAAATGTATGCTAGTTTTGGGAAATGCTAGTATCAGTTCGAAATTAAATTCTATTCTATTTACATATGAGGAGTGATCTTTCAAAAGGGCTTATTTCCACTTCCGGCCTTAAACAAATCTAAAAACGCAATCGCCTTTGTCATGCTTTACTGTGTCTTCTAGATCAAAATCCATTGCAAAGAAGGTATATTGCCGTGGATAAAAAGCACAGTTTAGTAAAAGAGTGCACATTTCCACCTAAGTTTAGAGTTTTATAAAAAAAAAAGAATTTTCTATAAGTGGTTAATTACAATATGATACAAAAGTTGAGGAAAAAAATTATTCAGGAATTCTTATGCACCAATTCTGTTAGGTTGGAGCTCATAGAGAAAAAACCAAAACACAAAACATGGTATAACTCATTTATGTTTTTTTTTTTACCGATTTTAGTGTTATTACACATTTTAGAAAGCAATTTTATAGTGTCGTTTCACAAAAGTATATATCCGCACAAAAACATATATGTGAAAATGAACCACCAGTTTGAAGAAGGGAATAAATCCAAAAATATGGAACAGAGATAAATGAAAAAACTTCATAACTTTTTATTTTCTTCACATAGCCTTTTATAACATTTGGATGATATGGATATACTATTAATTATGATTGCATGACAATAGACCAGATTTCCAAATATTAATATTTACTGATATATACACAAATGAACTTCTTGGATTTATTCCCTTCTTCCAACTGATCAAAACAATATATATATATAAATAAAAGGCAATTTTCGAATAAGGGTATATTTATTTATTTTTTTTTAATAATGCATGAAGTACTTAATATCATTTATTTGTCATCGTTTTCAACAGCTTCGGTTGTTGTAGTAGTTCAAGAGATAATATTATACTATTATCATCATATTCTTTGAACTCGTATTGTTTTATTTTTCGAATGTCATTAATTTGTTTCGTATTTTTTGGCATTTTGGAAGTGTATGCCTTTATAAATGGTATTTTTGAGCTTACATACTTTTTCTGAAGCAAAAACGTGTCTTTAGGAGAGCCATCTATAAATTCAGAACATATTATATAACCTTTTTGACTTCAACAGTATTCAAAATGTCTGTAATTCGATATCTTGAATAGGTTTTTCTTATTCAATAACTTACAGGTGTTTTTTAAATAATTTTGCCACGAATTTTTAAAATCAACAATCAATTCTGAAATAACAAATATCACGGAAAATCCAGAATTTTTGCTATTAAAATTTTACTTTTTTGAACTTAATTGTACCAGAACTAATTTTTTATTGATTATCAGCTGAAAAAAGGGAATAAATGACCGGATTTATTCCCTTCTTTCAACTGACCCTTTTTTTAGTCGCATAAAATTCTATCAAATATAAGTGTTACATTTTTGTCTTTAACACGTATAATAGAGCTATGTTTCAAGTATAAAAAAATGTGTATAACTCAATTTTGGGAAAATGGTATTTATTCCCTTCTTCTTAATCGTAGTTTTTTACGCTAAGTAAAGTACAGCAGGATATCAAATCATTCAATATTAAGTTCGTGTGTTTTCTGGGTATGTTAAAGCATTTGTTTATATGTAAGTGCGTGATTCTCATTCTAAACGTATATTTTGTGTTTTTTTTTAACAATGTAAGTAATAGAAATATGAGAACAGATGATTCATATTATTATTTTCGCTTCATTTAAAGGATTCTGAAATAAAAGTATATTTTTCGATTTTTTAACATTTTTATGTATTGAGCGTTACATTTGCTTTAGCGGTTGTTCTGGGAATGATTTTTGCAAAAAAAAATAAGCCGCAAAAATGAGTAAAGAGCTTGAAAGCACTATACATCTACTCTTCAAGAAGAAAAAATTGTAATAATCAAAGGACGAAATTAAAACTTATGACCACTTTTTTAATTTTGACTTGGGTTCACATGGAAAAATAAAAAAATAGTAGATTTTAAAAAAATTATTTTCAAACATTTATACATGAGTGAAAAGTAGGATTTTCTTTTAAATAAAGCTAATTTTAATAAAATCGATTAATAATTTTAAAAAGTTATATCAATTTCAATTAATTATTCGTAGAAAAATACAACCTACCTAATATATTCTTAAAAATATTGTTTAGGTTTCAACAAATC
The DNA here is from genome assembly GCA_956483635.1 of Panzeria rudis. Taxonomy (NCBI): domain Eukaryota; kingdom Metazoa; phylum Arthropoda; class Insecta; order Diptera; family Tachinidae; genus Panzeria; species Panzeria rudis. The sequence continues at coordinate 29,362,168 of OY101451.1, read as the reverse complement.
CAAGACACCTGAATGCTGATGAAATGCGTTGCGGCAAAGAAACTATGTATTCTATTCTGGTGGTGTAGACCTATAGTCCGCAAACTGTGCTTTGGTATTGCCATTCAGAGACAACAATTGCAATTCCCGATTTCAACTTGTTTTAATATAACAATTTGCTTTGAAAAAATTTTGCTTCTACCGCACTGTGGGGTAGAAGCAAAATTTTTTCAAAGCAAATTAGACATTTCTAAACGGCTAATGTTCTCTATATCAGTTCTACCCTTCCGCTGCTGTTAACTTTTTTTGCCATCCTAAAATTTAGGGATAAATATATTTAACAATATTGTTAACGTAACGCTTAATATATTTTTATATGACCTGAATATTTTTTCAGAACACAAACTACATTTTGAGTTTAATGCAATTCAGCTGTCTAATCTTTGATGTATTTTAATATAAACACAATAGTTATTCACTAAAAAATTTCAATTATATTAAAAAAATATGGATAACATTTAATACATTTTTTAGATGCAAACCATAATTGATTAATGAAACATTTTTCAATGTACTAGGGTTTGGGAATAGAGAATTCCCAAAAAAGCCTACTTTTAATTTCAAGTTTTCGCGGCAAAATCTCAAAAATTTGCCGGGGAAAACGGGAAATTAAAAGTACACGTTATTTCATAAATATATGGACTTTTTTCACAAACATATTTCTAAAATGGCGTAAACGACAGCCAAAATTATTTTGATTCATATAAGAAATTTTTATTATAATCAGTTTTTCTTTAATACCAAAATTTCAAATTTTTTTTTTATATATCACAAAAGTTCGTTTGGCTGACTGTACGACTAAATTTACATGATGAAATTGTTTAAGTTCTCTTTTAAAGTTGCTATGTTTTTCATAATACCCTATTTATCGATGTCAAAGGACATTTTTCATTCTACAATTTCATTTGAAACAAAAAAACAATTTCGAAAACATTGTCCTTCTTTCAAATGTAAATGTAAGAAAGAAAAAATTGCTTCGACATCGATAAACAGGCAGTAAAATGTCTATAAAAACTTTTTAATACAAAATAAAAATGTGAACGGTTCAAACTTATACAGAAATTTCATAAAAATTGCATGAAATTAAAGTCATACCATTTCTCTTAAGCTGAGAAAAAATTTTGCTTGATTCGAAAAGTACATGCGAGATGAATTAAGTAATCGATGTCGCTTAATCACTATAACAGAACAAGTAAGTATCAATTATTACAGTGCTCTCTAATCGTTTCCTTAAGTAAATAATTCGATATTAAAGGAACTTTGAGTGATTTTCCGCAGAATTAGTGAACAAATTTTGGAAAGTGTAGTGAAAATTTTAAGCTCATATAAGCTGTAAGAGCTTTTAGTTTACACTAGTGAAACCCTGAAGGAGATGTTTTAAGATAAATAAAATTAATAATTAAAGACATTTAGACAGACTGTGACTCAGGATATATAAAATTTAGCTCAGCTGAGTATAGTACTGTAGCTTGCTTGTACTTAACGATATGAATCGTCCTAGAAAATGTTCAAGAAAATAAAAAAACATTACGGCAAGTTCTTTATAAAATTTTTATTATTTTTATTTTAGTTAACGCTTTTGCTCTCTTTTTATAATTATGAAGAACAAAACACGTCGCTCCAATTTGGAGCATCTAGCAACAACAGGTAATTAAAAATACTGTTACATTTACGTGATTTGACTTAAGTTTGTAGGGATTCTATGTTGTTTACAAAGACTTGACAAAATTTTTAAATCTAAATCGGTCGAGAGCCATGATTTTTATCTGGGGCCATGTCAGTCCTTTTGCTGATAATTCCATTTCCACGGACCTGCGCCATATTATGCGTGGACGACCTCTGCTTCTGCTTCCCTGTGGATTCCATTGGAAACTGTTTTTGCTATGTCACCATTCTCTTTCCTCAGCATCTCCATTTCCGTTGCATTATCTCGGTGTTTACGGGCATCATATTACATTTCTGTAGTAATTCCTGATTACTAATACGTACAGGCCAAAAAATTTTAAGGATACGTCTCATACATTTATTCAGGAAGACCTGCAGTCTATAGGAAATTCTATGCGTTACCTTCCAGGTCTCACTGCCGTAAAGTAGTACCGATTTCACACTTGTGTTAAATATTTTTAATTTGTGCTTTACCGACAATTGTGAGGACTTCCACACTCGACCGAGGGAAGCATAAGTGTGCTGCGCTTTGTTAATGTGGTTCGTAACATCATCATCTGCACCACCGTCTTTGCTAATTATGCTACCTAGATAAAGGCATTTATCTACCTCTTCGATGATGTTTCCGGTCAGCGTTATAGGGCTGGAATTGTTTGTCGAAATCCTCATAACTTTAGTTTTTCGGAGACTTATTTTCAATCCTACTTTCTTGCTGTTCTCATGAAGTCTGTTAATTTTTTGGAAGCCTTAAAATAAAATGTTTAACTAGTTGGGATGTAGTCGTCAATTTGTCTTTATAGAATCTCCTACTGTTTAATAACTATAAACTCTATTTGCTTGAATTCAGATAAAAATTCTTTAAAATTTCTTTTAGAATTGTTTTTATATTAACTTAATTCTTATTTTAAGTACGAATATGTTTATAAACTTTATACATAGTCGTACTCGTACTGTGTTTATGTTCACTGTTCTGCTCTTGTTGTTGTTTATTTTCATTGCTCGGGCATAACCGACTAGTAGCTCATAAACGCCGCGTACTTGCATGATACAAATTGTATCAATCCTATCAATCAATGAAGTTGTATCAATCCTTCCTTGAATCAAACCCGCATCAGGCTAACTTTTACTTATTTAATCCTGGAACAGAACAGACATGGGAGTTTATATTTTGACTACTTATATAAATTTAATATTTTTACTTATTTGTTTTAATTTAAAATTTATTTTTGTTCATTCCTAGTATTGAACTTAGCTCACCATGTTTGTAAACTAACGCCTTAGACCGCTCAGCTAATGACGTTTGTAGGCTATTAGTCGGCACTGAACGAAAAAACAGAATAACCAACAACAAGACCACAACACAAGCACAACATGCGACTGAAGCTATCAATAAGCAAACAAATACCAACACACTACGACTGTGAAAAATTTTATACTAATAGTAGTACATAATATCACAATCTTTGTACACTATTTAAGAATTCTCAAAGTAAAATACTTCAATTTAGTACGGGGTTCGAAGCTGCACACATCCAATCGATTCGCAGGCGTTTTTATTAAATTTTTGTATTAAACTTATTTTGTTCAAAAATCAACAAAGATAATGCGTCGAATTTAAGGTCGATAATAATCAGTAAAGTGTTGCCGAGTATTTTCAACAAAAGTGCTTTAAAGTTTTTAAAGAGCTTTTAAATATTTAGAAGTACAAACCTACGCTCTTATTTTTTGTATATTGTTAATGCAATTTTAATAATTAAACTAAGTCAAGATATATCTTGACCGTTACCCTTGTATACAAGACTACGGACAAGAACAATTTAAAAAGTTTTAGATTCTAATATTTTTACAAAATTTGATGTGTGAGATAAGAAAAGCAAGTGCAAATATTCTAAAACCGTTATTAATTTAATTTCGTTTTTAAAATAATCCATACTTTCTTAATGTGGAAAATCAAGAGCATGCATTACAGACACACCATTTTGTATACAGAGATTACAAACAGTATTCTCGTTCTTCGTTCTTAACACATAATGGACAGTCTTACACAAAAAAGAACTTAGGTACATTTATTTATAATATATTAAATCATGCTTAACAGTTTTCATTTAAATATTTTTGGATTTATTTTATGGAATATTTTACTCTACTTTCAACGGACATGAAAAAAACAGAGTGAAATGAGAATCAAGCATGTAGGTTTGATTTAAATGTACTAATGTATGTATATAATGTATTGAAATACAGATTCGTATGTATTTCACTTCTATTCACACTCTCTCATTGTATTAGTTCAGTTTTCTGAGCGAAAAATTTTCAAATTCGAAGGTCAATCGTTATAACAGGCAAGTTTTTCTTTTTAGTTTATATCACTTTTACTGACATTTGGTTTTAAAATTCATTAAAACGATTTTTTCCTCAAGTTTTTGTAATAAATAATAAATGATGGTAAACTCTTTCTGTATAAAAAGAAAAATATAAATAAAAAAGGATGGTTCTGCCATGCAACATCGTCGTGAAATTTCTCTCAATAAACTTTTTCTGTTGTGGTTTGAATGGTTTTTTTTTTGTCAAAAGTTAAAATGAATAGATTTGTGCCTTTTAATAAAAAATATCATGGCCTCTATTACACGTGGAGGCATGTCAGTATTGTTTTTTAATTTGTAATTAATGTCAAATTTTTTAAATGTTTCTTGCATAAGGAATAGGAAGAGTATATCAATAACTATGAACCAAACAGACACTTCTTCAGTCAGATTCAGTCAGCTCAGATTCTGCATCAAAATCTTCATTTTTATCTCAGCTAATTTTTTAACGTTATTTATGTGATTTTCCGAGATTTTATTTTTCTTTACTGATCTAGCGATTTCTAATAAATTTTACGGTTTGCTACTAGTTATGCAATTTTTGCGAATTTTTACCATGTACCCGATTATTTACAGCTTTAGCGATTTTTAATCAATATTAGATTTTGCTATCACTCCGCTCCGCTGTTAGCAAGTATTTCCCATGTACTGATATGGATCCGATATCTTGAAAATGCTGGTCCAAGGTTTTACAAAATGAGAAAATTTAATTTTCAAATGAGCATGCTTAGCCAAACATGATTTTTTTAGAACCTTATAAAGGCTATAAGGACTCAACAAATGTTTGGCGAGAAAAATGAAAAGCGGTGGAAAATTGTATACGGTTGCGCTGATGGAAAATCCAAAAATTGATTTCTTGTAATCACTCAAAATGCAGCGGCAAAAGTTGCAAACGCAAATGCAATTTTAAAGAAAAGACGACGACAAAAATTGCAGTGTTTGCAATCTCGGCATTATCTTAGATAGATACGAGGTAGAAATACGTCGATATGTAAGTTTTAACTTTTCAGTCGATTTTGTTAAAATTAGTTCTATTTGAAAGACGAATTAATATGATTTTTAATCATAAATAAATTTTCGTAAAATATTATTTTAAAAGATATGAAATTTCAGCATTCTATGAAAACGCAAGTAAAAAAAAACCCGGATCCGGGGCGGGGCGAGGGTCATGGCTGTAATGACACTCCCCTTAGCTGGCGAAGCACTGGTATTGTAATACACCAAATGCACCAAATGCTTACAAGGCTGTATACTATGAAGTGTCAAACAAATTGCTGGAGTATGGCATTCTTTTATAGTATGATCGACATAATGGCTTTACGGGCGGGACGCCTTTGCGAGCCATCGACTTGTCTTGACAAACATTTTTCTAATATTATTTTGTATGAAGTTTGACAAATGTTAGAAAAAATTTTGGCACGTCAAGACATTATGTTAGCAATATATAATATAGTAAAAATAATATTCTTATATTTGATGAAAACATGTCTGTGAAAAATAAAGAGAATGCAAGACGAAATTTTGCATGTCAACTTTTTCACCCTTATGTTGAAGAATGTAGCAAAAATAAATACTTGACATTTAATTTTGTGAGCAGATCAGGTAGGTATAGAAGCTTTTCTGAACAAAAAAGTAAGTAAGGCGAGGCAAACTAAAGTAAATTAGAATTAGATAATTAGACGTATATATCTGCGATTAGGTAGTTTATATAGTAGTTTATGGGAAATAAATTCCCCCGCCCCTCCAGTTTTTCACATAGTTATACTGGCTCGACAGTGAATATCCTGTAGGGTTTACGTTTAAGGTGTAGATGTGTTTAACACTTTTATGTAAAACAGCGCGAGGATCATTTTTGATGAACTATTCAGCCCGCTTTGTTGCCGATGATGGGGAATTTTTTGCCCCTTATTTATTTAGGGGCCAAAAAGACCCATACTTCGAAGAGCTAGAGGGTTAAAATAGTACATAAAAATGTTAAATGTTGTATTTCACATAATACTGCCGAACACAACTTATACCAGACTACGAAAAAACTCACCGCATCGCCGCTGTTTTACTCTTTTATGCGCTTTACGCAAAGAGCGGAGCCAGTTTATTATTTCGCTTGCGCCTTGCCATTATTTTCACGCTGCGCATAAAAGGAGCAGACGCAAAAAGCGCATTTTCTATTGCGCTTTTTGTTTGCGCAATGCACAAAAGAGCCAAAAGAGCATGAAATGGGCATGGCGCATTTACAAATGTAAAAAAACTTTAAAAAGTAATGGGAATTATTTCCATGGCCGTTATTGCATGCCCCTGTACTTTTTTTTACTTTTTTAAACACACCGTAGGGCTGAGTCTAGGTACTAGGGTATTGATTTTAATCGACTTTTCAATTTCCGAAATTTTAATAATATTCGGATCTGTTCTGTATTCAATGCGGAATAAAAATAGTGGGAACTGTCATTGCATTGTTGTTATAAATATCAACTTGTAACAACAAAGCTTTGACACTTCCGAACATTTTCATTCCGCATGGAGAACAGTACAGGATAATTCATTAAATTATTAAACAAAAGCAATACATTTAGTCCTAAAAAAATAATGTTACTTCTTCCACTTCATATATTTTTTTTCCATCGAACATTTCTCACATTATTAAAAATGATATTTCACTAATCGTAGACGCTGGAGAAATTGAGAAAAATGAATTAAAAATCATTCCCAATTTATTAGATCAATTCTTCGTTTTTTCTAGATACATAAAGTAATATTTTATGAATGCTTTTAATTTTACATTAAATGCCGGCGTTATATTACATTCTATATATTAAGACGAAAACTCTCGTTAACTAGTTTCTTTTGAAATCTCTTTTTTATTTCAAATAACTTTTTCTTCATACTTATATTTCAAGACTTTTGTATCAGCTATTTGGAGTTTTTTCCTTGCTCCCTCTTATTACATTCGGTCTCTTAGTATGAAATAATGTCTGTGTTGAATGGCGCATTTCATATAATTTCAAAATTTTTGGCAGTTTTTATTAAGAAATCTGTAAAAACTCGTTAAAAAAAGAAAATTTACATAAAATTTTTAAGTCGAGTTATTCGATTAATCGGCCTAAATTAATTGAATAAATTTTTACTCGAAATCAAAATTTTTTTTGTTTGATCGAACATTATTTGACTTCAATTAATCGATTAATCGATCAAACATTATTCGAGTGAATACCCTACTAGGTACAAACCTCAATACGTCCGGCTTAGTTACTGGACCGGTAGGTTGGTCGGTATTGCGGTTCATATTTCTGGTTCCGGTCTGTACTGCAAGTGGCGCCGGCAGTGCAGTTCGCACTTCCGGTTTGGGGATGGACCGGAAGCTGGGTTAGTAGTGCGGTTCATATTTCCGGTTCCGGTCTGGACCGGAAGTTAAATCGGCACTGCGGTTCATATATCCGGTTCCGGTCTGGACCGGAATTTGGGTCGATAATGCAGTTTGCACTTCCATTTTAAGGGCTGGACAGGAACTTGGGCAGTAGTGCGGCTCATATCTGTGGTTCCGGGCCGGATGTTTGACTCGTCTAGGGTCACCATATATGTGCGGGATCAAGAAGAAAAAGTAAAGAAAAACGATATAATGCTACAAATCCAAATGTCTTAAAATTATGTCACTACGAAAGACGTATTTTGCAGCGTATTTTGAGCGTACGCAATGCACCGCTCAATATGCGCAATAAAACGAAAACGCTTGCGCTGCGCATACCATTGCTCTTTTTTACCGCTCCGCTCTTTGCGCTTGTGGGCATTTTTAATACGCTTGTAGGAAGTGCGCAATGCGCAGTGAGCAAAAGCTGTGCGAAAATCCGAACTCTTTCTTATAGGTTTAACGTAAGACCACAAAATATACAGAAATACCAAAAGTGACAGGTAAAAAACGTTACAATCAGGTTTATCGATTGTTTTAAAGCCTCTGTTAAAAATAGGCAAATATCGTAACGAACAGAAGAAAATAAACAAAACGAAAACAAAAAAAAACAATTTTAAATATTACTGACTAAACAACATATGTTTAAATTATAATAAAATGTTTAAATTATAATAAAATTAAAGAATTATGGCTTTTATTGTGGCAAAAGAATTTTGTATGTATAAAAGTGTTATAGATTTGTTTTTTTTTAATGTGCGGGTTTTTGCATTGACTTTGGGCTAATGGTTTTTTTTTTGTTTAATACACATGCACATGATTGATTATATGTAAAATTTTGCAGAAATTATACAGATAAAATGTAAAAGATGAATGGAAATGAGTTATAATTAATTATAAATATGGGCTGTGGAAATATATAGAAATTTAATTAGTTTTATTCATTACAAAATCAATTCAGATAGAAAGAAAATAAAATTTAAGGCCAGTGTGTAAGCGAATGTTAATATCTTCCGTCTCGTTTTAATTCTGTATATAATGTGGTAGGGCCCTCAAGATATACTATGTCGAGTCAATATAACTATGTGCAAAAGGAGGGAAAATTTCTAATTTTGGCACAAAAAATATATGTTTCATCATTGCGGTCTGAATAATTCCGAAACTATTGACTTTATAAAAAAAATAATATTCAAGCAGCTTAAAGGTAATTTTGTTTCAAGTTTTTTGTGTTTTGTATGATAAAATCGCAGGAGTAGCGTCTCAAAAACTCTATTTTTCGAAAAAAAAAAATAATTTCACTATTGTAAATAAAATCAATATTTATTCATCGATTTTTCTGAAATATTCTTTATTGTACTTGTGATATACGTGGCGTCATGGTCAGTTAAAAATTGTAACATTTAGCGATTTCCGCCTTTTTTAGAAATTAAAAAAAATATTTCAATTTTGTCTAAAAAATTCTCGACTGAGAAAAAACAAACAATTTTATAAAATTTTTTTAAGCAAAAGAACAATTAAAAACTGTTTATTTAAAATATTTCGTTTTGCCTTGGATTAATATTAAAATTTTAGCAATGAATATATAGAATACCGGCTGCGCCAAGAATGGATTTGCAGCATAACGGGCCTTCGGCCAGTCTTAATAATTTCCTGCTCTACGTATAGCAGCTGCATTAAGTGGAATTTTCTGCCTGGCAGGCCTTTGGCCGGGCTCAAGGACTTTTTCCTCTGCATTGGTAAATAAGCAGATTCGCTGAATAACGATAATTTCCCTAACCGGCTTTTGGACGGTCTTTGTGATATTCTGCCTACCACGCCGCGTTTCTACATAAAAAACTGAAAAGTGTACTTACGGCTTTTTGGATTTTAGTTGACGGTATGTATGCAGGTGTTTTGGGTGATTTTGCTTGAGCACTTAGTCGATCAAGCCATAAACACTTAGACGACAGCAGGCTACCGACTACAATCGGTCAAAATTAAAATACACACGTTTATATGAAAACGATTATTTTGACGACTTCACAGCTACATGACATTACGACCACCGCTGTAGCTGTCGCCAACTTAGCCTAATTTCTATTTTGATTGGCGACAATAAACAGATTATTGCTGCCAACATAATGAGAAATGTGAAATAAATTAGCGCTTAAATTTTTTTTGAAACTAAAGAATATGCAAATGGTTGAAAATAAAAAAAAAACACATAAGGTAATAGCTCTTTCAAAAACCTGGCTCCGGAGTTACGGGCTTCAAAACTTTTATTTTTAATTGGTTATAACCCGTAGAATATAGAACACATATAAACGATATTGGTATCATTTCAAAGTGCTCTAAAATGCCTTTCTATTAATACATTCATTTTTAAAATCGTTTAACCCATTGCTAGTGAAATGCAATTTTAAAATTTTATTATCTGAGTGTTCATGTAAAAATACTATTCTCTTAAATAGTGCCCGATTCAACGATACTTGAGCTTGTACACAGTTTTATAGAGAATCTTGCTAGCTTTCATTTGGTATATACTTGATATCCGTTATCGATAAATACGTGAGTTATGGAGCTTTGAAAATGAGATTTCAAAAATAAATTAACTCAAGCTCATTTTCAAAGAGCCAAAGCTCACGTGTTTCATCGATAACGGCTATCAAGTATAAACCAAATGAAATCTTGCAAGGTTCTCTATAAAACTGTATACAAGTTTGAGTATCGTTGCATCGGGCACTTTTTAAGATAATGGTATTTTTACACGAAAACTCAGATAAAATGTTAAAATTGCATTTCACTCGCAATGGGTTAAAAGATTTTCAAAATTTATATACCAATAGAAAGGCATTTTACAGCACTTTGGAATGATACCAATATCGTTTATATGCGTTTTCTATTGTAGGACTTATTACCTATTAAAAATAAAAGTTTTGAATCCCGTAACTCAGGAGCCTAGAGAGAGCGCCGAAAAAATTACACTAAAATTGCTAGGCCAAGAAAACCTCTTGTCATTTTTTTAATTTTCAACGATTTTGGTATTCTTGACTTAATTCAATAGATTTTTTTCTTTAACAGATAAGACCATCACAAAATTCAAGTATACATACATATATTAAAAATGCAATAACAATAAAGAGATATAAACAAATAAATTGATTTGTTTTTATATTGTTTCGAGATATATGTATGTTTGGAATAAGCGATTTTATTTTTATATTTGATAGTGGCACCACTGAAATCTAGACATCTACAGCAAACAGCTGAAACGTCAAACTTAAATGTCAGCTGTTTATTATGTAGCTGCCGCGTCCAAAATTATTACGTAGCTGACTACACGACGACAATTGAAGCCAACAGCATTTGTTGTCGTGTAGCCATGTGTTTACAGCTTCAGTCTTTTTAGGCGACAATGAATACATAATTAGCAAACATTTTTGGTGATTTTCGCTTTTTTACGGTCTTTGGGCATTAAAACCCCCAAAAATGGGCAATTGAACACTAAAGTGCCTTACTTGGTTGTTAGACCCTTTGTTCTAACAAGGCTTTTATAATATCATGTCTTAACACCATTTCATGTTTAATGTACACGGCATGTTAAACTTAACAAAAATTGTTTTGTTAAGTTTGTTTTTTAATTTAATTTAATTTAATTTTGTCTGTCATTTGTGGCAAGTTTAATTAGAACAGAGTTCCAATTTTTAAAGGACAATTTACATATTTAAACGATTTGTTTAACCGTTTGGCGATAAATTTATGAAATTGTTGATGTGGCAATATAGCAAGTTGACAATGGATATATGACGTACGTTACAAAGGTAAAATCAGGCGAAAGACAAGTCGAAAGATAGTGGGACGCTTATTCGGATGAAAGTGAGAGACTGGTTATTGTTCGATTAAGTTTTCATTCGATATCCTGGGACAGGCAGTTAACTTAACATTTATTTCTCAAAATAAATTAACGAAAAAAAATTTCTATAATACACTGTTGGGCAATCAAAAATTCATTTGTTTTTTTATTCCTCTTTGCGCTTTTTGTGTATTGTAACAAAGATATGTAGTCAAATTTAAACAAAGTCATTAACAAGCAGTCACCGAATCGTACAATCGTTAGTGCAAACAACTTAATAAATTGACAATATAGCGACTGCTGTTATTGTTAAAAGTTACAGAATTGCACTACTGGGCACTATACGATTAATATATTTATATTTTTCTCGACTTTGTATTTTTACAATATTTTTATGTTTCTGCCTCAAAATTTTGCAAACTTACAAAACAAAATTTAGTACCACTGAAATGGTACTAATATTTAATAAACTTTGGCAATACTATAACTTTGTTGGATAAAAGAGTATATGCCAGGATTCCATAGAACACTGAGGATGGCACATAGCCGAAACCGGTCTGTTTACAAACCAAATTTGATGTGGGATGACGGAAAATCGTTCCAAATTCGGAAGAAAAACACAACACCCAGAGAAATATGTTTTAGCTTCGATTAAAGAAAAACATAAGAAATGTGTAATACTACAAAACGAATTGCGCCAGTTTCAAAAATATCTGTATACACCGCTGTTTTTCAAACTTAATGAAACAATATAAGAATTTGTAGAGCATTTCATTAGTCTATGATAATTCTTTAGAATTTGCACACTAGCTATATCGGAACGAGTCACTATGTAATGGTTCGAAACTTTCAATGTAATACCTCTTTATCTATCAATTTTGGCTATAATTAATATAACATTATTTTCATTAAAACCTTTGCGGACGATAAATCGAAATTAATAAAAAAACATTGTTAACTTAACAAGTTTAAGCAATAAAATTTCGTATCAATATAACAGCAATAAAGAACAAAGTTTGACTGATATTGTATATTAAAACACTTGTATTAGTAAAATCATGTTAAACGCTAATATCTTTGCGCACACAACAAAAGGTAAAATAAAATAAAAAAAATGAATATAGTATGTACGTATATATTTATAGAAAGTAATTTACATTAATTACTGATTTGACTTTACCTCTGCTGCCATATGTTCAGTCATTTATGTTAATGAACGCATTTTATGATATAATAATTTTAATATTATGAGCATGACATGATTTTTATTATACTTTGACTTTTAATAATTATTATGATTATAATCAATATTATAATTGAAATTATTAAGTATTCATTTTTTCATAATGAAAGTAGAAAAAGGGTGTTTTCTTAAAGATTCGCAATCTTAAAACAAAAAATTAAAATATTACAACAATTTATAACAAAAATGAAACTGGCTTTATTGGAAAGATAGTTTTATGACAATAATGTTTGAATGTGACACAATCTGGGCTCAAATCGTTACATCCGTGAACGTAAAAAGGGCATTTTCGGATTATGACATACGTGTACGTGCTGTAATCCCATACAGTGTATACGATTGACGTGTCACGTAATTCATTTTAGTACGATTACCGATACGATCACGGATGTGACGATTTAAGCCCTGGATTCCTCAGTAATTGCGGTCTTATTTCTCCGAAAATTCGCCAAATATTGTGTCCCAAGCATTAACTCGTCTCTGGTTTATCAGCGTAGACAGTGTCAAAAAGGCCCCAGTTGCCTATTACTCCTGTCGGAGGATGTTTGCCTGCAAATGGGGCCTAAGCCCTAACATGCTTAAATGGATGTACACAGCAATTGTTCGGCCCATATTGACTTACGGATCGATAGTATGGTGGCCCGTCATAAGCAATAAATATGCGATAGATCAACTATACAGGATACAGAGATCTGCTTGCATTGGGATTACTGGATGTTTGGGTACTAGTCCTTCAGAGCGCGGCAAGACTAGCGGCATCTGGGAGGTGGAGACCAAGGGCCTATGGGCATGCCAGAATCCTAGGTTAATTACCAGGAAGCCCACCGATTACACGGTACCTCATATGGACTTGGACAGTACGTTCAAAGTCCTTATTCCATCCAGACGGGAGTAGAAGGGGGGAAACATAGAAAAAGACTTCAACTTCAGGATGTATACCGATGGATCAAGAATGATCTGCGGTTTGGGCTCTGGAGTCTTCTCGAAGGACCTTGGAATAAAACTCTTCTTCCGACTTCTTGATGATGCTAGTGTATTTCAGGCTGAAGTATTGGCTATAAGGGAGGCGGGTAGGGCGTTGATTGACAGGGGTGTCCTGTCTCTAAAGTCACACACTGTTTTTCAACTCTAGTTAACCAATGCAAAAACGTATTATCCAGATTAGGTAGTGAGACTGACGTGAGCCTCGTCCCGCGCAACGAACAGGTGGATAAGCTGGCCAGGTAAGGATCTGCTATGGACGTCTCCACTGCTGAATCGGTAGCCATGCCGTTTGGTACTATTAGAAGTTGCATTCTCAAATATTACCGGCAGAAAGCTGAATATAGGTGGCGCAAGTTGAGCACGTGTAAGGTACCTAGGAGAATGTGGCCTTGCTACAACGATAAGCGCACAATACAATTAATTAACAGAAACCGTAGGGACATCTCGAGGATTGTCGCAGTAGTGATGGGGCACTGGGCCATCGGCACTGGGCGATCGGCAGACATGGTAGCAATGCATTCTGCCGTAGTTGCCGGGATCAAAGCAAAGAAGAAACAGCCTTCCACTTTTTTTGCGAATGCCCGGCCTTGCACCTCTCGGGACACAAATTCTTGGGCAACAGCATACTAGACGAACTTTCAGAGCTATCAGGGATAGGTATGGGTGACCTGATTAGGTATCTCAATGCGATGGGTTAGATCTAGTATCTAATAGAAAATCCGTGGCCTCGGTTCGGACCTACATTGGTTGACACTGACGTGTGTTGTGATCTGTCAAAACGGAATCTTATTGATTCTATTTGAATGCTTGTGCGTAACAGGCAGCCACGTAAACCAACCAAACCGTCAGCGTTGACAAGCGATTTGGTATATGTACAAAGAAATGTTGGCATAGACCGCACAATCCTCCTAGCGAATGATCAGGACCATTTCGTCAAATAGCTATAAATTATTTCAAAAAACCATACACAAGATTCATTAACAACAAAATTTACTAGCTTTGCTGATATAACTGTATTCATTATAAAATAGCAAACCAAAGTTACCACAAAGCAACTGTAGCTGTGAAATCGGTTGACAAAGAAAATATTATTGGCAAGTCAAAGATGTGAACATCAAAAAAGTACTATTTTATATCAGACGTAAAAGCCTCAATAAGAGTTTCTACAAAATATAATAAAGTGGCCATAAAATAATGTGTTCTCATTTTATAATTATCCCTACAGTAAATGGAAGTGACATAAAACACTCACGTGACCGGTCCACAGGTGGTATTGACAAGTCAGAGTTCTAACACTGCCTATGAAGTAGATCAGTCACTTTTACCTAGAGATGGCCTAGGATGAGGTTAATTGAGACTTTGTGTGCACTTTGTGACTTGTCACTGAACTATATTATGGAGACACATTCGGTGAAGAATAATATAAATTATATATAAATATTATTCCGACATTTAGCTGTAATAATTGATTCATAATTTAAAGTTTACTTTTTTTTACTTTTTATTCTTACAAATGCAAGTGGAAATTGTATTTTATTTCTAAGCAGAGTCTTTGATGGGATTCGAACCGATAACCTATGGCATGACAGGCTAGCACACTATCCACTCGACTACAGGGGATAATTCAAAATACTGATCGAATTCAGTGCTAAGAATCGTTTTGCCACTTCGGCCATGTAAAATGTTTTACATCTTGCCATTTTTTTTATTTACATCCGATTTCTAACTTATTTGCTGTATTATATGCCTTATAAGATCATGCTTAGTTGTATACTCATTTGAAAATGTTAATTTCTCAATTTTCCAAATAACATGCGATTTATAAAACTTTTTCTTCGTTATTTAAAGAAACAAAATTCAAAAAATCTAGCAAAAATTTCATGAAATTCTGCCTTCTGAGTTAAAAAAATTCAATTTTGAAATTGAAATTTGAAGAAATGTTGAATTTTGGACAATTTTTTGCTAAAAAAAAGCACCCGCACTCTTTCCATTATATATAAGAAATATCTTTTGGAACATATAACAAATGTATATTTATCTGAAAGGTATCTCTACAAACGTGAATCGACAAATAATTGAATTTCCTAATATAGTTTAACCTGGGCACTTCTAAATACGATCTATTTTAAATTGAAATTTTTAATTTAGTCCACATGATCTAATATCCCAAAGCTGGGATTCGAAATCAATTGCCATATCTGCTAACCTTTATGTATTCGTAGTTATTTGGAAAAGTGTTAAATCGTCTTTGGATAAAGTGTGAACGCTATGGGCAACATTGTACAGAATTGCATTTTTTTGGATTAAAATCTATAATTCTTTTTCTCTAGTATGATCTATATTTAGCACTAAATATTAATTATACGCCACGTTGACGATTATCTTACAAGGCAAGTATAACGTGACCAGAAGGTCTTTCCAGGAAGCGGGACAAGAAAGATTGAAAAGCGATATTCTGAAGAAAAGTACGACCAAAAAGCGGAATTTTATAAAATATCTTGTGGAAGGCGGGATGATGTAATATCTCTCCATTTCTATGATAATCTGAGTATACACATGATTTCTTTAAATATATGCAACTATACAGTTCCACATCATTACTTGAAATGCCAAACGTAACTAATAAATAATTCAAAATCGCATTGTTACTTGTTACTGCGTATTACATCGAGGCGCATGCCCATACAAATTTTCATACCTTTGTCATAAAAATCTACCAGACTAAAAACGAAAAAAAAGGAGTTTAAATTCAGGAACTTGAAGTACATACATATTTTATTTAAATTTCTCTCCTATAAAATTCAAAAAAGTAGATACATGATTTTCCATTTCAGCTAATGATATGTACTTAGAAAAAGGATAAAAACTTAAAAACGTGAATTTTTAGAAGTTTTCTTTAAATCATCATATATAATTTCTACGTTACGGTGAAACTCTGAAATACCAAATGAAATCTACTGATGAGATGGCATTAGCACGCAAGGAAATGCAAGCATGTTGATGAACTAACCCACAACTAAGAAATTTATGTATTTTTGAAATATGAAACAAAAATTTTGTAAATTGCTTTAAGGTTAAAGAACACGTGATATATAAATTCGTTTAGACCCAACAAAAATAAGAAAATTCTGGCTTACAATGAAAGTGAAAAAGTCTGAAGTTATCGTTCCTATAAAATTGCTTAAATTCAGTTTATAGTTAAAAGAATATTTTCGATCACAAGCAATTTCGTATGAAAAAAATTCTGTCATGCAAGTTTGGTATTTTTTGTCGGATCTAAGCATCTTATGTTTTATATATTCGGCACAAAATTAGTTTAGCGTTTGGCTTTCAAGAATTTTTCTTAATTTTTTTTTCATCTTAATGTAGAAATTCTTAAACTGAAGTTATGAATTTTAGTCGAAGTCCATGGGTTTGAATCCAAAAATTTGTGATTATTCTGGATTATTCTGACGTGACTTCATTATCACAATTACACTGACGTGGTAGTATACTAGACACTATTTCGGCTGCTTATATTTCCCAAGTTCCGTTTGTAAGTGCACTGAAAATATTTTTGATTTTAGTTTAATGTAGTAGTTTGTTATTTATTGTAATTTTTTGTTGAAAACAAAACGACAAATCTTCATAAAAACTAAATTGTTGGAATGTCATAAATTAGCCTTAAAAACTTACATCTATACAAAAAGAAAAAAACGTCATATTTTACTTTTTGGTAAAAAGTATAAAACTAATTTTAGCTTATACCTAAGCTAATCAATGTAGAAAAAAGAGATTATATCAAATTAATTATGAATACAAATTAATTATTAATTTTCCTATATCTTTAGAACTATAATAGTGAAGCTCTCTAAATTTGAGGTGTTTAGCTCTTAGAACAAAATAAAAGTTCAAACAAAGTCTTGGACTTATAGTAGTGGGGAAACGGGCACCAGCCATACAAAGTAATTATTAATTTTCCTTTATTTGAAGAACTACCAAAGCGAGACTCTTTGAATTTGTTGTACGTTAAACTTAGAAAGCTGGTGGTATAATAGGAGAGAGAGACTTGCACCTACCATACAATATAATTTGTAGTTTCCTATACATCCAAATTTGATTTACATTGCACTTTAAATAAAATCCTGGTGGCATAGGAGGGAGGATACGGCAGTACAAAAAAGTCATGTATTAATTTTCTGATATCATCACAAGGTTGGGGTAGCGAAGCACACCGGGTTGAACTACATAGTTGCTGCATAAATATGAATAGCAGATCATCTGCAAAGCATTAGAGAGGATTGGAAGTTTGATGGAGAAAGTCATTGAGAAAATAAGAAATGCGGTAGTCCAAAGAACGAAGCCTTATGAGATACCACATATACATAGCAAAAAAAAATTATGTTTCTTGAAGCAGTATCAAAATTTCGTGCCTTCCACATGCTTTGTTTTGAAGCGCTTCCGACGATGCTAAATAAGAAGGCAGAGATCTCTCAGTGTTCATATTGTTTAAACTACGAAATTAGTCAGATTTTTACATTTAAACGAGACAAAATTTAATATTAAACAAAATCTTAATTTTAAATGAAATTTATTTGCTGGAGTTTAAGCAATTGTCTATATGCAGCATTTCGTTGGTGCTTTACCAACTCATCAGTAGACTTCAAACACAATTTTGAACATTTACAAACCCTTTATCTTATGTACAAACTTTTAAGAACCATTTGAGAATTTACAAATATATAAATGATTTTCAAAAAATAAGCATAATAGGCTTTGAAACTTATACAAAACCCAGCAAATAATGTTTTATTCGATATGAATCTATTTTATTTTTATTTTTCTACATCTTCATACAGATTGAAATCTATTGGATAACAATAAAAGTATTTATAAGGCAAAATGAAAAACGAAAATGGTGCATATAGACAACTGCTTAAACTCCAGCAAGTAAATTTCATTTAAAATAAAATTATGACAATATGTCAAATAATAAATTTCTTAAACAAAATCTTAATGGCAATCATTATAGCTTTCAACAAATTAGTTTCTAAAGAATTGTCGAACGCATTGTTTCAAATAAACACTAACAAATTCAAAAGCTCTTAACACATTAAAAGAATACTTTTTTTTTTTACATTTTTCACTTCCCTGCCAACATTTGGAAGTGTAATTTCTGATACACTTTCTAAAAAGTGACTTCTTTAACACATCTAAATGTTATTTGACAAATTTTACAAAAACAAATATATTGATATCGAATATTAATCTTCTTTTTATATATATTAGTAACAACGATAAGTTTGAAGAAGTCACTAAGAAGTTTATTATAAATTTGTACAAAATGTAGTAAAAGCGACGCAATAATTTGTATGAATGAAGTTAACTAACGAAAACAAAAATAAAAAAAAAAGTTAATGTACATATACATTAGGGTGGAGAGTCAGATTTTTTGCCAATTTCAATTTCGAATAGCAAAAAAAGGTTGCATTTTATTTTTAGATACATGGACCTACCTTTAGCCCTCTACCGCAGCATCAAGATTTTGAATATGAGATCAAATTGATATATTTGTGAAACATCATATGATGCAACATTATAGATTCCTCATAGCTGTTATAACTCATTACACTCAAAATATCCACTATTTTATACATACAAGGCCAGATTTTAAACAAACATAAGATGAAATAATTAAGCATATTTTCGAACCTCTAAGTCTTTGAAATATCTTGTAAAAAAAACATTTTCTAAGATAATTTGAGGTCGCTGAACATAAAAATGATATTAATTTATTTTTCTTTATGCGAGTTTTCCCGATATTTGCGAAAAACAAGTTTTTTTTTGGTTTTTTTAGTTGTTTCGTTTATTGGCAAATATTGCGCGAACGGCTCATCTGAATAAAATAAATGGCACACTGTTGTGTAGATATCTCTCTATTCCTTCATTCAATATACTGATTGTGCCGATATTATAAAAAAATATAGAGGTACAGGCCTTGAAAGTTTACTAAAGTAAATTTTAGACCTTTCCCAAAAAACCATCATTTTAAATTGCTCCATTAAGATGAAAAAATATACTAAGTATATTTTTTTGGGCTGTACTTCAAAGATAATTTTGTGACGATCACATGATGGAAGCAATCGCTAAATTCTGATAAAAAATAAGAACGTTATTAGCCCTTAGGCGAAAACAGCTATATTATTTTTTAGTTATTTTTCATACAAAATTAATTTAAATCAGTTTGTATTAGAAAAAATTTTTTTTTTATTGAAAATAACTTTTCTCACTTAATGGCTTATAACTTTCTTATATTTTGTCAGATCTCCTCGATCTTACTCTTTTTTCATTCGACACAAAACTGTTGTTTAATGAAGTAAATTACAATAAAATTCATATAATTTCTCTAGCCGTGGTAGAGGGCTAAAAGATATGTCGCAAAAATTAAAAAAAATTGTTTTTGTATATAATTTAGCTAGATGCATCATTCCGGAATCGAAATTTATTGGATAATTTTTTTTTTCCTTCATACACCAATGCTTCACTCTAATATACATACCAGTATGTACATTAATTTCGAATTTTGATCATATGTAATGATTATTTAAGTTGCCTAAAAAATCGAGAAAATAGTCACTTGAAATTTGCTTTCAAAAACACTATGTATGCTTAGCTTATTGCACGGTTTATTCTAATTAGTTTTATTTGTACTCTACTGGAAAAAAGTTAAAAAAGTGTATAGTGTTATTAATACAAAAAGTTAAATAAATAAATAAAAAGACACAAAATAGTGATAAAAGTTGAAAGTGTGTAATTATTTAATGCTAAGTTAAATATTAATTTCTAAAATTTATTATGTAGCAAAGTTACAAAAAAAAAAAAACAATAAAATTATAAAGATATCGATAGTTTTATGATTACATTATTATGTAGGTATTATTACGTCCATACATCTTTTTTGTGTTGTTAAATATTGTCAACATACCTCACGCACGGGTGTATAGCACTTAAATGTGTCAATACTTAACCCTCTGCGACTGACGTGACTTCATTATCACAATTGCTCTGACGTGGTAGTACACTAGACACTATTTCGACTGCTTATATTTCCCAAGTTCCGTTTGTAAGCCCACTGAAACTATTTTTGATTTTAGTTTAATGTAATAGTTTCTTTTTTATTATAATTTTTCGTTAAAAACAAAACGACAAATCTTATTAAAATTGAAATTTTTGCCATGACATAAATTACCCTTGAAAAACTTACATCCATACAAAAACAAAAAAAAAACGTCATATATTATTTTTTTTTGTAAAAAGTTTTACATTAATTTTAGCTTATACCTAAGCTAATCAATCGAGAAAGAAAAGAGTAATATCAATGGCTTAATAAAAATTTACAACGTTTTTTTGGCAGGTCTACCTCAATACTGACGTGATAGACTGGTAGACACTTGTATGTTCACATCAACGCGTGCGCTCATTTCAATTGCTTTATTCGCACTAATGTACGCATGAGTACGTAATAAGAAGGTACTGAATATACCATAATCAATATTTGTATAATTATGGCGGAAAACAATGTTTTCTGTTTACTGGTGTCTGCTAGACTACGACGTCAGTCGCAGAGGGTTAATATTGTACATATGTAAGTATTAAACAAAATTTCATTTTATCACATTCAAAGAATTTCCACTGAAGTCCGTTTAAATTTCGTTACTTCTGCGGAACGTCAAAACGTTACTAATTTCAAACTTCTCAATGACAACAATTCGTCACCTAAACAAGAAACTATTCGAGCATGCCTTTATGACTCTAAATAGTTTCATCTGGTATATATTAACATATTTGCTCGCGTCTTGCCGAACGGTGACACTTTTATGAAAAGAAAGCAATTATCAATGTGACAGTTTTGCACTTCATGCTGTTTTGTTTTAGTGACAGTTTCTATAGAATATTGCTTGAAATATAGAGATTTATAATAAAACGCAATTTGATTTGCCTGTAATTTAATGATGATATAGTTGGATGACGGAATAAACCCATGAGATATGATTTTTGCGCATTTTTAATGCTGCGAATGAAGCACTGCGTTATGTCAAAAACAAGAGCTCCCAAGTGGAATATCTCAAACAAAAATCGTTGCAAAATAGTTCACCCAAAATGGCTTAATGAAAACTGCCTACATACTTGATTTTTAGTTCAATATATTTTTGATCCGCATAGTTATTTTATCAGAACCAAAATCATTTCTTCTTTGTTATTGTAAAACCAACATCATCTTTAATGACATTGTTATTTGTGGCGTCGGATATTGTTTTTCGGTCCCTTTTGTTGTTGCCATTCGGCTATTGTTATTATTATCATTGGGCTGGCTTCTAATGCTATTGTTTGATGTACATATTTGTTTATTTTTGTTTTGTTGATTTAGCATTCGTAATAATATTATTCAAGCATGTTTATTAATGAATGCAAACGACACGAAAGTGAAAATAATTTTATCAGAAATTTTGTTTGTCTATCTAACTATTGTGTGGTTTGTATGTATGGATGTGTGTGACAATATGTTTATCTACCCTGCAAACATTTGTTATTGAAGCTGTCACTTAAACGTAACAGCAAGAAGTGCAAAACTATCATTATGGAAAATATTTCTTTTCATAGAAGTGTCACCGCTCGGGAAGAACCGAGCAACTACGGTTATACCTACCAGACGATACTATTTGTTGGAAGTGTTCTTTATACTTGGTTTTTGTTGCTTAAAAAGTTAGTGTGTCGCTGTTGTTACCTTCTGCAAAATATTCTAATTAACTCTTTAGTGACTGATATTAAAATTTGTAGAAGGAAGTTTAGATGTGTTAAAGAAGCCACTTTTTAGAAAATGTGTCAGAAATTGCACTTCCAAATGTTTGCAGGATATTTTTTTATTATCAATAACCCAGATAGCATTTTTAAAAATTGTTAATCAAATTCAAGTCCTTTTTGACTCATCGGGGCGAAAACCAGAATATTCGCTCTTTTTTCTGATCAATAAATGATACTTTTGTCGGGAGAAAATGGTGCCATACCTGCTACTCTTCTGGAAGTCATTAATGACTCATTCCTTGATCAGTTGCGAGTCTCCTTCGGGTCATATTTAAGCCCTTTTGTAATCACTTTCAAGTCATTTGCGAATCACATTTAAGCCCTTTTGTAATCACTTGCCTCAAAAGACCAGTAATATATAAGCCTCCATTGGGAGCTACGAATGGAGACTGGGCAAGAGCTGACACTGAAAAAGGTTCTTTATTTGCAAATCACTTGCAGAAAGTATTTACTCCAAATACGTCTGATACTATAGTTTAGCTGCCACTATTCGTCGCTATAACAGATGTTACCTTGAGGTTCAATATTTGTGAGATTGAGCACTGTATTGCGGGCTTAAATTTGAAAAAAGCCTCAGGCGCTGATAAAATAAGCAATAAAATGCTCTTAAAGCTACCCTATACTGCAAAACAGATAATTCTACTTATTTTAAACGGCATTTTGCGCCTCAAATGCTATCGCGCAAAATGGAAGGTTCCGCTGATTACCATGATACCTAAGCCAGGCAAAGATCATGCGAAGGTGGATTCCTATAGGCCTATGAGCCTATTATCTCACATGTCAAAACTATTTGAGAAGCTACTTATGAGTAAGCTAATACCCATACTGAATGGTACTGGATGCATTCCAGACCACCAATTCGGTTTTAGGAGACAACGCAGCGCTATTGAACAAACACATAGACTCGTGAATGTGGTTAAAAAAACCTAAGAGAAAAATAATTATTGTTCTGCGCTCTTCATCGATGTTTTTCAGGCATTTGATAAAGTATGACACGAAGGTTTATTACATAAACTAAAGCAAAACCTACCCGCAAACAGCCTTAAGCTTTTAGAAAGCTATTTAACTTAGCGGAAAATCGCTGTTAAAGAAGGCAATATTCTAAGCCCTCCACAACTGATTGAAGTAGAAGTTGCACAATGCAGCATCCTCGGTCTTGTACTAATTCTGATATATGCCTCTGACTTGCCGGTAAGTAGTAACATACACATATCAACATTCGCTGATGATACAGGTTCTCTATGTGTTCACAAAAGCCATCAAGAAGCTTTCCGCGAACTGCAAGAGTATATACCCCAGTTGGAAAAATGGCTAAAACAATGGCGGTTAAAAATTAACGAACAAAAATCTCTACATACATTGTGTAGAGAAACCTGCCCACCTATTTACTTAATTATTTATTTAATTAATATCTCGGTGTTCATCTCTATCTTTGTCTAACCCCTACGATAAATGGAACTGACACAAAACCAGTCACTTGACCGGTCCCCTGGTGGTAGGGACCAGTACGAGTTCTAACACTTCCTATGAAGCGGACCAGCCACTTTTATATGGCGATGGCCTAGGATGGGGTTAATTGATACTTTGTATGCACCTTGTAACTTGTCTCTGAACTATCTTGTAGAGTCCCAATCGGTGTAGAATAATATACATTATATATAAATATTATTCCAAAATTCAGCTGTAATTATCGATTAATTTATTTTTTTATTGTTATGCTATAAACACATTCGCCACAGCAGGCAACACGGCTACACGACTACAAATGCTGTTGGCAGCAATCGTTGTCGGGTAGTCAGCTACTTAATTATTTTGAACGCGGCAGCTACATCGTAACCAGCTGACATGTTGTTATTGCAGTACATATTTCAGTGGTGCCACTTTCAAAAGTTTTACTTGTATAAAAAACCCCTAATTAAAAATGTTCTTACATCTTGCAAAATGTAAAAACAAATCAATTTATTTCTTTAAAACCTATTGATTGTTATGGCACTTTTCATACTTAAATTTTTTTATGTTTTTTTCTGTTTAATAAAATAGGATATTGACTTAAGTCAATTATACCAACATCGTTGAAAATTAAAAAAAAAAAACTTATGAGGCAGTAGCTTTTTTTAACCTTATAGTTTTAGTGTAATTTTTTTTGGTCTCTTTTGGCTCCGGAGTTACGCGGTTCATATTACTACGTTTATACGCGGACTATACGCAAATAAAAATATTTGAAAATTTATAAGGCATAGCAAAATACAAAAACTTGGTAGCATTTTTATAGAAGAAGTTTGTATTCTTACAAAAAAAATAAATAAAATAGTTGAAATGTATAAAAGAACAAATAATTATTTGTTTTAATTGTCATTATTTTGTTTTATCAATATTTTTCGCGAAATATTTTTCTATTTAATGCTTTTTATTAACAAAGCGGGGCAGCCAGCACCAACTATTTTATTTGCAAATAGTGCGTTAATCGTGAATAGTTTTCGTGAGTTAATAAGTCGCAATAAAACAATTATATGGCAACAATATACAGTTTTATTTGCAAATAACCCGTGCGTATAAACATAGTAAATATCGTTTATATCCGTTCTATATTGCAGGACTTATGATCAATAATATATTAAAGTTTTTAACCCCGTAACTCCGCAATCAGGAGAGAGCACAGAAATAAATTACACATAAATTTGTAGGTTAAAAAGGGCTATTACCCTGTGATTTTTTTTTTAATTTTCAATAATGTTGGTATTTTTGACTTATTCTATCGGCTCTGTTCGCTAAACCGAATCCGAGTAAATTTCTTGGTTTCCAAAAATAAATAATGCCCCCATTGATGTATTTTAAATCGTATATAGTAAATTAATTTCAGATATGATATTTTAAGCTCTAAAAAATATGAAATTGCAGAAAAGTATGAAAAAAGTGGATTTAATTTTTCTAAATCGAGCGTTTTTAAAACGATTCGTTTTACAGAATAGGCAGGTATATAACAATAAAACAAATAAAGTTATTTATTTAAAAATTCTTGATGCATATATTATAACATTTAAATTTTGTAATTTTCTTTTTTATTTTACAATAAAAAATATTTCTCTTCACTAATTTGCTTAACATATATTGTTATATTATCAACACTGTTTTTGTTTTGTAGCCAACAAAAATAGAAATAAGTTTAATTTGACTACACGACAGAAGTAGCATGGACAACAACCTGCAGTCGTGTAGCCGTGCAGTCGCGAAAATAATAATTTTCATATACACACATGTATTCTATTTTTGACAGGTTGTAGTCGGTAGCCTGCTGTGGCGAATGTGTTTAATGGATTACAAATCCAAGTAGAAATTGTATTTTATTTTTAAGTGGTGTCTTTGATAGGACTCGAGCCGGCAACCTCCGGCATGACAGGCTAGTACACTACTCACTCGACCACAGGGGAACTTATATTTCAATGTTATACATACCAGTTAAGCTCTCATTGAAGGGAGACAATTAATATTATATAGATACTATGTGATAGGCCTTAGATCCAGGTGCATCGAATTTGTTCACTGCCGTTTACTACAATACTAGCCGGAGTCCCAAATAAATTATTTGAAAATGGTTAATATGTCACCATTTACACAATATGTCTTTTTTCGCCATTCACTAGTCCTTATTTTTGGTACCAGTCTCATCTTCTCAAGTCATAGGACGAGTACTTTTGGATCATTTGTCACCAAACTTTCCGCAGGGACATGGAAGCCACACGTTAATGCATAGGTGGGCAAATTGAAAATAAAAGCGGCTCAAATGAATTGGCTCATTGGAAGGAACTCTCTTCTAAGCATAAATTGTAAACTTCGTCTATACAATTCGATTCTAAAACAAATATGGTACTACGGTACTCACACTCTAAAACACTTTTGTTGAAAATTAGGTCGATAATAGTCGGCAAGACTTTACAGATTATTATCGACCTAAAATTACACACGCATTATTTTTGTTTTTATTAAAAAAGCGATTGGCTGCATGCAGATTTGAGCCGCGACCTCCTGACTGATAGTCTGACATATCTACCATTCAGCCATAGCCGTATTATACTTCATGTTACATTTTTTCCACTTGGACTAAATATGTTTAATTTGAAAGGTTTTTTCTTTAATAAAATAACTATAAAAAATCTATGTAATTTTAGACAAGGAGAAATTTCCAGCACAAATTTAGACAATATATGATCGTAAATTTTAAGTAATGTTTTAGAGTGCAGCTATGCGGTACTGCCTCGGTATGAAATGCAGAGAAAATTCAAAGGCGATAAAATAAAGTGCCATTGGTTAAGACTGTGTTTTCTAAACATGTGACAAGATACATAAAAAACCTTGAGTTGTATCAAAATCCCCTAGCCTGAAACATCATTAGAGGCCACAGTCGACTGAGAAGGAGGGACACTCTTGCTCTCAGCCGAACACGAACGATGTAAGACAACCAAAGAACCAACCGCTGAAACAAATATTTTTGTCTAGCATTGGCTGGATTTAAAAATTAGAGTTTTAGAGTTAAGATTTGATTACTGAGTGTTAGTTCAATTTTATTGAAGATACAAGAAATAAATATAACCACAAAATAAAAGTTTTATCAAAACTAAAGAAAAGAATCGCCTAAATCGTAAACATTAAAAAAAGAATTTTTCTAAAAGATTATTTTAGAAGATCCTTTTTCTTAAACTATTGCAATAAGTAATAAAATATTGTAACAAACTGGTTTATTTTTTAATTAACACATATTTATGCATTGTTTTTTGTATCTTGATTTAGTTCAGGAATTGTTATATATGTTATGTTATTGATTTTTTTTACTAAAAAACTCAAAATAACAAATAATTTATGCAACTTTATTTATTGAAATTACTTAATTTATGAAAAATCTTTATTAATCGCTTAACCGATAAATAACGAAATAAACCAATTAAAAGAAAGCCTCGAATAATTAATCGAGCGATTAACCAATTAAAGTATAAGCCCGATTAAATGAATACCCTAATAGACATATAGAGTACATTTCTTTTTTCAAAATTAATCAGATTTATTTAATTAAGTATTGATTATGAGAACACCAAAACTACTGAAAAGATTAATGTACTTTAATGTTTGCTTTGTTACAGCAGTCAGCCTGTAAAATCAATCAATCAATCATCTGTCAAAACGATTTTTTTTCTCTTAATAATATTTTATTTTATTGTATTTTTCTGGTCATTTCACATTGTTCTATAATTATTTTTTCTATATATTTTCAGAACAACCGTATATATTATAGATGATGTGATGTTGCATGATTAAGTAAGTAGTTATATGTTTATGTCTATAAATCAAAATTCTAAAAAGCATATAAAACTAAGCAAGAAACATCAAGCGGGAATTACATATTTTCTTACATGCTTCTACAATACAGTGTGTAAACTGCTAAACAAAACACTTGTTAAAGAAAAATCTTTGGCGGCAAGACTTTTGATTTAAACAATATTTTTTTCTAATATGCAAATTTAGTTTTAATAACTATACATCGTATGTGGTTCTTACTGAGTGATAAATCTGGTATACAATGTATATAGCCGCTAACTTTTTGATGGCACTGTCTGTACCCATCCATTTTTAACTCTTGTTGAAAGATAATTATATTAATACCCTTAAAGAAATGTACAATGTACAATACAATATTGGATAATGTTTATTTTGTTTTTTGATTTCAAACATTTCGCAATATGCTAGCTTTGTTTGACTCAAGAGAATTGCATTAATATATGTTTGCTTTTATCTGATTTTCTATAATTTTTCCAAATTGTTATCAACAAATTATTATCAGCTACCTTACTTTGATATTATTAAGGATTTAATTATTAGTGTGGGTTTGTTGTGTGGTTAAATTAATGGAATTTCAATGAAACAATCTGTTATGAAAACATGTGGAACTGCTGCCAACGATTGTGATGAATCATAGATCGTCATTTACTTGAAAAAATGCAATAGTTTCATACACAGAAAAGCAAGCAGAAGACATATTGCTTTGCATTTAATACACACATAGGTACATTAAAGTGGTTCACCATCCATTAAAAGAGCTTACTTTCCATGTTTAAAAAATTGGGCATTAGGGGGAAGGATACTAGACGGCATAAGTGGCACCCAGAAATTGATGTAGGCTTAAAAAGTCACCAGAGGTAAAAATTAAGCTGCAGTCAAGCCACAAAAATCGATATGAGGTACGACAAGATCGGACTTTCGGTTTTACATAAAAAAATAAAAATATCTATAGATTGGGGCGTGGCAAAAACTATTTTTTACAGTTCTTGAAACTTCATTGATATAAGTTTCATTCTAGGGCGCGATTGATGCACTTATTTTGTTTTGTATGTCGATCGACCTGTTTTAATTTAATATGTATGTCTAAAAGAAAAATGGGACTTACTTTTGAGGGCGTGGCATAAAAGTTAGTATATTAAAAGCTAGACATACTAAGTTTTAGAAACGCTCTCTTGCCACGCGCAAAAAATTGGTCAGTAGTGCGAAAAGATCCGAGATGGTACAAGTGGAGCCCCAAATTTGATGTCGGATTAAAAAGTCACCAAAGGAAAAATTGAAGCCTTAGGCAAGCCGTGAATACCGATATGGAATATGTTATGTTCAGAATACAGATGGCGACGTAGTGTACAAAAAACTAAAAGAGCGCTATTCTGTTTTGAAAAGTTTAGTTGATGTTAATTTTTCCCTTGTTCCTTGGAATATTAATTATACCCAAATCATTATTTAAATGTAATGCATATCGCACCATAAACAAACAAGGGTCACTACTCAAAATTTATCAAAATCGTTTCTTGGAATTTCTTATTTCAAAAAAAATATATATTAAATAATTAATATTTTTGTGGTGTAACTTTTGTGTGCCAATCAATACCTGGAGTGTTGCTGCAGGCCAGCCAAACCCGTTTTGTACATTTCGTTGTGTGTTAAAAAAATTCTTAATATGATATGAAAAAGGAAAACGATAACGCACCAATAGCAACCGGTCTAAAGTAACAGGAAAACTCTTTTAATATCATGGAAAACCAATATTATACAAAAAATTCTTTGGGGTTCTTCGCAATATTTCTTATATTTAATCATCTGAACTTGTTTAGTTTAACATTTTAAAATGTTTAATATTAATAATCTTTTTTTTATATTTTACGTATATATGACTAAGGGTGCCTTTCGCTGACGTTTCAAATTTTGACAAACTGTGCATCACTTAGTTTACGATGGACCTTAGTGTTCCACTCATAAAATTACTCCAATCCAAAATTTTGTTTTGTGCTTTTCTACATTCACTTTGGTTTAATTTATACACAAGGATAAAACCTAAATTAATTTATAGTCTTCTGTTTTCAACATTTTCTAATTTATACAGAAAAAAAGTAAAAACGTTATTCAATTAGGAAAACCTCAGATTCAATTAAAAATTTAATTATTTTTCAGCTAACCACGAAATGTGTAGTGTTAACTAAACAATGTCAATTGAAATTAAATTTTGATATTTTCAATTAAACCAGCTATATTGACTAAAAAGTTAATTGAATTAAAAAAAAAGCAATTAAGTCTCTTAAAACAAAAGCTTGAAAAAATTACAAAACAATAAAGTATCCGTGGTCGCATGCTACCTGGTCCCAAGCATTATTTAATCTGCAATACATTTCATAGTAAGTGGCACTTAGGTCGAAGGGTCGGGTAATTAAAAACGTTGTTAGTTGCAAAAAGTTGGACAATAACTTTTTCTATGCAGTATGCTTCAACATGGCGTTGCAAATAATATTTTGTTCAAAAGATGACATTAAAAAGTGTATTATAAGTGAAAGCACGGGATTCTGACAACCCCAGGTTTTCAAATTAAAAAAAATCCTGTGATTTGGCATTTATTAAATCTCGTAAGTCCGGGGATTTCCCTTTGGCTTCCATACTATTTGTGTAGATTTTTTTTAATTTTAAAATTCCTTTTTCGATCATAAAAATTATTTTTAATTTTATTTATTATTTTGTTAATCATCAGTATTAGATAGAAATTGAAATTAAAGATCTATGTTTTGGAAATTGTAAGTGTTATTTCTCAGTTGTGTTAGAGCATTTTAAGATATATGATCTCACAGATTTTATTCAAATTTTGAAACATTTTTCTTTGTTATTCATGCACACCAAATGGAAGTCAAGTTTCTACACTATCCGAAAATGTAAAAAGCAATTATAAATACTATTTATAAATTAAAAATTGAGGGAACTATATGTGGTGGATCCTGTCAATATCCTAGCAAACAAAAAGCACCTATGATCAGACAAATGAATCAATCCAATCCAGTTCTTTTTTGAGGCATTCCTACATATTTATTTATACAGATACAAAATCTTTGATTATTGATATTTTCCAATGAAATTTTGCAGTTATATATGAATTTACTTACTTCATACCAAGCCAATAAGGAAAACTAAGATTTGCTTCTGAGAACATCAGAATTACCAAAAAAATTCCAGAAATCCCTAAAAATGGAATTTCCTCATTTTGCCTATAAAGTTTCTGAAGTGGTATTTGATTTTGATGACGGCGACCTAAGCGACATATTTCTCAATAGTTTTATTAAAATTTTGCCTTTTCGCTATAGTCTTATTTTCCTTTACTCAATTCAAAGGATTTGATTAAAAATAATTCGTGCAAAAAAACCGACTAGAAAATAGACGTGGCACCGCCCTCATATTTTATCATAATGTACTTTTACGAGAACTTATTGTGTGTGCGAAGTTTCATAAGAATCGGATAAGCAGAAGTAGCTAATGAATATTTACTTTTCATGGGCGAAGCAATGCCCACTTTTCTAACCGCAATGTCGTATTGTAACGATAACTAAATGTATATGCAAAGTTTCAAAAGAATCGGCTAAGTAGAAGTAGTTAAAGTGCTAATTTCCTTTCCATGAGCGTGGCAAGGCCCACTTTTCTAAACATAATGTTGTATTATAACGATAACTAAAGTTGCATGCAAAGTTTCATAAGAATCTGTTTAGTAGAAGTTGTTGAAAAATAATATTTACTTTGCATGGGCGTGGCGCAGCCCACTTTTTGATCCCGATGTAGTATTTAAACAGAAGCTTTATGTGCGTGTAAAGTTTCATAAGAATCGGTTGAGTAGAATTAGTTGCCAACGAAGGTGTATTTACTTTGCATGGGCGTGATCCGCCTACTTTTCATCGGGACCAATCTGGAAGTACATAATTTTAAATAAAGAGAAAAAATCCGAAGTCGGTTCATAAATGGCGGAGTTTTGAGGGAGCATACATAAAAAAAAATAAAATACATGACGAATTGATAACTTTTCTCCTTGTTTTGAGCTCGGTTAAAAAAAATGAAAGCTTATTAAAATATGACAACGTTTTTGTGAGGGTGGCAGTTTTAAAACAAAAGCATGTGAAAATAAGCTCTCAAAATAAAATAATTTATGTTTCAAAACTGCTATAGTTATTCCGTGCAATCAAAATTTTTCTTTGTCTCTATGCTTCACATTTATCTCTAAATAAAAATATAATTTAATTGAAAAAATAATTTAAAACCGAACTTAAGCCAAAATTAGGAAATACTTTTGGATATAAGCCCATACAGTTCGGCTAAAATTCATAACTTAATTGCTAAACTGTAAGGGCACATAGCAAGTTATGTACCTGTTCAAATAAACTGAACAAACAAACATTCACATACTATTAATTGTAATTATCAATGGTAATTCATACCAGAATAGAGAAATAACTAGAAGCTTAACACAAGACATAAAAAGAAAAAAAGTGAATATCAATAACTATCAAATGAAAAACAACTCTAAGTTGAAAAATATTAAATTTTTAAATAAAAATTTAAAAAAAATTTAAAATTTTCGACAATATTCGCTAAAAAGCACCATCACTCTTTTATATATATTTAAGTATAAAAAAAATTGTTTGGAACATATAGCAAATGTATACTCATCTTAAAAGTATAAAAAAATTTTTTGGAACATGTAGCAAATGTATACTCATCTGAAAAGTATCTGCACAGACGTGGAACGACGATTAAAAAATAATTGAATTTCCTAATATAGTTGGGCCTGGGCACTTCCTATGACGGCCTATTTCAAATCGAAATTTTGATTTTATTCCACATGCTCTAAATTTCCAAAGCTGGGATACCAAAACAATTGCCACTTCTGAAAACCCTTATATGTACGTAGTTATTTGGCAAAGTCTTAAATAGGCCTTGAATCAAGTGTGGACGATATGGGCTCTCTTGCTCAAAATTGCATCAATCAAAAAAGATTTCTTGGCAATCTTAATTTTTTTCTTGCATGATATTTAGTATATAGATTCCTTTATAACTACAAAATTTCATTCGAAAATATTAATAATCAACAATTTTATAGAATTGAAAATAAATTTAATATGCACAATATACCACATAATAACATATTTCCCATTGTGTTGCAAATAGTGTTTCAAAAAGTTTTAAAAAGTTAAAATCTGAATAAACTAATGCAAATTATACATAATTTTGTAAATTTCGATATGTGATATATCTACCTCTTTTTATACATGTAAAATTTATGGGCTTATAAAAACTAGAGTTTCTACCCGCGAAATTTTTTCCTTTTCATGGAACTCAATTTAAGTTTTATGGATTTTACATTTCTCTTCATTGTTTTATTACACAGTCAGTACACAGAAAAAACTACAATTCGTATTCTATTACTAAATTCATAAATATTTATTTTACGGATATGGGACCTATCACAAAATTCGTAAAATTAAACACTAAAATTCGTAAATATGTAATAAGAGAAAAACGGAATTTTTTTTCTATCAAAACGTTGTATTGGAATATTGAAAAACCAAAGAAAAAAATAATAAAATTTAAAAACAAATTCAAACACATGTGTGCTAATATAAAAACCTATGAATTTTTCTGTGTAGTATATTTTAGTAAAACCAACGATTACGTCCAATGTTCCTTTTGAACGAAAAGGCCTTCATACAAAGGTGGAAGTACCGCAATAAATTCGATGTCATAGAGGTTTCTCATGCGATTCCTACTTCAAGCGCTCTAAAATATTTTATATGGCTTTTTATGTTTCTTTTTTTTTTTTTTATAGTGGTACAAACTGTTAAACGAAGACGGTATCTTAATATTGATCCTCTATTCCAACGTAGTGATATCTCAAAAAAAAAGTTTAAGTTACTGAAGATGGTGCTGTTGGTTGAGTACCTAGCGCGTTTGACTACAAAACCTGAGTTCAAGACTACTTTCAGGCAAGCCAACAACATCGTGCATTTTTCTCAAGTGCATTGGTGTATAATTGTGTTGGTTGATGTTGGACTGTTAAAGTGATAAAGGCATAGCACTGATCACCTTGGCAGTACCGGCAGCGATTAATACTAACATATCCTAATGCACTTCACAGCACCCTCCTTCGTCGGTATTGTAACAGACCGTCGGCGAAGTAAAAAATCTAATGAAATGGCTACACAGCTTAAACAACTCAATGTCTCTACATGACACAAGAGGGGCTTGCAACACTGCTCTAAAAAACGCGCAATAGCAGGGTTGTAAATGAATTAAGCTTTCTATCTCTCTACCACATCACCACCTGTTCTCTCTGCACTATCACTTTCCCAAATAAGGTAACACATTAATTAATTAACTTATAGGAATTAATTGCCTGATTGTGTTACTTCTTAAAAAAACAGTGCTTCTTAGTACCTTCTTTATATGTAAAAAAAAAGAAGTTATAGCCATTAAACGGCTAATATCGGTCATATATCTGTTAACATTTGCGCTTTTCCACGCTTAATTTTTTTCGAGATATAAGTATTTGGCTGTTTATGAGTTGCTCAATTTAAATGAAACTCAAATGCTAAATTTTAAATTTTATACAAAAAATTTAATTTAATAAAAGAAAAGATGTTTGCAATTTAAAGTTTGACCAGTAGTAAAAATATCTTAAAAAACTAAAGAAAATTTTGTACACGAATTCCAAAGCTATTATGATTAAAAAATATTTTATGTACAAAGTACTTTTTAGAAAGTTTAAGGAGTTCAAGTTATTTTAAATATTATACAATAACTACGCCACAAGTGCGTTCCAATAAAGGATCGATATCTGCTTGTATGATCTGCATTATAAAATGTATAACTTAGGGTTGGTGCATATTTCAGTGGCATTTGAGAGATGCAACTTTTTAAATTTAGTGTTTGTTCCCATAAATTTCGCTTTGATGATGTTATCCAGACAATTTAATAATTCTTGAAAAAAACCGATTACAAAATAAGTGTAGCATTGCCCCATATATTATCATCATGTACTTTTACGAGAACTAATTGTTTGTACGAAGTTTCATAAACATCGGTTAAGTAGAAGTAGTTAAAATAAATATTTACTTTTCATGGGCGTGACACTCACCATTTTTCTAACCACAATGATTTATTGTAAGGATAACTAAATGTGTATGCAAATTTTCATAAGAATCGGTTTAGTAGAAGTTGTTGAAAAAGAATATTTACTTTGCATGAGCGTGACACTGCCCACTTTTTTAATCGTGATGTAGTATTCAATCAGAAACTTAATGGGTGTGCAAAGTTTCATAAGAATCGGTTGAGTAGAAGTAGTTGATAATAAATGTGACTTTACTTTGTATGGGCGTGCCCATTTTCCAAAGGGACGAATCTGGAAGCACATCCTTTTAAATAAAGAAAAAAACTGAAGTCGCTTCATAAATGGAGGAGTTTTGAAGGAGCATACATAAACAAATACATGGCGAATTGATAACCTTTCTCCTTTTTTTAAGTCGGTTTTAAGAAGCTTTTAAATATCTGTATGTATTTGCTTTTAGAATGAATAACGTTGCTTTTATTCTTCATATTTTTATTAAAAAGCAAATTGTATTTTTTATCTTGAGCTCCTTTGATTCAAATCACAAATTTTCAAAACTTCCCGGGAATCGCGGGAATAAAACATTTTATTTCCCGTTTCCCGCGAATGGAAAAGTACGGGAGATTAGAAACCCTAGTAAAAACTCTTACTGAAACAGCTTTACTTGCCCTGACAGTGATAATGGACAATGTAGCGTATACTTAATAATTCGTATTAAATGTACGTCATACTGGAACAAAAGGGGTAAAGCATACTTGGTGTTCCATAGGTATCAAAATTGAATATGGCTGTGTCTAACTGTTGGTTGATTTTACATGGAATTTCCCATAAGATTTAACGTTCTTCTGTGTAAACTGAATTTTTTTTATTTTTATATACAAGCAGAAACGATTACATATATTTTTCTTGGGGCTTCTCAAGTATAATCAAGAATATAAGACATGTACTTGTGTTTTGACCAAACTGTGCAACGGACTTGAAAAAACTAATGATAATCTCTCTAAAAATACTATTATTGCTTATAAGTAAAACTTTATTAAAGTTTACTGTTATTAATAATATTAATCGTTTAATGATCTTGGTAATGCAGACATGGCTAAAAAGATATTCTACACTTTAATACAAACTACCAACATACAGCATCAAAGATTTGAAAGTAATTTTTATGATTTACGATTATAATAAATAATTTCTGTGGGTAACAGTCTCTTAATTGATGTAAGGGTTGTTCACATTTACAATACGTTTTTCGTGTCCGTTGAAAGTTAATAAAATATTTCATATAATAATCGCATAAATTTTGTAAATGAAGTCTGCTTTAGCATGATTTAAATTATTAAATATTAAATTATTTAAAAATTGCGCAAATTTGCGAGGCGTGTTTCATGAATCCCATTTTGAAACTGTTATGAAACCTTTAACAGCTAATGTCAACTTAAGGTTCAATTAGACGTACCATGCCCTAACACCATACCCATAACCGTGGCCATAGCCATAACCATACTTACTATCTTCGATTAATTTTTCCTTAACCATAAGTAATTTTTTTTTTTCATCCATTTTATTAGAAAATATGCTAACAAATAAAATCTACGAATATACAATGAAGCACAAGCGAAAATGTAAATTAAAAAATTCATCGAATATAAAAAATAAAAACAACACAGAAAAATATACAATAAATTCGTTCTCTCAGCTTATGGTTATGGCAGCTTATGGTTATTGTTATGGTGTTATGGCAAGTCATCTATAACACTAGTTCACAAATTTTAAACTTTTTGCGATCACCTTAAAACTGAAATGTTTTCTAAGGTAATTTGGGGCCACTGAACACAAACATGGCATTAATTTATTTTTCTTAAGAACCGTTTTCGAGATATTCACGAAAACCCTATTTTTTGCAGTTTATAGGACTATTTCCAAAAATCTGGAGTACTGTTTACTTGAATTTAGCAAATTTGACATTGGTGCAGAGATATATTTTTCCTCTTTCAGCCCATATTCAAAATGTGTTGATCGGATCAAAATTCAATGACTTACAGGTCTTTAGATTTGAAAAACTTTATTTTTTCCACGTTTTTTTTATTTACTATTTTAAGTCGCTCCAGTAAGGCAAAATAAATTTTTTTAAATTTATTTTAGACCCACATCTTAAAGAAAATTTTGTTCCTAATATAGAAAGCGTAAAATTAGTTACATCAAACCAAATATGAGAAAGCTACAACATATTTAGTGAACACATCAAAATTTTCATTTGTGGGACCTCAGGTCAGTATGAGTTTTTGCTTCCATTCCATTACTTTTACTCGTTTGAAAAAGAAAGGTCGACATATCGCATATCAAAGTTACCAAAATTATGTGTAGTTTTCAACACTGCATTCAAATTTTTATAATTTAAATTTTTATGAAAGACTTACAACAAAACAAGTGGAAAAATGTTGCTATGTGGTGTTTTGTGCATATAAAATTTTTTTTATGCTATAAAATCGTTCATTATTGATATCTTTTTCCAATGAAATTTTGCAGTTATATAGGAATTTATGTGGAAACTCTGATTTGTTTCTGACAACCATTAGAGTTCCTAAGAAAGTTCCAATAAATCTCAAAAAAAATGTCGATTTCAAAAGAGTGTATGCTCACCAAAAATTTTAAATTCGATTAAGTTGTTTTTCTAAAATCATGCCTGCGAAGAAACCTTTTAGACGTGTATATAATAATTATTTGATCCTTAAGAAAAAAATATTATAGAGAAAACAATTATGGTGATTTTTTGGGCAAAAATTGTCATAAATTCAAAATGTTTCAATTTTCAAATTAAAGATTGTATATTTTCCAACTCTGAAAGAATACTTCCATCAACTATTTTTTTAACAATTCGAAATTTTGTCATGTAACTAACAAAGAAATACTTGTGACAATCGAATGTTATTTGGATCCGATATCTTAAAAATACTGGACCAAGGATTTGAAAAATTGAGAAATTTTAATATTAAAATGAGTATACCTCACTAACTATACAAGATATTTGTTTAACCAAAGACTTTTTTAGAACTTTACAAATTATATAAGTACACAAAAAATGTTTGGAATCGAGTGAGAAACAGAGAAATGACAAGCGTTGAAAAATTCTACATAACCGAAGTGTACTAATTTGCACTTCAAACCTCTTAACCTGAGAAATATGGGAAGGTCATCTGCCTAAATTAAACGAGAACACTCCTGTGATATCTCCATGTAACATTTTATACTGATCGGACGGACTAAAGAGTTAGAAATGTTTGATATATTTCCAAAACATTTAATTCTGCCCCACTGGCATTTTTCTTATACTCATACTCCATAAAATTTTTTTATTAAAATTCAAAATCGAATGTTTTCACTAAATCTATTGTAACTTTCTAAATTTTTGCCCGATGTTAACAATTTTACATTTTGTACGTTGGGAACAAAATTTTTATTAAAATATGGGTCAAAACAAAAATTTTAAATTTTTTGTTTGCTTTAATGGAGCATTTCAAAATGGTGAATTTTGAAAAAACTCAAAAAATTTAACTTTTTTCAAATATAAAGGCTTGCAATTAAGTGAATTTTTATCTGATCAACACAGTATAAACATGAACTGAAAGAGGAAAAACATATCTATGCAACAAAGCCAAATTTGCTCAATTCAAGTAAACAATATTCAAGATTTTTGGAAATATCTTTACAAACTGCAAAAAACTAGTTTTTTCGCGAATATCTCCAAAACGGTTCTTAAGAAAAATAAATGAATGGCATATTCGTGTTCAGCAGCCCCAATTTAGCTTGAAAAATATCTAATTTTTGAGGTGTATTTTTTTTTGGTGAACTAGTGTAATCAATTACATTGTTGTCCATGTTAGTTCCAATTGCTGTTTTCTATGGTTATGATTATGGCACGTCTAATTGAACCCTTACTTCTCCAGTTACTTCTTGTACTTTTTTCTGCTTCACAACAGCATAACTTATATAATTTTTTTTCATTTAAGGTCTTTTTCTGCTATATTTTCTTTATTTTTACACATAAATTATTCAAAAGTATTTCTGTTTTATTTGATATTTTGAAGTTTATTTTTATTAGTTTTTTAAATGCAAAAACATTCGAAAAACAGCTCTGGGTGTGTTATCATCAGGCGTCGCAAGTTGGGAAAAACATAATAAAAACCCTCACATTGGAGCTAAACCAAAAGTTACGGGCTTTTCTTTTCTAAGTGATTTTTTGTAATCTAGATATATAGAATATATGAAAAATGTATTTTTGAAGTCAAATCACAACTCTCCGTTTGATCTACAGCCTCACAAACATGGCACTCGAAAATGATTTTTTTTTTATTTTTTGTATAAACTATTCTTTATTGTTGCATTGAAATTAATAAGGAGTAGGTATTTATCTGCACAATGCAATATTCATAGTAACCACAACCATACCATTATGCAGAGTTACAATTTTGTTTCTACTGTTTATATTGCCGAAGATATTAACATTTCAAAAATCTATTATTTTTACCGATATTTCAAATTTTTTTTTGCATTTTCATTGGAAAAAAACTTTCATGGATCCAGGTGGATCCACCAGATTTCTAAACAGTGATAATGCTGAATACTTAACCAAAAAAATGGTACCTATTTTTCCTGGGCCTTTCTGCGCCTTTTCCGGATTTTTCGGTTTTATTGTGTTCTTATGCCTTTTGGAGTTTTTGGTACCCACTAAATAAAGTAAGTATCGTAGAACTAATACATAGAGCAGACTAACATAAACCGTCAAATCTTTTTTAAATTATGCTTCTAACATAAAACTCTAAGTGGTTTGCAAAACTGGACCGCACAGTGTCGTGAGTTCATATAACGAGCGGCCAAAAATAGAAGGAGTTATCGTAAAATTCGGCCATTTAAATATCAAGGATATGTGTCCTTCCCATATATCCTGAAGTAAAAAATTACCATAACGGACAGAAAAATAATTGTAAGTTAATGAAATTTTGTACAGACATAAGTTTTAATATATTTGATACTTTTTCAAAATTTCGTCCAATTTAGTGCAATGATACGCCTACCTCAAAAATGTCCTTTTTTCAAAAAAGTAAAAAAGCAGCAAAAAATAATGTTTCTTCATTTATAATGAGTTAAATGTGTGACTACATATGTCTTAGGATATAGACGTCGAAACATTTTATTAATTTGCTAAGGAAACCGCGGTGATTCTTACTGAAAAATATGGATGGTTCTACATGTCGCCAACCATGCACAAAGTGCGCTGACATGATAAAATATGCAATTTTACCTTTATATTGTATCACAAAACTTTTAATGATAGTGTAAGTTCCTATAGAAGACATACATATGTATGTATGTGTCTAAAAGTTATTTACTTCCTTCATATGGTATCAGAAGAAGCGCAGGAGCATTGCAATAAGGATTTCAAGGCATATATGTAAAAGCCAGTACGCAAGAAGAAACTCGCGATTGTCAAATTTTACAAATATTTTTACCATATTTCTAGTAGCATCTGATTCATAATAAATAATTTACGCCCATATAATTTATAGCTATGCTAGTATTACTTTTTTAAAATTGGTAATAGGAACTATTACACTTTGTGCAAGCTTCCCATATTAGTACTATAACTTTAAAAATATCTTTCGTACCATCTGTAGGGTATCAGTGTATGGTAAACAAAATTAACTAAAATGTATACCCCAGACTACTTCCTTAAAAATTCTGTTGCGAGTGACCACATTTTTAATTAATAAAACTTATAGTACATTTACAAACAATGAAAATGGCATATGAGCGTTTTCTGGTTCATTTCCCCAAAAACAAAAATGGTTTACATCTAAAATTTTAAAAATCGGTGATACACGTGTATCTTTATTTTCTATTTTTTACGAGAATCAATTGCAAAAATTTTTAATATATCTTAATTTTTCATGTGGTGCAATTGTTTATAAATCTTGAATTCCGAGTGCAGGGTACTAACGTCTAATGATATTACATAAAAAATTTTTATATCATACAATTCTCTGAAAAGCTATATTAAATATATCCAAAATCTGTAAGCATATCGCTTATAACAAAGGCACTATCAAGTAAAATAGGCGATGCGAGCGTTTTTACTATGTTTTTCCCAAATTGCGTCGTTGAGAATTACTTCGTAAGTGCAACTATGCCACTGTCGTTTATTGGCCTTCCAGAGTTTTGCGTTTCATCCTCCCGCATGTAGTTAGTGGTTGGTGTCATTTAACGGTATCGAGTCACTGTTTTGTGCCGTATGCTCGTTAACCGCATGCAACAATATACATATTTTGTAACCTAGCTTTTTAAATAAAGCATATTTTGATATATGGCGGAGAACCGAAACAAAAGTCATTGAAATAAAACGGTATACCCGATGGGTAAACTTAATTCGAGTACGGTGATTTCAGTGTCGTTCAATGTTAGCTCTAAAAAAAGTGATATTTAAGATTTAAAATTTTAGTTTTTGGACCATTTTCATTGATTTAAAGGCGCTATTCTTAAGATAATTGGAAGAAATTCGGTTCATAAGTTGTATTTGTTTTTTGAACTTTGCAAAATGTTTTATCAATCAATCGTGGCTTATACCAAAAAAAAAATGTATTGAGTGTTACCCATACTTCTTTTTTTTATTGAAATTTTTTAGTTTATAAATAAGGATTTTATGTTAAAACTCATCGAAGATTATACATCTGAATTGTTTTATATTCAAAAATAGTGTGAAAATAATATTGAATTCATAGGAAAATGTATTGAGCGCTACGTTAAAAAGTTTTTACAGCAACAAGTTTGTTGTTTGCACAAGAAGAATAAGCAGTCAAAATAGAACTTAAGTTGAATTTAAATGAACATGGTCGGTGATATAAGTTATATTTAAATATGGTCTAAAAAATGATTTGTTTATTTAAATAGAACTTAAGTTTAAAAAGCATTTAATTATTAAGATAAAAACTGATGGTTACATTCGCATATTTTTAAATTGATCATTTAAGAAAGAAGACCGTGAATTTATACTCAAAGTAAGAAAATAACCCATAAATGAATAACAAAAAAAAAACACACACACACAAAAACAAGTAGAAAATGTAAAAATCTAAAACAAAAAGAAAATCATACAAAAATCTTTATTTTATCATGCTGACTATCAAGTGTCTGGGATATGCACATGTTCAAAAATATATCTTCATAGTATATGGGTATAAATCAGTGGTGGCCATTCTTTCAATTTCCTATGCTCACGAGCATAGGCTGTTTTTTTAACCATCAACACACGTATACTGTGTGTGAGAATCACACCCTATCTATGTAGCCGCGAACCACACACTCAAACAAAGACTGAGATATTGTATGTTGTTTGGCCACCACTGGTATAAATGAAATATAAAAAGTTGTCTTGTGAAAAACAGAGAATCAAAAAAGAGCAATAGTCGTAGTTTGTTCTAGAAAGGATTGACTGATTGGATAGTATGTATTAATTTGGTTAGTGTGTGTTAGCTTTTAAATGACCGACTTTAATAAGAATTTAATTCTTAAAAAATACCAAAAAAAAGCGAAAAATTTGTTTAGCAAAAATATGTATTGCAATTTGTTAAGTATTCAAAAGCAATATTAACACACGCAAAGAAAACATGGTTAAGGCCACCAAGTCGAAGAGCAACATACTATAATTGATTATATGGTTGAATATATGGTTGAATATATGGTTTAAAAATCAGTTTTTGTTAAAAATATCTGTAATTTGGCTCAAAATATATGTGGTTCCAAAGTACAATATATAGTTTGAAATAACCATATATAGGGTTCAAAACAATCATATATATGGTTTAAAATTACAATATATAGCTTGAAATAACCATATTATGGTTCAAGCAACCATATACATGGTTCAAAACAACCATATATATATGGTTAAAATTCTATTTTCTTTTAACTGGTCAGTGTGTGGAAATAGAAATAAAAAGTATTATCTATTCTCAAATTGATATATACTTATATATTTGCTGACACATATGTTTTATTTACAATCGGCCACGTTCTGAAAACCATTTCGCTTTGATATATTGCAGCTTTTCAGTTAATTTTTATGTTTCAGATGTTTGAGATATTTTATCCGAACTAAGTTACGAATGCACTAAATTGTCCAACTAAAAGAACACTGTTTTTTTGTTTTCAAATGGTGAATAAAAGTAGGTGCTTTACACGGAGTGAGTGTGTGTAACGCGACCTTTTTTATTACTATATAGTTTCTCCCCTTTTCAGGTACAGTGGAAAAAGGGAACGTGATATGGAAGACTAGAAGAGACTCTTATTGATTATAATTACCGTCCGGTAATTATCATTATCGAGTCAGGATTGATAAATAAAGAAGCACACAAATAATTAGAGAAATTCAAATGAGTGTTTATGACCAAAGACTAGAAGAGACTCTTATTGATTATAATTACCGTCCGGTAATTATCATTATCGAGTCAGGATTGATAAATAAAGAAACACACGTATAATTAGAGAAATTCAAATAAGTGTTTTATTGCGGGTGGGTTTCTCACCGTTTGTAATATTTCTTCAAGTTACTTTTACAAGTAGGTTTTACTATGTTGGATAAATTTCAAGATTGTACAAATTAGTTTTGCGATAATACCAAATTTTAATTTATTGGATAATAGGAAGCCTTGGTT
Organism: Panzeria rudis; assembly: GCA_956483635.1. Taxonomy (NCBI): domain Eukaryota; kingdom Metazoa; phylum Arthropoda; class Insecta; order Diptera; family Tachinidae; genus Panzeria; species Panzeria rudis. The sequence continues at coordinate 29,318,660 of OY101451.1, read as the reverse complement.
GTTACCAGTTCAGAGATTGTGAGAAGATAGCATAACAAATTTTATATTTTTGGTTACAGCTAACTTTGTAAGCTACAACTTTGACACATTTTGACTCTTTGTCGCAAAACCAATTTGACATTTGCCTTTAGAGAATAACAAATGTCCGTTAATTTAGAAAAATTTCAAATATGAATTGAACATTAAAAATTTACATTTTAATTCACAATAGATTAAATTTTAAATGAAATGCAATAAATTTAATTTTCAAATAGAAAAGTATCTTGTAGATAATTTAAATGAATGCAAAGTATCAAGTTTATACAACAAATGTAAATAAAAAAGACTTTCAATATATAATCCATTTATATATTATTAAGGTCCAAATTGTTTTCACAACATGGTCGAATATTAATTGCTAGTATTTATCAGTTTTTGTTTTATGTAATTTTTTTTTTATTTATTTTTTATTTTATTTATTTATTTTTTTTTCAAACCAAGCGACACACAAAAACAAACCAACAACTCTCAAGTAAAAGAAAAACCTGACAAAAAAGCATTCAACCAAGGCATAGAACCAAAACTTTTATGGAAGCAGAGGGCCATGTCTCTTTTGTAACCGAAGCTTTATTGCAAGTAAACTGTCTTAAAATAGTATGGACAGGAACAATATTGTATTGTTATAGAGCCATACTGTTATAGAAATTTTAAATAAACCATGACTGTAGCTCGAATTTTTTTTAATAAAAATATTGTTAAGTTCAACCATGTTGCTATTAACATGAGTGCTAACAATATCATGATTAAATGTAATCCTGACTTTTTTGCCGTAAACTAATTAAGGTTCACAATTGTTTAAAAAAATAATAATAACTTATCTGCGACAACCATAAGCTATGTCGGGAAACATGACATTGTTGATGCAACCATGCCACAACCATATATTTTCTTTGCGGGCAGATGCTAGAAATTTACCATAAACTTTATGTATTTATAGATTTATTTTAATATTTTAAATAAATAAATTTTATTTTTAATAACCACTCTTTTATACAAACTTTTTAAGGGACAACCAAATTTTGTATGGGTTATACAAATTTGGAAAATACAAAACGTTATAAGTACATTTATATGCATGTATATATGTATGTATGTATGTACAGACATGTACATAAATATTTCGGTTTTTGCTATTGTGGTTTTCTGAAGGACTATTAGAAAGAAATCCATATCATAAAAATAAATTGTTATTGCCACTTGAAGATAAAACTAAATTCTGTAGAAATGCCATACATATAAAAGAATCATAAAATTTTCATATCAAAAGCAATTATAAGTATGGTATTTTAAACAAACAAACAAACAAACAAACAAACTATATTGTATTTTGATTGAAATATTATTACAGAAAATTGAAAAATAAACATAATTATGTACATATGATGCTACAGTCTTAATAATTTTAAACCTTAGAAAATTTATTATTGAACGCTACATGCATAAAATTTTTACTATATAATAAAAACTCTGCGAAAGAAATTTTTTATTATTCAATAAGGGGTTTCATTAGGGTATTCACTCGAATAATTTTTGCTCGATTAACCCTTATGTGAATTGCAAAAAAAAACACCTCCAAGAGCATGCCAAGGTACCCGGGTACCTATATGGAAAATAGGGGTGTTCTTATTTTTATATATCGGATTTTTAGAAACCGCCGATAATTTTAAGTAGACCTGCAAACGACTTTAATTTTTGAAAAAATTTCGACAAGAATTTTTAAATTAAAACCAGACTTTATATTTTTACCATCTCCGATTTTAATGTCATTCGACTTACATACATTAGCCTCGTGTGCGGGTCACATGCCGCAAGTCTTAGTCCGATAAATCTTATTGTTCCTTTTTGCTAGCCCTCTAAACTTGAACATCTCATATATTTTTTCGAAAAGTTTGTCAACTTTCTGTGGACTTGTTATAGTTCAAATAACGATAAAACTTTAAAAGTACGTGCGACTCAAAACGTTTGTTATTGAAGTCCTTTTCCGGGTTAATTAAAAAATATCGGACTAGCACCAACTTTACTTTGTTAATTTCTTACTATAAAGGAACAAAAATCTGGACAGCGAACTGGAATCAAAAAACTTAAAACAATGTAATATAAATCTAAGATTTACAAATACGTACATTTGTCGTACACATTTAATATGTTGTCACCGCTTTATATTATGGAAGTTATCAAGGAAAACAAGGAGCAACGCGCTAAAAAAGCAAAAGCGATTTCTTCATTGTCTGTTACATCAGCAATGCTGAGTCTGCTTTGAAAATACTTTGAAGCTGTAACGTCGGATATTTCTTGTTTGCAAAAAGAGGCCAAAAGCGGTCGTACTCCAGTAGTAGGAAGTTGTCATGTATGCTATCCAATATGAACTATCCAATATGAAACTATCCAATATGAATAAATTGTTCACAAAGCGATCAATAAAAATTTACTTGTAGCTTAGTGTGCATTTCTGCTTTCTTATATAAAATATTAACTTTTGTGTTTGTTAACTTTTTTTCGTGAAATAAATAATTTATCATATCGACTTTCATTTATTTTATTATTAGTAGCAGACGTTCGTGTGTCCATACTTTGGCTTTGTGATAGTGCATTTAGAGTCATGCGAAATTATTTTACATTTGAACATTGGCCATATTGAAATAAGAGTAACATCAGCATTCCTTTTTACTTGAGGTTGCATAAAAAAATGTGGCTTGCCATCTTGGATTTATAATGACGCCGTTTAATTTTTCGGACTCATCTCAAGAAACCCTTTCATTTAATATCCATATCATGGTGTTGCACTAAAAAAATTAGAGCATTATTGCAGCGCCCTCTACTGGGACTAACTATAAATCTGAGCCATTCTTGGACCCAACTAAATACACACAGAAAATTTCATCTAAACTTGGACATATCATTGGTCGAATGGCTGGACCAATTTAGATGAAATTTTGTGGGAATAGTTCAATTTTATATACACTTGCAGAAAAATTATATATCAAACGTATGAAGGAGCCCAGGTACCTTGCCATTCTGTTAAGGATATTAAAAGTAAATTGGTCTGTAACGCTTATCTAAAATAATTTTTTAATTCAAAGTCAGTAATAATCGAAAATTTATTAAAATTTAGGAGTTCTCAAGAAGTTTCAAGTATTTGGATCATCAGCTTCTATCAAGCTTGAAACGCTAAAGGTACCCGGGTACCTTGTAGGGCGGTCGATTATTCGACATTTTCGAAAAACCGGTCTTCGAATAGTTCGACTATTTGGAATTTTAGAAAAACCGGTTACGGTTTTTAAATTTCAGAAAAAGTCGGTCGACCATGTTTTTTTTTTTTTTGAGAAAATTATAATACAAAAGTTTTGATTTTAATTTGCTTTAAAAAAAAGAGTTAACAGTTCATATAAATACTATCCGCATAAAAACATAACTTTGAAAATAAGGCCAATTTCCTATCCAAAAATTTCGGCCATTAAAAGTACTGAGATCAAAATTAGGATCATGTTCTTGATAAGTATGATACCATTTAATTTCTGGTCCCTTGGACTATTTAAAGCAGATGCCATTTCGTCCAACGTATTTAGTGAATGTCCAGCAATATAGCAAAATAAATTTTTCTGTGGCGGAGGCTGCTTTGGAAATAATGTCACGCCACTTATGGTATTTAAGTGAAATGGCGATGGGCTTATCTTTTTTTGATCCAAGACATTCACTAAATACGTTGGACGAAATGGCATCCGCTTTAAATAGTCCAAGGGACCAGCAAAATTTGTTTCGTTATAAGTGTTTTTTCAAAGAAGCTAACCTGAAAATCGTTGACCTGGTGTCAGAGAACACAAATTTGTTTTTCGAGATTGTTGGAATCAATTATGACTTTATTCAAAGTCCATCTTCCTGTTGGCCCGAAAATGAAAATTTCAAAAAAATTTAACAGTTGGCAATAAACTTAACAGTAGTTAACGACCTTGCTGAGCGCGCAATTGGCCTTCTAAAAACCGTCAACAACACATTAGTGATGAAAAACAGTGAGCAAAATGATTTGATTCAAGCCATCAAGCATTTTCACAAAACGCATCCAAATTCCAACAAAAGTACAATTTTAGCAAATTTGAAGAAATAAAAGACCAACATCAATCTCTTCTTACTTTATATTAATGTATTTATGAAATTGAAGCAAATTTACAAATAAACAACTTTAGTCATTTTGGCATTTCGTCCAAAACTCCAGTTTTTCTTAACAGAATGCTACTGTTAGTTACATCAAAATCTTTATCTTAAAATTTTCTACCATACTGCATTTACCGAATATAATAATTTTGCCTCGTTCAATTTTTATATAAGAAAATGTAACCATAAATGAAAAAAAAATATAAGTTCGTATTTGAAAATATGAAACTGTAATGCTATGAATAAAAAGCCATCAATCAAAATGGCAATTTTGCTTTAAGAAACATTTAGGAAGTTTAATAAGCTTTCTAATGCATGTAATGAGGTTCAAATCCGTTAAGAAGTGCTTGAGTTAGAAGCAAACTATTAAAGCAAGATTTCTTAATTTTTTTGGAAAAAATCCATTTTTCCTAAAAAAACAAAAAAAAAAAACGATTTGAGAGACCACTTCCCGTTCATCAATATTTAAGTGTTATACACCATAATTCTTGGTTCTTAGAGAAGATTAAGAAAATCGATGTTCATGAAGGAATTTCGAAAAAAAATTGAAAGTGAGACGGTCTAACCTGCATACATACCGCCATCTAAAATCCAAAACGCCGTGAATACACTTTTCAGTTTTTTTTTGAGGAGAAGGAAAAAAATTTATAAATTTCAGACTATTTATTTCTTAGCAGCCAAATTTTTTAATCAACCATAGAAAACCAATGCGGACTATACGGACATACGAGTAAAATTTAAAGGAAAGGTGACGATACATAATTGAGCAAACGCAAAATAAAGACATTTCGGTAATTGTTGATTATTGAATTTGGGTATTTCTAAAATGCCAATAGAACCTAGATTTTTCGACTAGACGGTCTATGGCCAGGGCTAAGGATTCTTGTCTCCAGGTACATACATATATCAAATACCGACTTTGCTGAGTAAGAGTTTTTTCTGTAGCCGGCCGCCTTAAGGATTTCCTTCTCTGCGTATGTAGAAATGCGGCTTCGATGGATAAATAACTTCGACCGTCATTATAACTAGCGGAAGGTGTGGTAGGCAGAATATCACAAAGACCTTCCAAAAGCAAGTTAGGGAAATTATGGTTATTCAGCGAATCTGCTCATGTAGCAATGCAGAGGAAAAAGTCCTTAAGCGCGGCCTAAGACCTGCCAGGCAGAAAACTCCACTCAATGAAGCTGCTATACGTAGAGCAGAAAATTATTAAGACTGGCCGAAGGACCGTTAGGCAGCAAATCCATTCTTGGCGAAGCCGGTATTCTATATATTCATTGCTAAGATTTCAATATTGATCCAAGGCAAAACAAACTATTTTAAATAAATAGTTTTTAATTGTTCTTTTGCTTAAATAAAATTAAAAAAAATTGTTTGTTTTGTCTCAGTCGACAATAAAAATCAAGTGCCTACTTTTGACATTTTTGTGCGTACAAATTACTGAAAAATATGTTAGTGGGACGCAAATTTGTACTCAAATGCTTACGTTAGCGTTCGCATTAATTTTCTTTTGCCTTGGGGTGCTTAAGGCTTTTAGTGGGACGTAAAACAGCTGTTTGTCGTTTAAAATGCTTGCGAACGAAAATGTGTGACATCCTGGGACAGGCTGATAGTATTTGTGCAATTTAATATCGGTATGAAGTAAAAAAATAAAAAAAACTGTTGGTTTTTATAGGTTAACGAAATTATTAAAAATGTTAGTAATTCCTTAAAGATATTTTCAAAAGCTTTTAAATGACACCAATATTGACCGCAATCGATGGAAAATATACCATATAATCACAATTTTGTACTGGAAATTCAGAGGCCCTTAATGTGGAAACTAAGGCTCGCTGCCAATTTTTTTACTTTATTTTTCTTCTTATATATTAATATTCTATCGGATAGGATCTTTTTATTTATTTTTGAGAGGAGTAGATAAACCCTATTTGTCCCGATATTTCGATACCTAGTAATTGTTTTATAAAAAAAGTTACAGGCATTTTTTGGTTGTTTTTTATCAGATCATTTTTAGTTTCTGTCCAATTTCAGTCCGCTATGGCTTAACGGACCAGGTCGTTCAATAAAATTATAAAGCTATGAACGTTGTTATTATTTGTTGTACAAAACCGTTTCTGTAATGGCAGCAATTAGTTAAACTCATCCAAAATTTCACAACATTTTATTTTCGATCCACGCTAAGCCCGTCACTTTTTATTCGATCAAAGCATAAATGCCATTATTGGACACGTAATTTAGTAGCCTTTAAAACAAGATATTACTATATTATTTTAATAAAACCAGCCTTTCATCTAGCGTTAAAGGCTTTACAGAAAATTATACGTCGTAAAACACAAACTAACCGTTATTTGGACAATGACAGAAATGACAAAAAAATTATTTTCTCCTGCTCAACGCATCTTAATGACCTTCAAAAATTTAATACAAACTTTAAACATTCGAAAAGTAAAAATTTGTAAAACAGTGTTATTTAATGAATTACACCATAAAAACTAGGACGAAAATATAATAATTAAACTTTTTCCAAAGTAAGAGCTTTTCAAAGCAATGCATTTAAATAACGCGGTATTTTTGATGGTCAACTGTTTTCATTAATAAAATTGATTTTTTTTAATATTATTTTTCCAGACGGAAATTAGAAAGAAACGAGTAAATCTAAAAGATTATCGATTAAATCTAACAATCTTCAAACGAAAAATTACTCGAACAATTCGAACGCAATACAAGTTTTAGTCGACTGTTCGAGTAATTTTAAGCCCCCTAATTCCGATTAATTGATTAATTGAACATTGAAAAGTCGAGTAAAATGAATACCCTAGTTTCCATGAAGATGTTTAAAATTGACATTTGTGCAGACATGCGAGATTTTATTTTTTTTCATGAAGAAGCCCCTTCTTAAACTGTTGTGCAACTTTTAGCTATTTACGTCAATCTACGTTTCCTGCCAAACTGGGTTCTCTTCATCATACCAACAGTGTGTTACATGAATATTTCTTCGATTTTAATGGCGATTTCTTTTCTAGAAAAAATTTTAAAATTTTTTTACTTTATATCAAAACAATCGCTATTTAGCATTCTTTTAAAGCAAGAATTTACTTTCGTGGGAGATGGATGATACAATAACTTCTAACTTCCTCGAAAAATGATTATATTGCAAATTTTCATTAAAAAGTGCAAACAATGCAAAATTTTTTTCTGTAGAAAAGAAAACGCCACAATTCTTTTTCTCTTATTTTTGTGGTTTTCTTGAATAAGAGCGGATGTTCATTTTTTTCGATTTTGAGTTATTGATGCCAAATTGCTTTATGTTATATACTTTTTTACATAGACCGAAAATTTCGCTAATAACATGAACCAATTCTGAAATTTTAATACAAACTTATAATTACTTGCGCGCAAGCACTTTTCATACAAAAAGAGCTTTAGTCTGCTTGTGTGCTTGAATTAGTTCAATGTAAGGAATTGTTATCGACATCCAAGCTTTTTTCTGCACACACTTTTAGCATCCTAAGCACGTTGCTTTTTTAATTATTCTCTAGGATCATACCCATAAGGAATTTTTATCTGAAATGCTTAGATAAACTGCTTACAACATATATTTAATTGACTATCCAAAAAAAATTTTTGAAAAAAATTACGCAGAGTCTATAGTGTTTAAAATTAAGTATTTTGGATCTAGTGAAAACATTTGTTTTTTGACATATTCAAGAAAGCCACAGATTTTTCAAATATGAATTAAACTATGATATAAAAGTTGGGAAAAGAAAATATTCAGAGGTTCTCATGCACCAATTCTGATTTGTTGTTGCCAATAGAGAACGATAGGGGATTTAAACTCTGAGCTTTCGACATGTTTGTTCAGTCTTGAGTTTTTAGTTTATTGGTGAAGGGTGTAGAAAAGCAAACGGGGTAGGAAAAAAATTTTGATTTTTGTTTTCATGTTTGTTTTTGACATCTATTTTTAAACTTATTTGCATTTTAGTTTTTTTTTTTCATACTAAAAGTTGGATATTATTTCATTTCAAAGAAAATTTAACAGTTAAACTTAAAAAAATCAAAAATGGCGGGTCTTAACGAGTGATTGAATAGTCTGACAATTGTTGTCTGCAACTTCTGAATGAATGTGCTAAACCATAAAAAAATTCCAGCCGTACACTTAAATGTTTTTTTTTCACCAAAGTTATTTAATGCGAGGGTGCTGTTGGGTGAGTAGTTTGCGCGTTTGACTACAAACCCTGACGTCTTGAGTTCAAGACTAGTTTCAGGCAAGCCAACAACATCATGCATTTTTCTCATGTTCATTGGTGTGTTATTGTGTTGGTTGTTGTTGGACTGTTAAAGTGATGCAGACATAGCACTGACTACTTTGGCAGTACCGGCAGCGATTGATACTAACATATCCTAATGTACTTTACAGCACCCACCTTCGTCGGTATTGTAGCAGAATCGTCGGCGAATTAAAAGAACTAATAAAATCGCTGTACAGCTTTAAAAAAACAAATCAATGCCTCTACTTGAACCAGAAGGGCTTGCAACACTGCTCTACAAAAAACGCGCAATAGCAGAGTTTTAAATTAGTTAAGCTTTCTATCTCTCTGTTATCTCTACACTATCCCTTTCCCAAAGAAGGTAACACATTAATTAATTAACTGATAGGCACTAATTGTCTGATTGTGTTACTTCTCTTTATTAAAAAAAATTTGTTTGGCTTAAGTTCATTTTTAATTTAATCTTGTGATCAAATTATTTTTTTATTTAAGAAAGAAATTCCAAAGCATGTAAATATTGAACATTAAAAGAAAAATTTGGATGTACGGAAGATTGAACTGACATCGGATGTTTCGATACCACCACAATCTTCACATCAGAGCCATTTTACCTACACTTCCAACGACGGCAGCAATAACACCCTAGCGAAAATCATACTTACTTTAGTAAGCCACCTCGCGGCGAGTCGTACCTATTATTCAACTTTTTTAAAGGTTCGGAACTTCACTAACTGTCTTTTCTTTATCATGTTCAACTATTTTAAGCATTTTGATTTCTGTCATACCAGCGTAAAGTGTCATCGATATTTTCAATGCTGGAATTTTTTTTATGTTTATTTTGACCAAGTTTTTTTGGAACAGTATACATTCATGTTTTTATTTAAGTGATTTTAGAGTTTTTAGAGTTCAGCTATGAATTTTAGTCGAACAGTATGGTTTTTATCAAAAGTTATTTAATTAGTTTGGCTTAAGTTCGTGTTTAATTCATTCTTTTGATCAAATTATTTTTTATTTTAGAAGAAAATTCTAAAGCATGTAAATATTGAATATTCAAAGAAATATTTGAATGTACGGAAGGTTGAACTGGCATCCGATGTTTCGAGACCATCACAGTCTTCTCATCAGAGTCCGTTAACCTACACTGCCAACGACGGTAGCAACAACACCTTAGCGAAAATTCTACTTACTTTAGTAAACCTAATCAACAGATTTTGTCGGCACCTCGCAGTGAGTCGTACCTATTAATCAACTTTTGTAAAGGTTCGGAGCTTCACTAACTGCCTTTTCTTTATCATGTTCAACTATTTTAAGCTTTTTGATTTCTTTCTTACCAGCGTAAAATATCATCGATATTTCCAATGCTGGCATTTTTATGTTTATTTTGTCCAAGTTTTTGAGAACAGTATACATTCATGTTTTTAGCTAAGTGATTTTAGAGTTTTAAGAGTTCAGTTATGAATTTTAGTCGAACAGTATGGTTTTTATCAAAAGTTATTTAATTAGTTTGGCTTCAGTTCGTGTTTAATTTACGCTTTCGATCGAATTATTTTTTATTTTAGAAGAAAATTCTAAAGCATGTAATTATTGAATGTTGAAAGAAAAATTTTAATGTACGGAAGGTTGAACTGGCATCCCATGTTTCGAGACCATCACAGTCTTCTCATCAGAGTCCGTTAACCTACACTGCCAACGACGGCAGCAACAACACCCTAGCGAAAATTCTACTTACTTTAGTAAACCAAATCAACAGATTTTGTACAGTGAGTCGTACCTATTAATCAACTTCTGTAAAGGTTAGGAACTTCACTAACTGCCTTTTTTTATCATGTTCAACTATTTTAAGTTTTTTGATTTCTTTCTTACCAGCGTAAAATATCATCGATATTTTCAATGCTGGGATTTTTTATGTTTATTTTGTCCAAGTTTTTGGGAACAGTATACATTCATGTTTTTAGCTAAGTGATTTTAGAGTTTTAACAATTGAAGTTTAGTCGAACCGTATGGTTTTATCCAAAGATTAAATAAACGTTCGTTATTTTTCCAGGTTTCTTTTGCATGTTGAAGTGTATCTGGTGCAATGAAACGACTGATGGATACTTCTCAGAATGTGCTTACCCTGCTTAAAATTATTAAATTTCCACCCCGACACGCAGACCGTTAGACAAATTTTCAATAGCTATTGGACTAAAGTGGGGAGTTTCATACCAGTTAGAATTGATTTAACTTGCAAATTTATATGAGAAGTTTCATATAACTCATTTATTCTACTTATTAAGAAAACCTTGGTTAAATGATTGATATTACTTCTTACTAGTATTGACCTCGACAAGTACTATAAAGCTCTAAATCAGTGCTGATTCAAATTTAAGCATTTAATAAATTTGTTATTTGAGATATTTTCCAAATATTGTTTTAAAATAGTTTTCATTTAATGCAAGTTAAGCATTTCATTGGCGCTAATAGGAATTTATCAGTAGACTTTAACCGTATTTTTGAAAAATTACTAACAAAACCTCTTAGTTTATTCAACTTAATAACTCATAAGTTTTATAAAAAAATACTCTTAAAATTAAGCATTTTACTCGTAAAATATTTACAAATTTATATTAAAATATACAATTTCTTAAATTCAATCATTTTCTACTTCTTCCCTAAAATGCCAGGACTATATAAAAATATATTATTTTGCAGAAAATATACATAATTGTTAATAAGCCACACACACACAGAGACTTTAATCATGTTAATAGCAATATATGATAATTGGCTCAACAATTTGTAATAAAGTAAATTTCTTTAATTTTTAGTCTACCCAGATGTATAACAGCTTTATTTATATTTCTATATTTTCCTACGCATGTCGTATTATTTAAATGAACTTCACACCCAATTGAATATATTAAAACTAATCAAATGGAAATTATAAGTAACTCTGATAAGATTTTTGTATGATGGACTTATAAGCCAAAATAAAGAATGTTTGCAAATAATATATTATATTGGTCATTTATTTTAAAAAGCTTTAAAGAAAAAATATAAGCAATTCCAAGGAAAATCAATTATTTATTTCATGATATGTCTACAATTTTAACAAAACTTGTTCCATTTTTGCATTTTAGTGTTTTAAGGAGAAAATATTTTTTTTTAGTTGAACATTCTGAATATTACACTACTCTGCAAAATTTAGATCTTTGGTGCCTATTAGTTAAATCTTATATTTATATATGGGGTTTGAAAATTTGTTTTTTGATTTCCCCAATTTTGTGAAATTTTTTAGTACCCCTCAAAAGATCCTTCTGGGAAATTTTGAGATTTTTTTTATTGGCTTAACGGCCCTTTTCACAATGATAATTAAAAGTTAACGTGGACTTTAACGGCAAGATTTGTATGGCGAAGTTACCGTTAAAGTCTACATTAACTTCTAATCATACATTGTGCAAAGGGTCATAAAAGATATCATTTTTTACATAATGTTATTTTTTTAACTGAACAATTAGTTATAAGTCTGAAAATTATTATTTCGGCTTTTAGTTCAATAAGTGGAGTGCTGGAATATATAAATCAGATTAGGAGAACGGATCAGTACTACTGATCCGTTCTGCTAATGCGTTAGTCATACTATTAGGGACGATATAGAAGCCGATTGCCCTGAAATTCCAGAAATATTCAACTCAATACTTTCCCTTAAGAATAACAAAGCACCAGGTATGGACAACTTTTAAAGAGAGCTTTTAAAGGGAACGCCAGTAATCAGCGCACGCATTTTTAATACGTACAAGACTGTTAGAGAGCAGAACAATTATGCGTAGAATTGAAGGAAGGTGTAATTGTTAACATTCTGAAGAAGGGAGATGTATGCCTTTGCAAAAACTGGCGAGGCATTACACTCATCAACATCGTGAACAAAGTAATCTCACAAATCTTAAAAGAAAGACTTTCAATTGCATTCGAACCAAAACTACGTAGAAACCAGCCCAGTTTTTACCCCCAAAAATATTGTATAGAATAGTCTCCGAGTTATTATATAGACCAACCTGTGGAATGGAGGTCACCTTTATATTTGGTTTTTATAGATTTTGAGAAGGCATTTGATATTTTCTCACACCACGCCATCTGGAATGCTTTAATATGTAAAGGTGCACCCACTAAAATCATATCTATCTATCTATATTAATAAAAGAGTAACGTTATTGAGTGACTGACTGGCTGACTGACTTACTGACTGACTGACTGACTGACTGACTGACTGACTGACTGACTGACTGACTGATTTATCATCGCCCAGCCCAAACCACTAAAGCTAGAAAGTTTAAATTTCGTATGTGGGCTCCCCTCAGGATGCATAGATCCACTAAGACGAGGTTTTGGGTAACTCAAACGCTAAAAGGGTAAAAAAGGGTAAAAACGGGTAAATTCAGTAACTTTATAAATATCTCCGGATCTAGCTAAGGTAGACATAAAATTCCAAAAACAGCATAATAAGATAGCAAAATAAGCGGACGGGTGTTTGGTACTTTTTTGAAATTTTTACATTTAGGGGCTGGAAAAGGGTAAAAATATAATTTTGGTACTTCTTTTGTTAACCGCTTATCTTCTAAAGTAATGAAGATAGAAATTAAATTTAAAATGCATTCTTCTATCCTTACGAAGCCCTCAAACATGTTTTGGTTCTCTTTTGTAATTCGAATATATAAAGGGTAAAATTTGTTGCTCTTTTTGATACTTTTTTCCATACAACTATTTTTTATGCAAATTGATACACATAGTGAATGAACTAAGAAAGGATTTCTGAAAATTTTAATTCTAAGGGGTAAAAACGGGTAAAATCGAATCTAAGCTAGGTAGACATAAAATTCTAAAAGTATCATAATAAGATAGAAAAATGAGCAGTCAGGTGTCTGAAATTTTTTTAAAATCTCTACATATGGGCGCCGAAAAAGGGTGAAAATATAATTTTGGTACTTTTTTTTGTTAACAGTTTGTCTCCTAAAGTAATAAAATTAGAAACTAAACTTGAAATTCATTCTTCCCTCCTTAAAAAGCCCCAAAAACAGTTCTGTATTTTTTCAAATTTGAATATATAATGGGTAAAACTAGTAGCCCTTTTTGGTACTTTTTTCCATACAACTATTTTTTATGCACATTGATACACATCCTGAATGCATATGTCTGTATATATTCTCTAAGAACGAATTTTTGAAAACTTAAATTTTAACGGTATTAAAAGGGGTAAAAACGGGTAAAAACGGGTAAACTCGGTGTTCTTATATTTCCGAATCTAAGTAAGGTAGACATAAAATTCTAAAAGCATCATAATAAGATAGAAAAATGAGTGGATAGGTGTTTTGCACTTTTTTGAAATTTATACATTTAGGGGCCGAAAAAGGGTAAAAATATAATTTTGGTACTTTTTTTGTTAACCGTTTATATTTTAAAGCAAATGTACTTTTTCGAAAACCTACTTTTTTGAAAATGTAGTTTTAAGAAATGGTACTTTTTGAAAAATGTTTTTTGAAGAGGGTACTTTTTGAAAATGGTACTCTTTTGAAAATGGTTACTTTTTGAAAAGTTACTTTTTGGAAAAGGTTCTTTTTTGGGGCTATGTACACCAAAAGTATAAATTAATCTTATTGTTTTAGATACGCTGTCCGTCAGTCCGTCTGTCTGTCACAGGCTGTTTTCTCGAGAGCCGTAAGAACTAGGGGCTAAAGATTAAAGGCTGTTCTAAAGCGAGCAACGAAACATGTTGAAATACTAATGTAATATACAGACACTTTTACATAGACTCTCGATATTTTCAAAGTTAGTGTAGTCTGTAGAATATTTAACACAACAAAAATTAAAGGTTGTTCTGAAAGTTAATTTAATTTTGTCTATGTAGCTTAAACAGTTTGCTGTATCTTGGAAAACGTAAGAAGCAAACTCTTGAAATTTTAAAAAACTCTAAAACTAACAAATTCCAGAATTAAAATAGTCCAAACGAAAAATCGCCAAAATGAAAAAATTGCTAAGACGCAAAAATTCGCCAAAACTAAAAAGATCGCCAAAAAGACTAACCAATTTTATGGTTATTTTTATAGGAGTTAATTAATTTTTCTATATCTGCACAACAATGGGGTAGCAACGCACGCCGGGTATAGCTAGTCATTAATACAAGACCTTTATCAGAACGTAAGCTGTCGTTTGTTACATGAAGGATGTATAAGAGAAAGCTTCGTGGTATCTAATGGAGTAAGACAAGGATGTGTACTGTCACCCCTTCTGTTTAACTTAGTACTAGATGACATCATGCATAGAGCGAATCATGGCGACAAGGTTATAGCATGTGGATTCAATAGAAGAATATATAATATGCGAACTCAACGGAATGTGTTCTAATGAAATCGGAAAACTTGTTCCCGAAATCTGATTTTTTTTTTGTATACAACACGTTCGTGAATACGAGCACATCTTTTTGTGGTCGATCTGCCAGTGAACCGTACCACGCATTATAGAAAAAATTCGTACTTTGGCCGAACAGTTTGTATGTGGAATAAACTAGCCGCAGAGGTCTTTCAAGTTACTTTCAGTGTGGAAAAGCTCAAGTCGAATGTTCACAAACACTGTTCCCTTTATTCTTCTTCCCATAACCTATTTTTCTACTACCTTTAGTAAAAATGGTAAAAAAAAAAAATAAGGAAGGCTAGTATTGTAGTAAACGGCACTGAACAAATTCGATGTAGCTGGATCTAAGAACTATCACATAGTATCTAAAGAACGTTAATTATCACCCTCCAATGAGACCACAATATCACTCAGGAATCATTCCCATAACTATATTTAGTAATTAGCTTCAACTAAACTTTTATTTATAATTTTGAAAAATGAGTGCCCCTTTGGTCGAGTGGGTAGTGTGCTAGCTTATCATTCCGCAAGTCCACAGCTCGATCTCTCCAAAGACTCTGTTTAAAAATAAAATACAATTTCTACTCTAAAGACCGGTTATGTGATTTGTTTTGTGTCAGTTCCATTTACCGTAGGGTGTGTTATTGACGTATTATTTTGTTCTTCAATTTTTTCTAGAATTATCTTATTTGCTACACCCAGAAAAAAGATTGGTTAGAAAATTGTTAAGTCGATAAAATATTAGTTACCTAGACTATATTTTAACTTATATTTTCAATTTTCTATGAATACAAAAAAACAATCCATGTCCATTACCATAAGAACATAAGAGTAATAAAGATATGATTCTGACAATTCTTAAATTAATTAGATCAACCAATCGTATGCTCTTGTCATGACTGAATAACAAATATAATGAGCACAACCGAATAAAATATTATTAATTGAATTTTAGTACAAATTATTAATATTTGCAACTAAAAACATCGTCTTTCTAAATTTACTTTACTTTTTATCGGTTGTGGCAACTAACTAGTGGTTAATTTGATTATCATTCATACACCTAACCGATTAAATAGTTTTGCTTTAGCAATCATTTATTATTGTAAAGTAATTTCTCTTTTAATATGAACTATATGATAGTTGGTGCAACTGCCAAAATTCGCTTGGCAACAAATTCGGTTGTCTCAACGAATCTGTTTTCTCTGTGTATTTTGTGAAATGTATATTTGACTCAAGAATATTTATGTATTGAAACTAAAGCATGTTCAAAAATTTAGCCCTCTATGTAATAGGTAAAATAATGCCTTAAAAATAAGGTCGCAATAAATCTCTTATTTCAATTTCTGTTGAACTAGCTCAGAGATACTGGTTAGGACCACTACCTTCAAGGTTGCAAACTTAAACTTTTTCAGACTGTACTGTTTTAAATATAGGAATGTGCTCAAACAAACGAAATTTGTTGTTCGGATTCCTATTTGATAACAAATATATTTAAATTCATTAAAATTTACACAATCAAAAAAAATTTTAATATAGACATGAACTCTGATGAAGTGCTTAGTGGCCCATGAAAATTATTCTCACAGCACAACCAGAACTAAATGAACTATTATGCTGTGAGAATATACATACATACATACATATGCTCGTATATATACTTTCCTGTATTCTTCGTTTAATAAAAACAATTCAAATTTACAAACTCAACCTGATTTAATAAATTTCGTTAATTAAAAATTTCATCACCCTAGCAAATGCTTTTTATTACTAATATTATATTTTCTATAGCAACTTTAAACTTGAAAAGTAAAACATTACAGAAATATTCTGTTTCAAAATTAACATGCCTACTTTTACTTTACCTCTTTGCAGTTGTTTAACTCAGCCCACTCACCCAATCGATTCAGCCAACTGTTTTCATTTGTTTGGGTTTTTGTATATGGCTTCCTTTGTTTCAACCATTTGGCCTGAGAAAATACAATTCAAATAGAAATCACAACTGGAAATACAAAAACCAAATCAAGAGAAAATAAAAGAAAATTAAAACAAACTTGAAATTCTTTAAACAATTCTTAGAACAACAATAAGATTCCAGTATTTAACAACAATCTCCTATAGAAGGAAGAGACAGCTATAATAAAATGAAAGGAACAAGTTTGTTAAGGAAGTAAGTTGAAGAAGACGTATACAAAAGATATAGGCTGGCGAAAATTATGCCAGGGAGGAAAACCAATAGAGTTTTGGAAAATTTTCATTTGAATATATAACACTTAAGGCACAGCATTATAACAACAAACATAGCAACAATAATAGCGGCAACAAAAACTACAAAAACAAAAATCTAAACAATAATAAAAGTCTAGTGTACTATACTAAAAACAACAATTGTACACAAAGTGAATAAATAAAAAAGTTACTAAAGTAAATAATGGGAAACGGAAGTGAAAAAGGCAAATTAAACAAGGAAGTTAAAGTTCAAGTGTTGAAAGCATAAACAAGAAAAACGCTGGAAAAAAGGTTTCAAGGCACAGCTATGAAGATGGTAGATAACAATATCAATTAGACTTTAAGCCTTAAATAAGGAAATTGTTTTCACACAAAATGTGGTACAATGGGATTTGTAAGCTAAATTAAATACAAAAAACCCTACTGCAACAAACAAAACGCCAATAAATTTTTGGCCGCAATTATTACGTTGTTAACAAGAAACCAAACATAAGGCGGTAAGAAAAAGAAAAAAACGTGGAGAGAATAGATAATGACTACTCTAAATACTACATCCTCCCCAGAACTAGTCACCGCTACATGGTCTGCATTAGTGGCACAACGTGCCAATACCACCGAATTGTTAATGGCCACCAGAAGTATATACCATCCGCCACATCACTTTCTAACGGCTGATTTAAATACCATGACTTTTTCGACAAATGCTCCAGTACCTGAACTTGGTCGCGATGATGTAATTGATAATAGTTTTATACAAATTGTATTTTGTATACTCTATTCCACGGTTTTTGTTTTGGGTGTTTTTGGCAATGTTCTGGTTTGTTATGTGGTGCTGCGCAACAGAGCCATGCAAACAGTAACGAATATTTTTATAACAAATCTTGCTTTATCAGACATTTTATTGTGTGTTTTAGCTGTGCCGTTTACACCTCTCTACACATTTATGGGAAGATGGGCCTTTGGTCGTACCTTGTGCCATTTAGTGCCATTTGCTCAAGGTTGTAGCATATACATATCTACACTTACCTTAACTTCCATAGCCATAGATCGTTATTTTGTGATAATATATCCGTTTCACCCGCGTATGAAATTATCAACCTGCATTTTAATAATAGTCAGCATATGGGTGATATCGCTGCTGGCCACTCTGCCTTATGGCATGTATGTGAAAGTATTTTCTGATGACTTTCTGCAGGCCAACATGACCTTGGAGGCGGAAAATATTACATCATCATTAAATTTAACCTACTCTTCCAATATAACCTATGCAGCTCAGCGAAATTTTGATGCCCATATGCAGGTGGTGAGCTCATCTAACAACTTGATGACAGCCGAAACCTTGACAACGTCTACAAATTATTGCGAAGAAAATTGGCCTTCTGAACGTTACCGCAAAGTATTTGGTTCTGTTACAACCATATTGCAATTTGTATTGCCATTCATCATCATATGCATTTGTTATATATGGATTTCTGTTAAACTTAACGCACGAGCCAAGGCAAAACCAGGTTCAAAGTCATCACGCAAAGAAGAGGCTGATAGAGATCGTAAAAAGCGTACAAATCGTATGCTGATTTGTATGGTGGGTGTTTTTGGTCTCTCCTGGCTGCCTATTAATCTGGTGAATATATTCGATGATTTCTATGTGAGATCAAATGAGTGGCCCTATTATACGCTGCTCTTTTTTGTAGCTCACTCTATAGCCATGTCCTCCACCTGCTATAATCCTTTTCTCTACGCTTGGCTCAATGAGAATTTTCGAAAGGAATTTAAGCATGTCTTGCCATGCTTTAACCCCTCCAATAACAACATTATTAATCTGACTAGAGGCTATAATCGTTCAGATCGCAATACCTGTGGGCCACGTTTACATCATGGCAATGGCGGTGCTGGCACTGCTACTCGTGGCAGCAGCCTAGATAATGATGACCAGGACGATGATAATGCCATTACACAGGATACTTGCATTACCAAAGATAAAATGTTAATTATACCCCGAGAGCCCACCTATGGTAATGGCAACAGCGCCTTGTCTCCCTGTCTGGAAAGGGGCGTTAATGTATCGTTGGTGCAATGTAGGAAACAGGTGGAAATTTTACTCAATGACAACGAAATAAGATATCACCATTATCATCATCAGAGTAGTCGTAAACATCGTAATGATGATGGCGGAAATTCGGGTGATGAGCACACGATTGAGATGCGTTTTAGTGAGACACCTTTCATCAGTTCAGACAATACAACTGGCATAAGCATTATGGAGACAAGTACGAGTAATGATCGTAGCGGCAGTAGTGAGAGGGATTATCGATGTAACTGAGGAAGGGTAAGTGCAAATACCAGTAGTATTGATTTATTGCTTTTTTATTTGTCTGTATATTTAGACTAGGGCCGCCAGAAGTCTGAACCCGTCGACCAAGATATTTATAATATATATCACAAACGAACGTACAACAAAACTGTATATCTGTTGTCACAAGCCTAAATCGCTTAAGGTGTTTTCAAAAATTTTCGGGAGAGCTGTTTAAAGTGTCAAAAACTCGCATCCAGCCAGTCGTCAGTTTGTTTTTCCTTAGCTTATTTATAGATAATTGTCATCTTTAAAAATTTACAAACTTAAAAAATTGGCACACCAAAAATTTAATTTTGTTCTAACTCGACATAAGCGGTTAAGAGTTGTGACCACAGATATATTCCAAGAACTAATCATATGAAAAGGAACGCCAAACAAGTTTTTATTTTAATACATGTATCAATCATATATTTCAAATTTAAGTTCAACAATTAAACAATAGATACAAAACTTAACATGTAGTTCATACATAAAAAACAATTTCATCGATTAGTTGAACGACATAAGCCCTAGGCAACAAATGCTGGCGAAATTGCTTTATATAAACAGCGTTATAGCAGAAAGCTTAAGCTCTGTTCATAACAAAAATCGGCAGAAATTAAATTTTTGTCTGCATTGACCTGTATCAAAAAACCAGGGCAATTTAAGAGTGGACCAGGACACCAGAACAATTTGTCTAAGACCAGGACAAATCCTGGAAAACCAGGATGTATGGTAGCCCCAATCTAGACGAGTGATAGCCAGCTCATGTGTTTATTTATCAGGAATCGAACCATGGCTTTTAAATTAAAATCGAGTAACAATCTACAAAGTTATAAGCAAAAAACTAAAAATAACTCAAGACCAAAAAAAAATGTTTAAGTCAAATATATTTTAAACTATGAGAGATACGCAAACTAATGTGAGGAACTTATTTGCTTTAGCATAACTCAAAACGCTTAAAATGTTTGCAATCGGATATTATTTAATAAAGTTACAAGCTTTCAGAATTGTTTTTGATTCCGAAGTGATAAATTTTCAGTCAAATCTAATCAGCAGCTTAGAAGTTTTAAATTTATTGATATTTACTTTGCGAAAGTACACACTGCACGCAGAGAAAGGATATAGCTGTGGCACGGTTGCGTCAATACTGTCATGTTTCCCGATATAGCTTACGGCTGTGGCAAATAAGCTATTATTGTTTTAAGTAATTCTGAACCTTAATTAGTTTACGACAAAAAATATTATTTTTACATTTCATTATGACATTATTAGCATTCACATTGTTTGCACATGGTTGCATTGATTGGTAAAAATATTTAAGTACAATCATGGTATGTTTTAAAATTCAATAACAGTATGGTTCTATAACAATAAAATATGGTTCTTGTCCATACTGTTTTAAAACAGTTTGTTTCCAATTAAGCTATGGTTACAAAAGAGATATGGTTCTCCAGTTTCAAAAACGTTTTTGTTCTATTCCTTGGTTGAATGTTTTTTTTATTAGTTTTTTGTTTTATTTGAGAGCTGTTGGTTTGTTCTTGTGTGTCACTTGAAAAACTAAAAAAATAAGAATAAATAAATTTAATATAACAAAAACGGATAAAAGTTACCGAATAATATTCGGACATGTTCTGAAAGCCATTTCTTTTTGAAAATGCAAAATTTCAAAAACGAAAAACAGTGTTATTTTAATCGAACAATTTAGTACATTCGTAGCTTAGTTTGGATAAATTATCTGAAACATATGAGATATAAAAATTAGCTGAAAATCTGCTATAAGTGAGATTTTTGATTGAATTCTTTCCTTTTAAAACGAAATGGTTTCCAGAGCATGCCCGATTGCAAGTAAAAAATGTATCAACAAATATGTATGTATTATCTATGTGAAAATAGATAAATACTTTTTATTTCAGAATCAAAACTTTTTATTTTACTTTTAATTTCTAAAATATATATATTTTTAGCTGCTGTCAATTTTTAATCAAAATATGATTAAGAAAACAACGTTTATATGGTTCTTTAGAACCATGCTATTTTTATATACAAATATAATATGGCTAGTTTATGTACATTCAATTACATATTACTTACATTCAATTAAACATTAGGTTGTATCAATCATATTAGTGTTAAAAAAACAACAATATTATATTTAGAACAGATTTATTTTCAGAATAGTATGATTTGACTTCAACCATATAACTCAATCATAGTATGTTGCTCTTAACTTATGGTTGCCTCAATCATGGTTTTTCTTTACATATGCTTATTATTAAATACAGCCATGGTTCAATTTTTGTCTATGCTAATAATGGGATGACTATTTATATTATTATTTATAGTTTGTATTAATCTAATAAAGGCTTACTACATTCTCAAATAATAATCATTTCTTTTCCACAAGCATATTTTACTTCAGGAAGCATGACATTATTGTCGCAACCATGCTACAACAATTTGTTTTGCCTGCAGTGCAAAGTACAACGTACTTTGAAAGTAAGAAGTGCAACGTACTCTGAATTTGTAAATTTTAGCTTTTACTAAATAAATAAATCACATAAGCTTAAATTATTTCTATTCAATAAAAAACGCTCGCTTTAGCGTTCGAGCTCTTATTTGGTCTGACAAATCTATCGAAGTTCGAGCTCGGTCTTAAAAAGTGTGTTCGGTCGGACACAAACATAATATTACAAAGATATTACAAAGATATGGAGTTGACCTTTTTACCAATCTCCTTTACGGGGAAATCTTTTGGTAGCTCGTATTTTCATTTCTTTGAAGAAGTGCGAAAAGTAACAAGATTTTAAAGATTTCGTTTAACCCTTAAACAACTAAGACCGTCTACAAACGGTCATCAACAAAAAGAATTTTATGCGAAATCAGTACTTTTTATACTCGAACAACCAAAAGCTTATTTTATTCTACACCAAATTATGTAGCAAATGGTATCAGTTTGAACGCCTTTCGATAATTAGTGTGGTAGCAATACCCGTTATAACAAAATTTTTAATGATAAAATACAAAAAAATTTGTTTTAATTTTTACCTCAACAGACTTAGTAATTTTTGTGGTAAATATTTAAAAGGATTTTTTTTTAATTTGTTTCTAGTTTGATTTTTGAAAAAAAAAATTTCCAATTGAGTTTTTTGCGAACACCGTCTGTAGACGGTCTTAGTGACTTAGTTGAACAAAATTTAGTGTAACGTTTTTTATCGGAGTAAAATGTATTCATTATTATCTATACTCTTTTGGCCTACTAAAAGAGGAAAAATAGCTCTAAAAGATGTCAACAGGTGGAGTAAAAAATAGATACTGCGATAAACAAAAAAAAAATTCAAACTTTCTTCATTGAGTAATCAAGAAATTGCTGCTTTGATGGACTCAGGTGAGGATGATGATGACTTTGAAGATTTTGATGATATCATAGAATATCCAGATTATCATTGTGATGAACTCAAACCGGAAGACACTTCTATGATAACTAATTGTTTAAAGTTATTAGACTCTTATGGCTTAATGGAAGTGCACAAAAAATTACAAACTGTGTTCAACCAGAGTGAAGTGCTTCTTTGGAAAGGCTTAGTGAAAAAATACGCTGAACAGAGCTAGACATATTTTGTGTTTTTCCATAAAACTGTGGTCACGTCGATCCCATAAGCTAATCCAACGACCTCAGTTGAATAATCTCTCGGTGCGTTCTTCAGTTCATTGCTTTTGTTAGTTGGTACTTTACAACTGGGAATCCGATTTGGTCTAACAGTAACAAGGCTATAAATGCCACGTGCTCTCATAAGAATCTAATAACTCAAAATAATCGGTTATCATAGGTTTAAGTTTATCACAATGATAATCTGGATCTTCTATGCTGTCATCAAAATCTTCAAAGTCATCATCATCCTGAACTGGGTCCCTCACTCTATGAAGAAAGCTAAAATGTTTCTGCTTATCGCAGTCTCTGCGTGTTGACAGTCAGTCAGCCAACTAAAGTTACCCGTTACACAGAAAAAAAATAGACAAGAATTATATTCAATAAAACCATGTTATTAAAAAAAATATGAATTTCAATAACATTTATCTTTAACATAATAAAATATTTCGTTGTAAGTATTTCTTTTCCATGCCGGTTATTTCTTTTCTTTTTATACATAAGTACTTAAAACAAGTTGTATCCCATAAAAAAATAAATGGGATATGGCTCAGCTAGAGAGTGTATGCTTTACGTCCGGAAAGCCCTGGTTCGTATTCCAGCCATGTCAACATTTTTTTAATTTATATATATATTTTTATTTTGAAATAATTTTGTTATCAATATAGGGGAATTCTTTATCACAGGAAATTTGAAAAAAAAATTATTGAATACCGGGATTTTTGTTATCAAAAACGAAACTTATTTTTTTTCTGTGTGCAATCGGAAGCAAAAATCATACGATAATATTGATTGCCTACAGGTTATCTGTGAATACAATGTGCACATGGGCGGCGAAGACCTATTTGACTCTTATATAGACTTAAAATCAGAACACAAGATATGGCAACCAGCATATTTTACCATCTTCTCGATATGGCCATAACAAATGCATTTGCATTAAATCGCAGACTTAACGTCGAAAACCTCCAAAATTCTGATCAGAATGAAATGGGAAGGCATGATGATGAAAGAATTTTGCAGGTGCATTGCAAAATAACTCAGTGCTTCTGTTGAGATACGATTTGCAGGTTGTCCTTCATCTGCCGAAGAGCCAACCGGTGGCTCTTTTATTGGGAAAAAGGTTATTTATCCTGTGGCTATTATAAGGTTCGGCAAGATAAATCATTTTCAACAATTGGGTTAAAAAAATTTTGTAAACTGTGGAAAAAATCGGATACACACATGTTTTGTACTAAGTTTTGCAAAGACCAAAAACTCTTTCATGGAATACCATGTAGTTACATAACATATTTAGTTTGAACATAATATATATTTTGATATCAAAAGTTAAATATAAAACTGATATTCTTCCAACTATAAGCATCATATTTTATTTATTTCTGAAAAAAAAATTCCCCTAAACCACTAAAACCGTCTACAGGCAATCTTCCTTGTTTTGGTCCTGGAACTTTCCAGGAGAATTTTTTTAGCAATTGGAACTCAAATTCGTAATTTTTAGCAGAAAAATATCCTAGAACAAAAATTATTACCGCAGCACAATTCGTATTTCAAATTCAGGGGTTTAGCGCGTTCAGGGGCTTATCACGAGACTTAAAGTATTTATTAAATTTATAATTTGAGATATTCTTCAAATTTTGTTATAAAAAAATTTCATTTCTTGTGGATTAAGAATGTCTATATGCCTGCATTTTATTGGAGCTTTTCCAAACAACAGTAGCCTTCAAAACTTTTGAAAAGAATGGTTGAAGGCCACCAATATTAGGTAAATCACCAAGTTCCAAAGTTATTGAAATGCAGGCATAAGGACACGCCTAACCCGCAACAAATAAAACTTGTTTAAAACGAAACATAAAGTTTAAATATTCTAGTTTTTGTTTTTTTTTTAATTAATAGTAATTTTGAAAGTAAAAAGTTTTACTCTCCGCAATTAAATAAACGCGAAAAGCGTAAATAAAGTTTTACAAGCATCTACTTAAAATCACTACGTGATGCTAATCAAATAAATGTTGTTCTACTTTTATTTCTTGTACTTTTTTGCCAGTTTTATATTTAGAACTTTTTCAATTAAAAACTAAAAGGTTTTATTTTACACATTAACCTCTACTTAAGTATTTCAAGAGTGCAAAGTGAATATAAAAGGTAGAAATAAAATTCAAATAAGACATAGCAAAACTTTTATGTAGGTGTATAAATCAGTAAGCATATGAAAGAAATTATACAGGGTATGTTTTTAGAGATCTATAGCATTTGAAAATAAAAGTATGTTAGAATATAGCCCTTGGCAGCATTCGGCGGTTGTGACCGTAATAAGATCAATCGTGATTGGGAGTTTCGGTTATTAAACCACCCTGATTTATTGCGTCAAAAGTCCACGTCGATCTACTTATCACAGAAAAAAAAAACAAGTTTCATTTTTGGTAACAAAAATCCCAATATTCAAAAAAATTTTTTTTTAATTTCATGTGATAAAGAATTCCGCTATATTGATAGCAAATTATTTCAAAAGAAAAAAAATATACTAAAAAATTTTGACATGGCTGGTATACGAACCCGAGCTTCCCGGATGTAAAGTATACTCTCTACAGCTGAGCTATATCCCATTTATTTCTACGAGATAAAACTTGTTCTAAGTACTTATATATGAAAAGAAAAGAAATAACCGGCATGGGAAAGAAATACATGCAACGAAACGTTGTATTAAATTATCGACAAATGTTATTGAAATTCATTTTTTTTCAATAACATGCTTTAATAGAACGTAATTCTTGTATATTTTATTTTTCTGTGATCTTGCTCATTTAAAATGAACAAAAGTTTTACTAGTCAGCTCCGAAGCGTTTTATAGTTTACGCTATGATACAATAATAGAAGGTAGTCCAATTCTCTCTTTTTGTCGCCATATTAACGCTCTGATATTCAAGGGAATTATAAAATATCGTGCTACCACAATTTTTACTAAAAATCCATGTTTTCGTTTAATTTTTATGAACTTAAGTTATGAGTTTAGTCGAACTGTATGAGTTTATATCCAAAGAAATTTAATTATTTTTGCTTGCGTTCGGTTTTAATTTAATTTTACAATTAAACTATATTTTTATTTAGAGATAAATGTGAAGCATATAGACAAAGGAAATTTTTTACTGCACGGAGGGTTGAACTCACGTTTCGAAAGCTCCTGCTAATCTCTTCAGAATTCTTTTTCGCTTGACCACTCGACCACAGTCGATGTTTTGCAGGGAAGAGAACTATCAAATGAACTACAGCTCTAAGAGTAACAGTATGAATTTATAAAAGTAGATGATATTGAACTTTTGTCTGCAAACCACCAACATTGGTCGAGTGGTAAAGCGGAAAAGAAATCTGAAGGGATTAGCGGGAGCTATCGAAACGTCAGTTCAACCCTCCGTCCAGTCGAAAATTTTCTTTGTCTGTATGCTTCAGATTTATCTCTAAATTAATATATAATTTAATTGAAAAATTATATTAAAACCGATCTTAAGCCAAAATAATTAAATTTCTTTGGCTTTTTATGAAATTTGAATAATTACTACAAGAGCTGAAAACATTTTTGAATAGTAAATGAGGGACGCGAAAGCAAAGGGTTACAAGTGTAAAAAATAAAATTCTGAGTAATTAATTTTTGTTGCTAATACACACCGTCTTATGAGGTCATCGAACAAGTCTGAATTTTTTTAAAGTGATAGATATTGGTATTAAGTGTTTATTTCTGTATATAGCTCCATCTTTTTTCGTTTTGGAACTTGTACCCTTTTGCTTTTCATCCCATCAAATATAATAATTTCTGTTATACCATGATGCTTCCTAATAAGAGTTAGTTTCTATACAAATAATTCCAAAAATGTTGGTTCCTTTTTGTATATGTGGCAAGGCTTTTTTAAATGCTTATCAAAAAAAAAAAACAAACCTTAAAGATTATATTATAAGTCAAACATTTTTCAAATGGTGTTACCTTCTATTATTGTATCATGGTTTACTCTTTTAAAACGATTTTGTTAAAGTATACAATAGTATTACCTCGTTCAGTCGCTCATTTTAGACACAAACCTATGATCAAACGTAATTAAATAATTTTCATCTTTTGCTGGATCATTAAAATCGGTCATTGCTCTTGTTGTTTCAGTTCCGGTTTGCGAACATTATACAACTAACACAATAAATATAATAAATTTTCTGCTAACATGTAACCTAATATAAATTTTTCTAAAATCTAAATACACATACTCATAAATAATTCCAACATAATTGCAAATAATAGGAACTAGCTTAAAATTCCATACCCTTTTCAATCACATTGTTTCTCGTATGCTATATCCATACTGTTACACACATCAATCATTTGTTGTAAAGTTACTTTTTGTTGCGCCGAAAACTTTATGGAATCAAAGTCAAATATAATAGAACTACTTGTTATGCACGGCATTGTTGGAGATTGAACTAAGTAAATTAACATTGTATACATTTGCAACATAGTTTCTCAACGTGATTTATAGTAAAACATAAAATTATTACGCAACAAAAAAGGAAGAAGTAGTTGCTAATTGAAAATTTGTGAAAAGCGTACTACCACACCCATATTCACTGAGAATTTTACTGACAAGCCTTTAATTAAATTTGAGAGCCATTTTAAGGAACAGTTTAATAATATTTTTATGAAGCATAAAAATAAGGAAAATAGATGCGTTTCATTCAGCCATTCGTGGCAAAGAATATAAAACGTTGTGTGTCTTTTTTAAATAATATAAAACACTCCTTTGATGATTTTTTATATATTTATTTTCAGTTTTATAATGAAAAATTCTATACAATTTTATTGGTTTTATCATATATTAGAAATTATACTATTAAAAGGGAAATTTCTACATCATAATTCAAAATATATTTTGTCATTTTATTTTCATAATCAGATAATGATTAGTGCATTCATTCGGTTAACCGTTAATCGGCTAACCAGCTAATTACTATCCGATTAACTGATCGGTTAATTATAATTGGCTATTTTCGATTAAAATCTAAACCGGTTAATTGCAGTCGATTAATCGATTAACCGACGTAACGAAATTTTTCGTTTTTTGTATCATTAGAACATATTTTTTGTGTGTTTAATTATTGGTTTTGTCTCATATACAAAAAATATGTGTTTAGAAAAGAACTTAGTAAAGATTCTGATACTTTAGTTGAGCTTGAGGGAATTATTAAGTTTTTATTTAATAGTTTAATAAAAGACAATAATACTGTTGCCAACGATTTAATTAAAAATCTAAGGATTAGATTAGATGAGAGACGAATTCAATAATTTTATACCTCCACTCAGGAATAATTCCTGCTAGCAACAGTTTTTTTTTAAATACAGTACAAAAACGGAAACTAAGGAATTCAGAATGTTTGGTGCTGAGCTCTGCCAGTACGAGTCAGATGATGACCTGACAACAGAAGAACCTCTCGATAGTAATACAAGAAATCTTTTTTGAAAAATAAAATTTTCTAATGCATTTTTTAAGATAATTAGGATGGATGCGCAAAATACGAAAAAAATTTAACAAAACTAATTTTTCGCCATTGCACACGTTCGAAATCCATTTTTTTGCTATAAATTCTAAAAACAGTATTACAGCCTTCAATTTTGACAAATTTACATATTATAATATATAATACGGGGCTCCTAACTAAAACATACTATTTTGCAAAAATTTTTTTGAAACTCAATAGAAATTGTGTATGTTTTGCACTTTGGGGAGGGGATCCCGCCCCACTCCTTGTACCCATGCCTGTTGATAAATAAGTTTCAATTTAATTTGGCACAAATATTTGTTAAATATATAATAAATAACATACCAAATTTAATGACAATCGGATAAATTTTGTAAGAGTTATAGTATTTTTACGATAAAGGATATATGGCAGGACCAAGAGTCCTTGATTCAATTATAATAAAAATTATCACACAGCATACTGCTATGGGATGCAAATCATTGAAAATTTAGTTTTTGGCAAATATGGCCGGTAGGCGTGTCCTTTCTTCGATTTTTTCACAAAATTAAATATTTCTTAACTAAGATATTTTATAGTAGTATACAAAATTTCAAAAGTCTGCGACAACCAGCGTTACCATTTGTGAAGTTTTCCCTTTTTCCAAGTTTTTTGAGGTGCCAAAATGTTTTAAATTTATATAAAGTTTTTTCAAGTTTTTTATAAATACATACATAGATAATTTCAACTTTAAGGTTTTTCGGTTTGGATCATATGCAATGAAACAACCTTATCTTTTCGCACTCCCTTATTACTACAACAGTGTTTAATTGTGTTTACTCCAAGGCTGCCCAAAAATACTTTGCTACTGTATTGCTGAAAGAATTTTGAAGTATAGTAACACGATAAAGTAAACGCAAAGATTTTCATTAAAATTTTATCACAAGATATTATGTTGGTCGTAAAAATGTATAATAATGCGGTTCACACTGAATTTACTATATCTTTACTTGTTAAAATGGAGAAATTTTCCATACATTCTGCCCCCATCCCCTTAGGCTTTACAAAAATATCTTTTTATTTCTAATAAAAAGCACTTTCTCTTCCATCATCATTTATTTTACACACTGTATGTGGCAAAATACCAACACTGCTACCATGCATGTACACTAGGTTGGAGCGTCAGATTTTTTTTGCGAATTTCAATTTCGAAAAGCAAAAAAAGGTTGCATTTTATTTTTAGATACATGGGACAAATAATGAAAAAATATTAGGACCTACTTTTAGCCCTCTACCGCAGCATCAAGATTTTGAATATGAGATCAAATCAGTGAATTTTTGAAACATCATATGATGCAATATTATAAATTCTTTATAGCTGTTACAACTCATTACACTCAAAATATCCACTATTTTATATAGTATACAAGGTCAGATTTGAGAGAAACTTAAGATGAAATAACGAAGCAAATTTTCGAACTTCTAAGTCTTTGTCATATCTTGCAGAAAAAAACCTTTTCTTAGATAATTTGAGGTCGCTGAACACGAAAATGATAACCATTTATTTTTCTTAATGCGCGTTTTCCCGATATTCGCGAAAAACGATATTTTCGTTTATTGGCAAAAATAGATATCTCTTTATTTTTTCGTTCAATACACTGATTATGCCGATCGTATAAAAAATTTATAGAGTTCCAGGCATTAAAAGTTTAAAAAAGTATATTTTTAGACCTTCTCCCAAAAACTATAATTTTAAATTGCTCCATTAAGAGGAAAAAAATATACTAAGTATATTTTTTTTCGGACAGTATTTCAAAGATAATTTTGTGACGATCACATGATGCTGCAATCGCTAAATTCTGATAAAAAACAAGAAAGTTCTTAGACCTTAAGCGAAAGCAGCTCTACTATTTTTTGGTTATTTTTCATACAAAATTAATTTAAATCAGTTTGTAATAAAAAAATTTTTTTTGATTGAAAATAATTTTGTATGGGTAATAAAATCAGCTTTTTTCACTTAATGGCTTATAACTTTCTTATATTTTATCAGATCTCCTTGATTTTGAACTTTTTTCATTCGGCACAAAAATGTTTTTTACGTGTTGCATTAAAAAAATTATTAAAATTTTTTTTCTCTAGCTTCCAGCCGTGGTAGAGGGCTATAAGATATATCGCAAGAAATTAAAAACAATATTTTTTGTATATAATCTAGCTAGATGCAACATTCCGGAGGTATTCGAAATTTATTGGATAATTTTTTTTCCTTCATATACCAACGCTCCACTCTAATGTACACTCGTCGCTCTCATATTAACGACTAAATAAAGAGTATAAAAAGAAATAAAATAAAGATTATAAACAATTTTTTGTACGAAATGAACAGTCTTGGTTTACTCCGTCTTAAGTACAACTAAGCAAAAAATAGTCGAGATTTTGGAAACAGTGCAAACTTTTCCTGTTATACAAGTGCGCTTCATAGTAGCGACATATGTATTTCCTGAATATAAGCAATAATGTATGTCAAGAAATGCTTAAGCTTCCTATATTTTTCTTTTCGTTCACTTCAAAAAAATTTTTTTTTGCACATTCACTTACTGTGGTGCATTCAAGGAAGCGCTACTGTAAGGCAGAGATTATGAAAATATACATTTTACGAAGAATGACGATGAGTTACGATCTTAAAACGACAAAACAATAATATGATTTTATTATATACCCAATGCGCTGAAATAAGCGTTTAACAAGAAATGCTCTAATGTGGGACATCGCGAACAAATATCATGCAATACGTAAGCATGTTTGTAAGCTACACCAACAAAACTGTCCTTTACAAACCTGCTTATCTCGAAGCAGTAGTTTTTGCTGGGATATATGTTTTTGCACGGATGCACTTTTAACTGCTGTCACTCACTGTGTGTTATATGAATCGTTTTATTTGAATATCAATATATATTATCAAAATATAATTAGAATAAATTTTTTTATATTGATTTTTCGAACCATACTAGGCTAGGTTAGGTTGTACAGGTTGCCAGTTTAAAGATTTAAAAACCAGTCTACTTGAGTGCTTATAGGTGCCGTTGTGTTACCTGAAGCGGGAACGTGAAGATAAGTAGAACCCCCTTTCTACGTTTCCCTATTCGGATCAGTGTTGAACCAACCCAACGATCGAATGAAAGAATCTATCCGTCTTATGTCGCAGCTTGATAGGGCTGCCTGATCCTGAAGCAGCGGGCTACTCAGTGAAATCACCCTTTGCTCAGAGAGAGCGGGGCATAGATAGAGGAGGTGTTCTACATTTTCTTCCTCCTCCTCATTATGACAACTTCTACAGAAATCATTATACGGTAGATTCAATCTCCTAGCATGGGCACCAATAAAACAGTGTCCTGTAATTACCGCCAGAGGCGTGCGTATTTGCCCATGGGCGGTCCCTCCAGGATTTCAGATCTACAATAATCGTATTGGGGCCATATTAACCTAGAAGTCGAGCAGGTGCCTCGTTTGACCATCTGGTCTGCCTGATCCCAAAAAGTTCCTACTGAATATGAGATTTGCAGCAGTTTAGCGGTACGCCAACCATTTGATCCGTGTGTCGAGTGTGCATTCGAGTGCCGGACTTGGCTAGTTCGTCCGCAGCAATATTTCCGGGCACATTGCTGTGCCCTGGGACCCAGAGTATCTCTAGGTTTGAATATTGTGCTATCTCGTTTAGAGACATCCGGCATTCATACACCAAAATGGATGTCGTGTAAAACCTCAATAGAGACTTGATCGCAGCTTTGCTGTCCGTACAAATTTGGATATCCTCGTTGTATATCCTACCGTACCTCATCCACTTAGCTGCTCTTTTTATGGCTAATATTTTGGCCTGTAGCACGCTACATTTATCCTGTAGCTTAAACTTTATTCTCTGTTGATAACGGGGAATAAAGATGCCGCCACCCACTCCAAAGTCCGATTTAGATTCGCCCGTGTAAATCTCCAGCACGTCCCCCTGACGAGGAGAGGACGTGCCCGAGAATATCATGGCAAATCTTTTATCAGGCAAAGGAATAGGTGAGCAGCAATCAATGTTTTCCGGCAGACCGTTTAGGAGCTCCAAAATGTTGGCGTGTCCCTTGGATGCCTTTTTCCATGCACCTGTTGCCTCAAGCCTGATCGCAGAGTTCATGGCCAGTTGTCTGACCATGAGATCAGCTGGCAGCCAATGCATCATTGTGAAGAGAGCTTTTGATGGAGTGGTACGTGGAGCGCCTGTAATCATCAAATCTGATGTACGTAGGATCCTTTTTATGATCCGACAGTAGGTGATCTTATCTAATGCAGTCCACCATACTAGCGCGCCATATGTGCGTATGGGCTTTATTACCATGTTGATGAGCCATACTAATTTTATACACAAATATATTATGACAATTTTAATCGGGTAGAAGAGAATCTGTTACAAGACAAAGTTCATGTGACTGGCTCCCAAGGACTGGCAACCGGTTCAAGTTGCAGAACTTTATTTTAAAGGGACCGGTAACTTTAACATGACGTTGTCATTGAAAGGGTCATTATGAAATAATATAGGTAGCATTACTACGCCAGATGACAATTTTTTGCTCAAGCATTGTTTGTCGGGACTTCTGTCAAAGTCTTATTTAGATTTGTTAAAAGTCCACGTGTTTTGTTCTTTGTTGAAGTTGTGATTAGTTTATTTTACTAAAGTTTTTAATCCTTTTAAATTAAATGTTATAAGAAATAACTCTGTCGGTCAAAACGGAATCTTATTGATTTTACTTGAATGCTTGTGCGTAACAGGCAGTCACATAAACCAAATCTGACGGTAAACGAGTATCTGTGCTTTATAATTCAAAAATTTATTTAATTCATCACTTGCAGTGCGTCCGTTTGACTTTTTTTACAATAACTTTTGATATATACGACGACATTACACAAACAAAAGCTCTTTTTTTTGTAATGTTGTATTTGTTGCCTTAGTAATGCCACCTATATTATTTCAATATGGAAAGCGGCAATGGCTAGGTTCCTATACCCAAACTTTAGGTAATTGTCCTGTGATAATTTCTTTAATACTTAGCAAATTACTGTACTTTAAACAAATATTTTTGATTTGGTAAAAATCTGTTTGTACAGTGAGAGTATTTTGCGAACATTTTTGTTCTAGTTTTGTCATATGTTCTTTTTTCACTGGACACGTACTTTTAAGACAATTGGTAAAATATTTCCTGCAGGGCTATTATAGTTTTACACACAAATATAATGTTTAGAACAGAATATATACTTCAAACCCAGTACATTGCTCTTATGTTAAGGTTGTCGCATCGATGTGTTTTCTTTGCGTGTAGTCCATTGAGTCTCATGATTACAAATAACTTACGCAACTCTCTAACATCAGGTAGTTTGGCAAGATATCCCGGATTGTACCATAAATGCACTAACAACTCCCTAAGAAATACAAAACTTAAATTAGCTACATTTTCCAAAAATTTCCTTTGCTATCATTAAACAAAAGTAAGATACAAGAAACAACATGAAAACATCTTCTTGAGTAAAAATATTATAAAGGTTACATCTTCTTATATTAAAGTTCCACCTCCTTATACATTCGAACCATAAAAATCATTAAAATCTCTTTAAAATTTTTTTCTACTTTTCTACTATTTTATTGCCAACACATTCGTTGCACTAAACCTTATAGTGAAATTTTAATTATTAGCTTCAAAAAACGTTGTCTGACGTCTTAAATATTATCCACACAAATCCTTTTCTAACCTCATTTTTATGTGTACTTTCATATTAGAGAGTGTGTTTGTATATAACACATTGTTGTCTAGATATTAGAGCGGGAAGGAATTGCATTAGAAAACAACTTAAAGGATATAACGAACGTTTGTTTTGTTTTGTTTTTATGGCTTAACGTTTAACTCATTTTTATTTTTTTCTTAAGCTTTTGATAGATTTATTGTTTTCGTTTTATCTTAAAATTATCTTTATTTTATTGTAGTTGGGTTGTGTTCATTTTATATTAAGATTTCTTTGATGTTAGTTTAACACGAAAATGTATGCAGATGATAGAATTGTGTGTTAAAAATATATTTTTTGGCTTTTTTTTCTCTTGAAAATGAAATGGGAGATAATCACGAAATAAAAGCATTACAAGTAAAAATATTAAACAACAATGCACAGTGGGGACTTTTGCAAAATAAATGGTATTAAATCTGGAACTTTTAATCTGCTGATTGGATTAATCTGAAACTTCAAGCATCTCTAGAGAA
This sequence comes from Panzeria rudis, assembly GCA_956483635.1. Classification (NCBI taxonomy): domain Eukaryota; kingdom Metazoa; phylum Arthropoda; class Insecta; order Diptera; family Tachinidae; genus Panzeria; species Panzeria rudis. The sequence goes on along the minus strand of OY101451.1, from coordinate 29,283,836 downwards.
GGAGTCTGGCCTTACAATGCGTCTACTGGTGGCCTTCTGGCTTAGACACGAGAGGAGTTATAGTGGACCACAGTTGATTAGCTGGGACTCAAAAACAAATTCTAATGCTTTGTAACTTGTTCAAACGTTATCCGATTTTAAGAACTTTAAGCGCGTTGAATTAAGCTAAAAACAAACAAATAATATTAACCATGTGTTTTCGTAGCTCTCACAGTTTAGAATACATTTGACTTAAAAAAAATTTTTTTTGTCTTGACTTTTTTTAGTATTTCGCCAATAACTTTTTACTTTACAATTGGATTTAAATTAAAAGAGAGCATTCGAATTTTGACAAAATTCTAAGAAAAATAGGGGAAAAAATGTTTTATATCTACTTTCTTGAAGTCGGAAAAAGGCAAAAAATTCAAAATTTTGAAATCGACCTAAAAAAGGATGTTTTTTTTCAAAAAATTATCTTCATTATTTTTAATTTTGTAAAAAAAAATTGTTTAACACATTCACTCTTTAACCATATACCGAAAAAGGTTATCCATTGACAAAGTGTTGGTTTGACTCCTAGGTAGTCAACTTTGGCCCACTGTAACTCCTCCCGTGCTTAAGCCAGAATTCCACCAGCCTGACTTCTCTGCTAAAGATGTTCAAAGTTTCAGAAAAATCTAATTAGCAGCTTAGAAGTTTTTGAAGATATTACCATTTATTTTGCAAAAATCCCCACTGTGAAATGCTATGAAATTAGGTTTTTGATTTAAGTTTTCATCTAGTCATAAAGTAAGTTTGGAGATGCTTGTAAGGGGCCTATCATTATTTTTATTATCAAAAGCTTCACACAATATTAGGGGAAAGGGATGAGTCCAACGTACAGTAAGCCAAATTTCTCTTTTAGACACATATCTTTAATAACTTCTACGTCCTAGTGTGTAACGCATTATCCAAGAAACATGTGATATTACTTAGCTCCATTGGACTACGTTTGGTTTACTTCAAAATACAACAGCACCTTAAAACAAGATTGGACAGCGTTTCTTTGGTATTGCATATGATTTGAATTTTCGTCTTGAAATCGGTAAAAGTGTTGGGTTTAATAGCTGTTATATGTGGCTCTACATTATTTCTTGGGTTCAGATCTGGGATGGATGTATCCAATTTTTACATTGAGGTCCAAGCAGCAGGGTTGCCATTTCCATTTCGAGAAAAAGAAGACGGCAACCACAAAAGCCGAGGACATTTGGCCCAAAAAAGAGGATAATATGTTTATAAATAAAATTATTAAAAATAAATGGTATTAAATCTGGAACTTTTAATCTGCTGATTGGATTAATCTGAAACTTCAAGCATCTCTAGAGAAGGAGTCTGGCCTTACAATGCGTCTACTGGTGGCCTTCTGGCTTAGACACGAGAGGAGTTATAGTGGACCACAGTTGATTAGCTGGGACTCAAAAACAAATTCTAATGCTTTGTAACTTGTTCAAACGTTATCCGATTTTAAGAACTTTAAGCGCGTTGAATTAAGCTAAAAACAAACAAATAATATTAACCATGTGTTTTCGTAGCTCTCACAGTTTAGAATACATTTGACTTAAAAAAAATTTTTTTTGTCTTGACTTTTTTTAGTATTTCGCCAATAACTTTTTACTTTACAATTGGATTTAAATTAAAAGAGAGCATTCGAATTTTGACAAAATTCTAAGAAAAATAGGGGAAAAAATGTTTTATATCTACTTTCTTGAAGTCGGAAAAAGGCAAAAAATTCAAAATTTTGAAATCGACCTAAAAAAGGATGTTTTTTTTCAAAAAATTATCTTCATTATTTTTAATTTTGTAAAAAAAATTTGTTTAACACATTCACTCTTTAACCATATACCGAAAAAGGTTATCCATTGACAAAGTGTTGGTTTGACTCCTAGGTAGTCAACTTTGGCCCACTGTAACTCCTCCCGTGCTTAAGCCAGAATTCCACCAGCCTGACTTCTCTGCTAAAGATGTTCAAAGTTTCAGAAAAATCTAATTAGCAGCTTAGAAGTTTTTGAAGATATTACCATTTATTTTGCAAAAATCCCCACTGTGAAATGCTATGAAATTAGGTTTTTGATTTAAGTTTTCATCTAGTCATAAAGTAAGTTTGGAGATGCTTGTAAGGGGCCTATCATTATTTTTATTATCAAAAGCTTCACACAATATTAGGGGAAAGGGATGAGTCCAACGTACAGTAAGCCAAATTTCTCTTTTAGACACATATCTTTAATAACTTCTACGTCCTAGTGTGTAACGCATTATCCAAGAAACATGTGATATTACTTAGCTCCATTGGACTACGTTTGGTTTACTTCAAAATACAACAGCACCTTAAAACAAGATTGGACAGCGTTTCTTTGGTATTGCATATGATTTGAATTTTCGTCTTGAAATCGGTAAAAGTGTTGGGTTTAATAGCTGTTATATGTGGCTCTACATTATTTCTTGGGTTCAGATCTGGGATGGATGTATCCAATTTTTACATTGAGGTCCAAGCAGCAGGGTTGCCATTTCCATTTCGAGAAAAAGAAGACGGCAACCACAAAAGCCGAGGACATTTGGCCCAAAAAAGAGGATAATATGTTTATAAATAAAATTATTAAAAATAAATGGTATTAAATCTGGAACTTTTAATCTGCTGATTGGATTAATCTGAAACTTCAAGCATCTCTAGAGAAGGAGTCTGGCCTTACAATGCGTCTACTGGTGGCCTTCTGGCTTAGACACGAGAGGAGTTATAGTGGACCACAGTTGATTAGCTGGGACTCAAAAACAAATTCTAATGCTTTGTAACTTGTTCAAACGTTATCCGATTTTAAGAACTTTAAGCGCGTTGAATTAAGCTAAAAACAAACAAATAATATTAACCATGTGTTTTCGTAGCTCTCACAGTTTAGAATACATTTGACTTAAAAAAAATTTTTTTTGTCTTGACTTTTTTTAGTATTTCGCCAATAACTTTTTACTTTACAATTGGATTTAAATTAAAAGAGAGCATTCGAATTTTGACAAAATTCTAAGAAAAATAGGGGAAAAAATGTTTTATATCTACTTTCTTGAAGTCGGAAAAAGGCAAAAAATTCAAAATTTTGAAATCGACCTAAAAAAGGATGTTTTTTTTCAAAAAATTATCTTCATTATTTTTAATTTTGTAAAAAAAATTTGTTTAACACATTCACTCTTTAACCATATACCGAAAAAGGTTATCCATTGACAAAGTGTTGGTTTGACTCCTAGGTAGTCAACTTTGGCCCACTGTAACTCCTCCCGTGCTTAAGCCAGAATTCCACCAGCCTGACTTCTCTGCTAAAGATGTTCAAAGTTTCAGAAAAATCTAATTAGCAGCTTAGAAGTTTTTGAAGATATTACCATTTATTTTGCAAAAATCCCCACTGTGAAATGCTATGAAATTAGGTTTTTGATTTAAGTTTTCATCTAGTCATAAAGTAAGTTTGGAGATGCTTGTAAGGGGCCTATCATTATTTTTATTATCAAAAGCTTCACACAATATTAGGGGAAAGGGATGAGTCCAACGTACAGTAAGCCAAATTTCTCTTTTAGACACATATCTTTAATAACTTCTACGTCCTAGTGTGTAACGCATTATCCAAGAAACATGTGATATTACTTAGCTCCATTGGACTACGTTTGGTTTACTTCAAAATACAACAGCACCTTAAAACAAGATTGGACAGCGTTTCTTTGGTATTGCATATGATTTGAATTTTCGTCTTGAAATCGGTAAAAGTGTTGGGTTTAATAGCTGTTATATGTGGCTCTACATTATTTCTTGGGTTCAGATCTGGGATGGATGTATCCAATTTTTACATTGAGGTCCAAGCAGCAGGGTTGCCATTTCCATTTCGAGAAAAAGAAGACGGCAACCACAAAAGCCGAGGACATTTGGCCCAAAAAAGAGGATAATATGTTTATAAATAAAATTATTAAAAACATTTAAATAAGTAATAAGTAAAACAATTAAAATAAGTAATTCCACTCATTTCAAATAACAACGACAATACAGCGCTGCCAACAAGCTAAAAATTTCGATGAAAAACTGAATGTGCACAAAAATATATTTCATAAAATTCGTAAGTTTGTTTTGTTGGCAATAGCGGTGTTCCCAGTTTAGAAATTTGTTTACAAACGGGAGATTTATTTGCGTGAAAAATTTTAAGTAGGGATCAGGTTAGTTTTTGGGGATAACATATGATTGATATATGTGGGGCTGAAAAGTAAAGAGGTATAAGTGCCAAAACTAAAACATGCTGGAATCAACACTTAATACCAATATATATTACCATACAAAAATTCAGACCTGTACGATAAACTGAAGAGGCGGTATGTATTAGAAACCAAAAATATTATGTATGACAATGCATGGGAACAAAAACACTTTGAAGCTTAATTACTCAGAACTTTATTTTTTGCACTTGTACCCTTTTGCTTTTAAGCCCCTCATATGCTATTTTTTTGCCTTTAATTATTTTTATCGGAAAACTTTTTGTATATTATGTTAATCACATTTTAAGAACACAACAAAATAAATCGGAATACACAAGAAAATAAGTCGGAATATAGATGAAAATTTTGTAACTTTAAATTGGAATTTCCAAAATATCAGAATCAAATACATACCATTTAACAGTTCCGAAGCATATATAAAATGAGTAGTACCCATGTGTATTCGTTTGCTTCTTTAAGCTAGTGTCGCGTTGTAAAAACTTTATATCATAATATACGTCAAGCTGATGATACCCGCAAGACTTTCCAGTAGAGCCAAAAATAGCTGTTTGTGTATATTTGGTAGATTTTGAGATTATGGTTAGCATACTGCTCAGGTTCCCCTACTTTACAAGTGGAATTATCAAATTCGAAATTCTTGAAAAGAAATTTCTTCACCTCTACATTTATAAAGAAAGGGACCTTAACTTTCCTCATATCAAATGCATTGGGGAAGTTAGAGTCCCTTTTTTGAAGTGCTAATTATATACACCAAATTAAATGTTTTACTTTAGCTTTTTATTCGTAGTGCAAAAATAGAGGAATGTAGAGTAAAATCCATTGCAGATTGGAAAACTAGATAAAAAATGCTAAAAGCTAAAACTATTCAAGATTTATTTGAGTACCTTTATTATTGCAGAAAATCTTCCACAATAATGTTGCCAAACTTTAAAGCTCATTTACTCAAATGTACAGTCAATGCTTTTTTGGAAAAATGTTCTCTAGAGTGAGGAATAGAAATAAAGGTTGGTTAAATTTCATGGGCCGATGTTGAATGTGAACCACACCTAAACGTCAAGTTTTTTTTTCATTTCATTTGATATTTCTCAATTTCAGACTAATTCAATTTGAACTATGGAAAGATACACAATCGAGCAACGCGTTAAAGTAATTCAGGCTTATTATGAAAATGGGCGTTCAAATCAAATTGCATATCGTGCACTTCGTGATTTTTTGGTCAATTTAATCGTCCAAATATGCGTACAATCGGAAAAATCGTGCAAAAATTTTAACAAACCGGGTCTGTAGAAGATGTGAAAACACCAGAGCATACTCGTACAGCTCGTTTGATGCGTATATATATATATATATATATATATATATATATATATATATATATATATATATATATATATATATATATATATATATATATATATATATATATATATATATATATATATATATATATATATATATATAGATATATATATATATATATATATATATATATATATATATATATATATATATATATATATATATATATATATATATATATATATATATATATATATATATATATATATATATATATATATATATATATATATATATATATATATATATATATATATATATATATATATATATATATATATATATATATATATATATATATATATATATATATATATATATATATATATATATATATATATATATATATATATATATATATATATATATATATATATATATATATATATATATATATATATATATATATATATATATATATATATATATATATATATATATATATATAGTGGATAATAATTAACTCAGTAAAACATTTTTTATTTTTAATTTATTTATTTAAAATATTATTTCAGCCATGTCACAGAATACCATTCCGATCGGAAGTGGTTTCAATTCCGTAAGTTGCTTCTTCAGAAAACGAAAAAGGAAAATTTTCTTCAGACTTCATTTGCAGTAAAAATTAAAAAACGTGCATACTTTTAGGAGCGTCAAATAAATATTTGGTCACGAGCCTTCCATGTTAATAAAAAGCTTCATGTGAGCCTTGCATCTAAAAACAAGAGTAAACATACGCCTCAAGGTATAAAAACTTTATCATTGTAAAAACGAATACAAAATAAATGGAATCTAAAGCACCAAAAATGTACTTCTGTGACATGTTTAACATGTTTAACATGTTTAACCGTTTTTAAAGCAACTGCTTATTTGCTTTAAAACTAAAACTTCAATTACTATTGATAACGCATTACAATTTAACGCCTCATTTATGAAAAACCGAGCTACTCGGCCTGATTTCGCTGTCAGTTCTTCGAGTCGAAATTGATTTTAATGCTATCTTTTGGTTTTTCCGTTTGTGGACAAAACGAACAGTGCCGATGGTTTACGGACTCCTCCCACCTTAAATATCAAAAATGTTATTACCTGGGCCACTTTATGGACAATCAGTAACAAACGGAAAACTTTGTAAATATATGTCCACTAGTTTAAATTCTAATAGGTTTTAAAGAAATATTAAAAGTACAATTTACGGCAAGCCCGAAATTTTACCTCATTAGTAGCATTGAATACACAAACAACAAAAAAGAATCATCCAAATCTGTCGTACCATTTTGAGGCAGACTTCTTTAGGAAGTAAATTTAATTTTTTTAATGAAAAGATTGAAAACATAAGTATTTTTCAAGTGTGTGGGTGTATTCACTTAATTGCTAATAAAATCAACGTTTGTCCATCGATTTTCATGATATGTGACTTATTTTGTTCGTAAGAGGCTGTCCTGAAGAACAATAATGAACAGGTAAAGTGTTTGAAGTTTCAAACATTTATGAGTTTCTGTAAAGAAAAAAGAAAGAGTTGAGCAAATCATAAAACTACATTAGGATAGTTTGCAGGTAATTGTGTCATGCATCTTTTGATGATATGTTGATCGAAATATTAAACAGGCTGATTAAAAAATGTGTAGATGATAGAAAAAACTAAGGACACTATTTTTTGCTCATTAAACTGCTTAGAAATGTAATTTTGTTCCAAAAAGATATTTCACTGTCGGCCTGTGTAATTAAATTACTTTAAAAACAACTTATTTCAAGCAGTATGTAAAGTATTATAAAGCTTTTTGGAAAAAAATTTAAAAAAAATTAAACATGTACGTACATTTTATGAAAACCGGCTAACCGGTTTATTTGCACAAAACCGTTTTCGAAACCGGGTTTTTTAAAAAAGAAATTTTTCGAATAATTCGAAACCCGGTTTCTTGGAAAATTCCACGATGTCGACAAGTCGATGTCGTTCTCTAATTTATATTGAAAACAACAATAAAAAATCTAGATTTGTTTTTGTTTTCAATAACGACATCGACTTGTCGACATCGTGGGACAGGCTCTTAATATTTAATTATACAAAAATTAAACAAAGTTAAAATAAATTCAGATATTAATATTTTATTCTCATGCTGAGATGAAAGTTTTGGCATTGCACTGTAGACAATATGTCTTAGACTGCCGCATGCATACAAAGTTTAAAGATTTTTTGCATTTTGCATCCATCTCCATATCCATTTTCTTCATTTAAAAAAAAACTTGCGTAATTACTCGCATGGGATTACAGCTTATGAGAGCAGCGCTGAAGCTTTATTTGTCCGTTACTTGATCGTTACTAATAAAGAAAGCTACCAAGGGCTGGATAAATTTTGGAACACGGCATGTACCTGTTTTTTTAACAATAAAGTGCTCTGACCCCATGCAAGTAATTAAGGGTTAATAATTTTTATTCCTTTGAATTCTTTATGTAATTTAAACAGTAAACACAAATGTATGTATGCTTAGGAGATGCTATTTTGTATGAGAGCCCTCTAAAGGAAGGGTGGGTGATATGGGGTAGATATGTTCAGAAAAAAGTTTGGAAAGGAAAAATTATTGGGTTGCGGTCCCACATTTTACCTTTCTAGGAGTGACTCTGTGGCAATTATTAAGTTTTTTAATCTGTTCAAATAGTGCTATCTGTTTATTTTAATGTTCGAGTCGATGAAACTTTAATTTGTAAAAAGAGCTATCAAAGCGCAAATATCAGGAATTGATAAGCAATTAACATGCATAGGACTTACACGTTGTTGTTAAATAATATTGTAAAAAAAAAGATTAGTTATTAATCTTATAGTGCAAGGAGACAGTGTTTTCGCTCTCCTGTAAAATTGTGACTTTGCAAATAAGCCGTAAATATATAAATTTAGTACGTAAAAAAATATATAAATATATGTATAATAAATTTAATAGCATGCTCGTCAAATAATAGCCTTTACTTAAATAAAATCGTCTATACTATATAATCGTCTATATTATTTTGTTGTGGTATTATAGAAGAATTTAAAACATGGCTGTTTGTAGTTGTTTTTTTTATCTATTTTTATTAGCAGTCTGACAGGTAGACACAAAAGAACACATGAGTTTTTTTACATGATTATGAATAAATCATCTTAAAGGTGTCCGTGAATATTTTAAAATAAATATTATAAAAGTTTGGAGTTTCTTTTAGTTCTTTTTGTTTACAGTCCCTATATAAAATTAAAGGAACAGACAAATCCAAGGCAGATTCATTACAGATATCAGTATTAGGACAACAAATATAACACCAAAAACTAAAGCATTTACATACAAAAAAAATTGTTCAAGTGGCCATAAATCCATTATTTTCAACTGTAACTTATTTAATTATTTAAGGATGGTGTAATTTACGTTGGCTACCAGAAAACGTTAAAATCGGATTTCGAAAAAAAATTGAGATATTAAGCCATCGACACATATACTCATACGATACTTAGACGATCAATTTTAACTTGATTTTTTGAAGTTTATGGTCAAATGGTGTATAAGGGCGTTTAGCGGGATACCAAATCCAAAAGAAATGTACTTTCTTAGGCAATATATTTTGGAGTTCTCACTCCCATCACTCACACACCATCAACTCTAAAACAACAAACTAAAAATTATTCGACTAAATTCATAACTTAATTGTAAGAAGTCTTCGTCTAAATCACGTTTTTATCTTTTTCTGCTAGAAGAAAAAAAAACAAAGCAAAGCATTTTCAGTACGAGTTCGTCTTAATTTTAAATGTCGAAAAAATTATATCTAGTTTTTTGCAATTTGATCAGCTTTTAAGCATTTTGAATTTTGCAAATGACTTTTTGGGAAAAAAGGAAAAATTTGGTTATACCTGGAGTTATACTGCAAACAAAATTTTTCTTAGTGTTATAAACTTCCTTATTAACAGTTTATTCGATGAAAATGTTGTACTACATATTTTATGTACTGAATACAAAGCAAGAAAAGAATATTGGGAATTCCAACTTCCATGAAAAGTATAAAAAATCCTAAAATTGGACTATTTACCAGACGAAGTTTGGTGCGAAAAGGTTTACTGAATAATTCACAGCATAAAATACCTTGAAGCAGGCTTTTTACTTAATGATTCCAGCCTTGCGTATGGAAAAAAACATGCATTAAAGTTGATATTTGTATAAAAAAATAGGACCAATTTTGCATGCTCTGCTTACCGCAGTAACTAAAATTTGTAAACAAATTCTGTACTATACGTACTACAAAAGACCCATCCTTCACCCTTCAAATTTCAAACCTAAAGTCAACTCCACTTCCATGTGATTATAGGCGGCCTGTTTAGAAGCTGCTATATATCCATTTTTTATAACATTTTTTCATTTGTATTCCATTGTGCGTGATTAGGATCAATACTCCAAAAAGTCCAAAATAAGTTAACAAAACATTTAAACTTAATTTTACCAAACCCCGACTTCCGACACCAAACGTTCGGTCATATACGAATTAATATAAAACCCCTCCCTTGTTTGGGTAAAGTGCTTAAAAATATATTCTAGAAACTTTCTTTGAAGTAAATTTTATTCTTGCCGTATTATATTATTTGCCTTGGAATCACAGCTGCGTATGTTCTATAGTTGATTATTTATTAATCATACGACCCGGTACCAATCCAAACACCACTCATAATGTTCTACAATTAGGCGATTCATTTAATCAGGTATCTGCTTTAATCGATAAATCGCTCGATTAATTAATCGAGGTTTTGGTTTAATCGGTTAATAATCGATTAATTTCGCTATTAATCGGCTAACCGATTAATAAAGTTTTTCCATAAATAAAGTAATTTCAACAAATAAATATACATAACTTATTTATTATTTTGAGTTTATAACAAACATAAAAATTCTTGAAACAAAAAGAATTCATACATATGTATTAAATAAAAAATAAACAAGTTTGTGAGATAATTTTATAAGTTAATTCAATAGTTTAAGGAGATCTTTTAAAAGATTTTAGAAAAATAATTTGGTTTAAATGTTTAGGATTTATTTAAGCGATTATTTTCTTTAGATTTGATAAAACTTGACTTGGAAGGAAAATATCCTTTCACTTATCGTAGATGTTGGAGAATTCAAAAGCAATTCATAATAAAGAGTATCTAATTTCTTAACCTTTTCCTGGCTTTCTCTAAACATATAAAATCTTCCATCATGCCATTAGAGTTCTGTTCTAATCTTTTTAAATTCTTAACACTTCTAATTTTTTCAGTTATTTTTTATTTAAGAAAGAAGCTTTAAAGCATGTAAATAGTGAACATTCAGAGAAAAATTTAGATGTACGTTAGGTAGAACTGACAACTGTATCGAGACTACCACAGTCTAGTCATCAGAGCCCTTTACCTACACTACCAGCGACAGTAGCAACAACACTGTAGCGCAAATTGTACTCATTTTAGTAAGTTCAATTAACAGACTGTCGCCATCTCGCGGCGAGTCGGAACTATTAATGAACTTTTTCTAAATGTTCGGAACTTCACTAACTAACTGTATTTTCTTACCATGTTCAACTATTTTAAGCTTTTTTCATTTCGGTCTTACCAGCGTGGAATATCATCGATATTCTCAATGTTGGGATTTTTTTTAAGTTTATTTTGCCCAAGTTTTTGGAACAGTACACATTCATGTTTTAGCTAAGTTCCTTTAAAGTTTTAATAATTGAGTTATGAATTTTTAGTCCAACTGTATGGTTTTTATCGAAAGTTATTTAATTAGTTTGGCTTAAGTTCATTTTCAATTTAATCTTTCGATAAAATTATTTTTTGTTTAAGAAAGACATTTAAAAGCATATAATTATTAAATTAAATTATTAATATAATTATTCCCTCAAGTTTAATCAGATTAGCAGAGTCCTTACTAAGCTCTTTTATAGCCACGTCCAAAGGTTTTAAAGTTTTATTTAAGATAATATCACTGAGGATACTTCTTTCGATATATGAAAAAATAATTTCTAAACACATGCCTTTTGTGTACGAGGTGAAAAAAATAATTAAACACACAAGAAATACTTTGTACTACTACAAAATATGAAAAATTTTACTACATCGGTTAATCGGTTAATCGACTGAAATTAATCGGTTTAACCGTTAATCGAAAATAGTCAATTTTAGATTAACCGATAAGTTAATCGGGTAGTAATTAACCATTTAACCCTGCTGTTAGGTTTGGACCATTTTGGTAAATTTTTTTTCTTTTCGCTTTAACTACGGAACGGTTCAGCTTAAAACGTTAGCTAGTGTGGTATTTTTATATCTTATTACTTCTGCGAAATTTTTAATAATCTATGATGTAAAGGAAGATAAAAAAATTACAAATCTTAGGTTCGGACCATTTTGGTCCATTCATAATTATTGATATGAACAAAATATACAAAACAAGTGCAAAAATTAAAATTTTCTCAGTACATGATTAGCAAATTATTTTTCGTTGTAATTTGCATATGAATTTGCAGCATATGATGCACTTACTATCGCACTTAAATTTGCAACAGCTGCAAGTCCCTCATTTTCTAGCAGATGAGATTTTTGGTAAACCGCTCGTAGATGCTGTACAATCAGAAAATGATGATATAATTTCAATCAGAAGCTATTCCACAAATCTCGAATAGGTGCTAGCTTATAATTAAAAAGTCGAATAACATATTTTAGTGCATTTATAGTTCAAAAAAACTATATAAACCAAAATGGTCCTATACCTAAGATTCGTAAGTTTTTTTTGACCTAACAGCAGGGTTAAAGGATTAACGGTTAACCGAATGAATACCCTATCAACAATACCTGAAAATATGAAAAAAATAAATAAATTATCCACTGTGTGCCCTTAGGACCCTAATACAAAGATTTTTGATCAACAAGTCCGAGAACATCAGTCATCAATGCAGAATTACTCTGGAAGAGATCCTCGCAGGCCTCCTCCTTCGCAGTGACGTAAAGGAATGTATATGAAGAATAATGCAATTAACCCATCTTGAGATCTTAGTTTTGATGATTTTAAAATAGCTACTTGTCTGCTTGAGAGTTATGATCAGTTCAACATCACCGTTTGCAGTGATTTTTCGGTATCAGATAAAATCAATAGTCATAGTTAAGATACTCAGTGATAGGTTCTAGATCCGAACTTAAGGTACTTGTTCAATGGTAGTTTCGTTAATACTTGTCAAATTACTCTACTTTCAACAAATATTTTTAACAAGTCCACAAGTACAGTGATGATATTTTGTTAACATTTTTGTTGTTGCTTTTTTACCGCTTATGACTCGCCAACATATTGTACCACTCCCATTTTCCCCAGCCATAGGACAAGAATGTTAAATACAATTAGTACAAAACTTTCTAGGTTTTATTTCCTTTTCGAAAACCAATTATTATCAATGGGCATTATTATTGCCTTTGTTAAGCGAAAATTATGTCCATGAACATTATTTTCTGGGATGTTGGTGCATTCCACCGCAACTTGAGATGGGCGTTTTTCTTTGAATTATTGATTGGCTATTTTATTTCCTAAAGAGTATACCAACAGTATATGACTAGGCTTTTTTCACAGGTGAACTTTGTGCGCTGATCCAAAACTAAAAGCTAACAACTACAGTCTTTGGTAACATTGATGTAGAAAATGTTTTTAAAAGAATCTAGCATCCTTATTTACCAAATACGGCTAAGTCATGATCAATATTAAAGGAAAGTCTTATAAGTTAAAGTAAACTTTTTTTCAAGTTTAAACAAAAAAATCTTAAAACTCACCATATGTAACACTTTGTGATAAAAATGATAAACTCTAAATGTGCAAAAATGTTTATGACGATTAATCATATCAATGACTCATAATATCTGCCAGACATTGTTGTCACGACAATATCCTTCTTTTATTTTGTTAGTTTTTTTTTCTAGTGAGACAAAATATTTCCAATGTGTGTTTTGCGTACATTTTTTTCGCAATATATTTTAAATGTATGTGTTATATAAATTTTGCTTCTTGTGGGGTAAAAAAGTTTGAATGAACAGCTTTATTGCAGTAAAGTTTTTCCACATTTTAAAAATTATTTAAATAAAAAGTAAGTATGATTTATTAAAAAGAATTAAAGAAAAAATTACTACTGCAAATCTTGGAGAAAAAAGAATATATTTTAAATATGTTACACAAGGCAACAATTTCTAACTTTTTGAAAGTTTCGGAAATGAAAATAAATAACTCTTATGTATTTTCATCCGATGAATTCAGAAATCAACGTTTCCGACTATCTCTAGTTTTAAAGATATAGTGACTTTCATATTTTTATAAATTACAGAATTTTTTGTATTCATCGCATCATATTTCCGGACGGGTCCTGAAGATCATAAAACAATTTATGGATTACATTCACTGAAAATAGTCCATGCAACATTTTACGAAAAAAAAAAAACTTTCGTAGTTACTTTTTTCGTATTATATACGAAACTTTCGTACATGCCACGAAAAAAATTTTATACTAGAATTTTATTATTTTACGAAAGTAACGAAAACTATTCGTATTTACTTCTTTCGTAGAATGTACGAAAACTTCGTACATATTACGAAGTAGGTTGAGGCAAGAATTTTATTATTTGACGAAAGTAACGAAAACTTTTCGTAGTTATTTTTATTTTTTTTTTTGTAAAATAAACGAAACTTTCGTACATATTACGGAATATTTTTCTACACCAGAATCTTATAGTTTTTCGAAAGTAACGTAAGCATTTACTATTACGTTTTTTCGTAAAATATACTAAAATTTCGTACATATTACGAAATCAATTATGGACTATATAAGTTGTTCTTAAAATTATCGAATCATATAAAATTGGGCTCTAAGTGAATCGTATACATATAAAGTTGTAGACGGCGTTACCGTTGAAAGTTTTCAAAATGGGGCACAAAAAAGGGATTTTGAAAATAATAGGGGCACAAAAAGGAGATTTCTGAGAAAAGAAGGGGCAACTTTAATAAAAACAAATATGTAAAAAAAGTTATTTAATTTTAAAAATAAAGGTTAGCAAACTTAAAATGCAGCTCATCTGATAAGGTTTAACATTTTAGCAATAGTTTTGGTAGTTCTATCAAAACTTATTGCTCAAGCTACTAATAAAATTAGACTTATTACTAAATAATATGCATTACGTGAAATCTGTGCAAAAAAATTAACGGGAATATCGTATCATTATCAAATAATTGCTGCAAAACAAATTTTGTCCAAGAGCATTCCCTAATCAGAATAGGTTCCTGATTAACTTTATAGTTTAGATTATAACTTATCTGCGTATTGTTAGTTTTTAATACATTTTCGATCTTTCTAAGCCGATAAAACAATTTGAAATTTAAATGGCTTAAGGAAAATCTTTATCTGAATCTGAAAGGGTCACAATTAAATGTTATGCTAAAGAAGGTATTTTTCATGATCAAATTTGCAAAAAAATAATTATTGAAAGTCAGAATTGTGTGAATAATTTGTTACTAACTGCCAGTTTTTGTAAAATAAAACGAAAATTTTGTGTGAGAAATTATATTGCCATCAAAAACAAATTACTAATTTCGTAAAGCAACTAAAATAATTCGTAATATTCTCTATATATTATCTTGAGTTAGAAAATATTTCGTAAAATCTAAAATTTTATTTTGATTTTTATACAAAATTCTTTCATAATATGTACAAAGTTCTTTCGTTAAACACAAACAATATTTAGTAATATTCTTTAAATATTACCTTAAACTATGAAGTTATTTCGTAAAATGTAAACTTTTTTCTCTTTTCTACAAAACTCTTTCGTATTATATAAAAAATTATTTCTTAAAACACAAAACATACTTCGTAAAATAAACACAAAAATTTCGTGGTGCGAAATTACAAAATATTTCGTAAAATATACGAACGATTTCGTTCATATGTTGCATGGTTTTTTTCAGTGTGGTAATAAACTAAAATTATTCAGCGTTCCTGTGTGCCACTTCTGTTTTGTTTTATCCCATGCAGAACGAAAATGTCTAGTTTTTGTATGTCACTTCATAAATTAGTTTTATAGCGCTAAATTTACTGAAAACTGTTTTCTTACACAGAAAAAAATAAGTTTCGTTTTCGATAACAAAAATCACGGTATTCAACATTTTTTTTTTCAAATTTACTGTGATAAGGAATTCCGCTATATCGATACCAAAATTATTTCAAAAGAAAAAAATAGATCAATTAAAAAAATGCTGGGATACGAACCCGAGCTTCCCAGACGTAAAGCATACAGCCTACAGCTGAGCCACATCCTAATTATTTGTTTATGATATAAAACTTGTTTTAAGTATAATGAAAAGAAAAGAAATAACCGGCATGGGAAAGAAATACATACAACGAAATATTGTATTAAGTTAATGACAAATGTTATTGAAATTCATATTTTTTTTCAATAACATGGTTTTATTGAACATAATTCTTGTCTCTTTTTCTGTGTAGATTCTCAAATTTCAATAGTCATATCTTCATGGTTTCAAAACGGATTCTATGATCTATTCGGCATCTTTTTGTGTTAGACTGATCTAAATCGGTTAAATCGTTCTCGAGTTATAATGAAATATATTAGCGTGGCCGCCCTATTTCTAAATAAGAAACAAAAAAGTCAAAATACAAAACATACCATAACTCATTTATTTTTTAGTCGATTTTAATTTCATTAAAGAAAGAACTAAATAAAATACTTTAACTCACTGAAGCAAAGTCTTTTTATTTTCGTTTTCAATTTGGCTGATTCTTAGGAAAAATGTTTGAAAATTTATATGAACACGCGTTTCGATGTAATACGCAATAATTAATTAAAACTACGATTTAGATTTTTTTTGTTAGTTATGCGGTTTTGCATTTTCGGTGACAATATAGAGTATTTTGATGTCGCATAAGCAACTTGAGAAAAATTAAATATTTTTCAAAAACTTTTATTTTTTACACATAAACTACCCTATTCATTTACTAACAAATACCATGCCTCATATGAAAGATAGGAATCATATCTTTCAAAAGTATAAAAAAAACTCCTAAAATCCGTTTTGCCATAAAGAAGTTATGACTGTTCAAAATTCAAAATTCACTGCATTTACCGTTATAAAATCACTTTACGATATGACCTCGTTCTCCGTGGGCTCCAAGGAAACAGAATTAGTGCATAAGGACTTCTGAATAATAGTTTCTCAACTTTTATATCAGAGTGTTATTAATCTACATAAAAATATATTTCTTTTGCGTGTAACTTTGCTAATGTGAGGCGGTTGTTCCTAAAAGTATGTTTATTGTTTATTATTTTAACTATGCAATTAAATTATAAAAACAAGAATTGTGTTATTATTTTTTTTTGTAATGTTATGCTTATCTCTGAGACACACTTGACTGCTAGAAGTTTTTTTAAAATCAACGGATATACTCTCTACGACACAAAGGACCCCCAAGGTAGAGCTTGTGGTGGCTCGGGTATACTAATAAAATCGCGATTAAAACACTACTTAATGATTGATCATTGTGAAGACTATCTTCAAGCAACTAACATCTGCATTGAAGCTCTTCATCAAAACCTGGTGATTTCAGCAATTTATTCTCCTCCCAGGTACTCTATTACAGAAAATCAGTATAGTAGATTTTTTAATTCACTAGGCCCACGCTTTTTGGCCGCCGGTGATTACAACGCTAAGCACACGTTCTGGTGATCTCGCCTCATCAAGCCAAAGGGTCGCGTTTTGTTTGACACAATTTCAAAAAAGCGGTTAAATGTTATATCAAGTGAGCAGCAAACTTACTGGCCAACAGATCGCCGAAAAATACCTGATGTTATTGATTTTGGAGTAGTAAAGGGTGTGCCCAGCGAAATGATCCAAGTTGAAGCATCTTTAGATTTGTCTTCAGATCACTCACCAACTATTGTCACTATATATTCACATACAACATATTCACCCACTTGTGATTTAACGATGACAACCACACGTATAAATTGCTTTAAATACAAAAAATATTTGAGTGCTCATTGCCCAGAAGATATTCCATTAAAAACGCCTGCTGACATAGATGACTCTATTAGAATGTTTGAGGCAAACCTTAAGCAAGCTGCTCTAAATGCTACTACTACAAATCGTCAGGTGAGATATAATAAAATTTTTTCAGCAGATGTAGAACGGCTTTTATCCGAAAAAAGAAGAGTTCGTAGAGAATGGCAACGCTACAGATCCCCTCAGCTAAAATCTAGGCTGAAGGAATGTACTAAACAGCTGAAAACTCTACTAGAATATCAAAAAACCGCTTCTCTTCAAAACTTTCTAAATGGGATCGACGCAACACCTCAAACAGACTATTCGCTATGGAGAGCAACCCGAGGCCTCAAAAGACCAGTGATAATAAGCCTCCATTGCAAGCTTCGAAAGGAGACTGGGCAAGAACTGACGCTGAAAAAGGTACTCTGTTTGTAAGCCACTTGCAGAAAGTATTTACTCCAAATACGTCTGATACTATAGTTGAGCTGCCACCAGTCCTCGCTATACCAGATGTTACTTTGAGGTTCAATATTCGTGAGATTGAACACTATATTGCGGGCTTAAACTCGAAAAAAGCCCCAGGCGCTGATAAAATAAGTAATAAAATGCTCTTAGAGCTAGCCTATACTGCAAAACGGATAATTCTATTTATTTTTAACAGTATTTTGCGCCTCAAATGCTATCTCCCAGAATGGAAGGTTTCGCTGATTACCATGATACCTAAACCAGGCAAAGATCATACGAAGGTGGAGTCCTATACGCCTATAAGCCTGTTGTCTAACATGTCAAAACTATTTGAAAAGCTACTTATCAGTAAGCTAACACCCATACTGTATCGTACTGGATGCATTCCAGACCACCAATTCGGTTTTAGGAGACAACATAGTACGATTGAACAAACACATAGACTCGTGAACGTGGTTAGAAAAACCTTCGAAGAAAAGAAATATTGTTCTGCGCTCTTCATCGATGTTTCTCAGGCATTGGATAAAGTATGGCACGCAGGTTTAATACATAAACTAAAGCAAAACCTACCCGAAAACATCCTTAAACTGTTAGAAAGCTACTTAAATGAGCGAAAATTTTTTGTTAAAGAAGGTAATTTTCAAAGCCCTCCGCAACCCATTGAAGCTGGAGTTCCTCAAGGCAGCATCATCGGTCCTGTATTATATTTGATATATGCCTCTGACTTGCCGGTAAGCAGTAACATACACATATCAACATCCGCTGATGATACAGCTTTTCTAAGTGTTCACAAAAGCCATCAAGAAGCCACCCGCAATTTGCTAGATTATATACCCCAGTTGGAACAATGGCTAAAACAATGGCGGATAAAAATTAAGGAACAAAAATGTCTACACATTACTTTTACATTGTGCAAAGAAACCTGCCCATCTATACAAATAAACAACCAAACTATACCTCAACACACTGAAGTAAAATATCTCGGTGTTCATCTTGATCGTCGTCTAACATGGAAGTCACACATAAATGCAAAGTTGACCCAAATGAAATTAAAAGCAGCTCAAATGAATTGGCTCATTGGAAGGAACTCTACTCTAAGCCTAGATTGTAAACTTCTTCTATACAACTCCATTCTAAAACCAATATGGTCCTACGAAATCCAGTTATGGGGCACTGCCCCGGCATTCAAAGGCAACAAAATAAAATACTCCATACGATTACAGCAGCCCCATGGTATGTCAGAAACAAGCGAATTCATAAAGACCTAGATGTGCCGCCGGTTAAGACAGTGTTTTCTAAACACGTGACAAGCTACATAAAAAGACTTGAGTTGCACCCAAATCCCCTAGCCCGAAACATCATTAACTTTAGAGGCCACACTCGGCTGAGAAGGAGGGACACTCTTGCTCTCAGCCGAACACGAGAGACATAAACAACCAAACAACCAACCGCTGAAACAAATATTTTTGTCTGGCACTGGCTGGACTTAAAAATTAAAATTTTAGAATTAAGATTTGTTTACTTATTGTTAGTTCAATTTTATTGAAGATACAATAAATAAATACATATAACCGAAAAAAAATAAATAAAAAAATTTTTGGTAAAAAGCATCTTCCAAAATTGCAATAACTGGAGAAAATTATTACAAATTTCATGAAATATTAAATTTGATCCACTACAGCCCACCCACTTTTTATCCGATCAACGCAAATGATCCACTATTCTTCGGACATACTAATTGCTTTAAAAAAAAATACATAGAAAAATGTTAACATTCTAAAAATAAAAAATTGGAAAGCAGTTCATTGTATTTAATAAACTTAAATCAAACTTTGGGCCATCTTTTGCTCTACAACTCTGAAACTAGAAGCGGTACCACCTTGAAACTTTCCGACTGTATACGAATGAATTATACAACTAACATGAATTTTTTTCAGATTTTTAAAAAAATTTTTTTTTGAGTTATAGCCCTTTCAGCTCAGGACCTCCACATATGACCTTTGAACTTCTCGCAGTAAAAATTTTATAGTACATTATATCAAAAGCCTTATTTATACGTGCAAAATAACAATCATGTAAAACTTTTTCACTTTTATAGTTTAGAAGTCATAGTTGACTTGCAAAAGACACTTTTCGCATATTTTGACGATGATACAATCATTTTCATGACGTCATATTTCGGAAACCAAATGACCTTAGTGTAAGAGTATAAAATTTTTTTTGCATCAAATCTCTTCCGACATACACGATCTGTGGTGCATTTGATTGAAATCGCAGAGGGCCAATCCGAATTGCTTTTGATTTGACATTGAACTACTCAATACACAACTTGCTCTCTTCTATGCGCAAATGTAAACTTTAGGAATAGACCACAGTGTCATAATTTTAAGTGTGCACAGAAAAAAATAGACAAGAATTATATTCAATAAAACCATGTTATTAACAAAATATGAATTTCAATAAGATTTATCTTTAACATAATAAAATATTTCGTTGTAAGTACTTCTTTTCCATGCCGCTTATTTCTTTTCTTTTTATACATAACTACTTAAAACAAGTTGTATCCCATAAAAAAATAAATGGGATATGGCTCAGCTATAGAGAGTATGCTTTACGTCCGGAAAGCCTGGGTTCGTATTCCAGCCATGTCAACATTTTTTTTAATTTTGAAATAATTTTGTTATCAACATAGGGGAATTCTTTATCACAGGAAATTTGAAAAAAAAAATTATTGAATACCGGGATTTTTGTTATCAAAAACGAAACTTATTTTTTGCTGTGTGGCTGCCTTTCTAAACATATGTTGCCTTGCAGTTCAACAACGTCACGTATTCCCAAACGCAACCATGCAAACTTTGACAAAGTATGGTATTCCTAAAGTCATCTGTTTCGCAGTTGAAATGCAAATAAAAGCAAATAGTGCACTATTTAAATTGGCAATGCGTTTTATTGACAATGTATTTGATTTGCAGTGTTGTAAACTATAATTGCTTGATTTAAACACTGCTTTGACTTTGCATTCAGACGTTTACGAAGGCATCCTATTACATCTAGGAACAAGTTTCGTTTAGAAAAACAGCCAGAGCTTTAGGATATCTTACTACTATTGCCACGATGTTGGAAAGTAAGAGTTTTTATTTTAGTTCTTAAAGTTTTGAAAATTAAAAAAAAATATTATCATTTCAATGGTAAGCACCAAATCGATTTTTTATGAAACATTTTAGGAAATCTTTTGAGAAGGTCCTGAAATATTTTGAAAACAATTTAATATTTCCCTGTCGGATTTTTATTAGCTTTGCTATCTTATTCACAACGGACTTCTGAATTAACTTATAAATTGTACAAAGTCAGTCAGCTAATACTTGTACAACTGGCTTCATAGCGATAAGTATTAAACTAACTCATAACTGATAGAGAAATTGGTGAGTTGCTGTGGTATAACTAACTTCTTCTCGATAAGTTTTAAACTAACTTTTAGCTAGCTCAAAGTTGATGTTTTTCTGAACAATATTGTATAGACCAATCTCTATATCACATTGAATTAGGTAAAAGTTAGTTCAAAGCTTAGCTTTTGAGTCAGCTGTCAATCATATATTATTAACCATGAGTCAGATTTAAGTTACCTCAAATCAAGACAGGGTTTAGCAGCGAAGCGCGTGCACATGCACAGGATGTGACAGCACCGGTTTTAATTTATATAATTTTGGGACTTAATAGAATGCCATCTTGGTTGCCGAAATTCTATAATTTGTAGTTTGGCTTTTTTTTTCTACACGTTATAATTTGAACTGGTAATGTGCATCATTTTGTGTTTTGGCTATTTTTTAATTTTAATCAAACTCTTGTTTAATTTTAAATACCTGCTGGTTTACCTCAGGGGTCGGTGTTATCTCCTACACTATACTCAATCTATACGTCTGATATTGTAATACATAAAGATCATAAAGCTGCTTTCTATGCTGACGATAGCGCGTTTATTTGCTGCGGTAAGGTCTCAAATGCTATAATTAAAAGAATGCGAGACTGTCTGCATTCAGCACAGAAATATTTAGATAAATGGAAAATCAAAGTTAATGATCTTAAAACTCAGGCTTTATATTCCCATATAATAAGTCACCTAAACGTTTACCAACTTTACATCTCAGTTCTAGAGGAATAAGTATTCCCTTAAAAGAAGATATTAAATATCTAGGAGTAATCCTAGATAAGAAACTTACCTTCAAGCAACAGGTAGTTTACGTTTGCGATAAAGCAATTAAGTGCGGTCGTGCTCTGTATCCATTAGTCTGCAGGAGATCAAAGCTGAACTTAAAAAATAAGATATTACTTTATAAAATGTGTATTCGCCCCATTATGACCTACGCTTGCAAGTATGGTATCACAAAGCAGCTAGAACACATACAAAGAAACTGCAAATAATTCAAAACAATAATCTGAAAATAATACACAAACTATCTCCTAGATACTCAACTGAGTTACTGCACAAAAACTTTAATCACAAGATGTTTAATACATTTGCAGGGGAACTGACTCTGTCATTCAATGAGAAATGCAGAAGGTCTGAATCTGAAACTATAAGGGATTTGCTAAGCAACCACTGAGGTTCTTTTGTTTTGAAAGAATCTAGCTAGTGGTTGTTTTTAAAAATTTCTTTTACTTTTTATGTATGCGCAAGGTTTTTTAAAGAACAACTTTTCCTTAATACTGTGATATCATTAGTCTTTTGTTTTTATATTCAATTAATTAGATGTTAATTGCTGTAGTACCTTTTCGTAAAATCTCATAACTTGTACACTTGTATTATACTAATTGATTTAAGAAAATAAAATTAAATTGAAAAAAAAAATTTTTATCTCCCCCTTGATAATTTGGACTTTTGTTAATATGAACTTTGGGGGTGTATGCATTAAAAACCATTTATTACTATCTAGATATGAAAATATTGTATATCATCAACATCAAAGTTTTCATCATAGTAAACCCTAACCGCAAAGATGTAATATTTACGCGGCCAAAATTATTTTATACCGCTGCAAGAGAGGCGGTTTTCGACCCTTATTGAGGCAAGAGATGGAGGATTAAACAGTTTCAGAAAAATGATGGGGGGGATCAAACCACACCGAATTGAAGTCCAGATGTAATATTTCGAAACAACGATACACATCAATCAGTTCTTATAAGCTTGTTATTTTAAACAAGATTGCTTTTGTTGCACAGTGTTCTAACCAAGCTGCTTTAATTTTAATTTACCTCCGTGATCTGAACTTTGTGGCAAAAATAGAACCAAGACGAATTCACCAGGTAGCCTCGTTAGTTCGCGTTGAGCATGATAGTTTGGTAAAGTGCTGGTTATTGTTGTACTAACAAGCTCACCTGCTACCCAATTCGCCTTGAAAAAAGCTATATATAACAAAATACATTTTGGAATTGTTATGCCGATATTTTTCAGAATAAATAATAAAATTATAAAAGTTGTAATTTATTTCACTTTTGTTGTAGTTTTTTTTATTAATTGAGTTATGCATTTTTAGTCGAACTGTATGGTTTTTTCCAAAGTTATTTAATTAGTTTGGCTTAAGTTCATTTTTTTATTGTCAAAGATTCTTAAAATACGGCTATTAGTGTTTTTCTGTCTGTTTATCAATATCCAACTGGTTTTAATTAATGCTATAAACACATTCACCACAGCAGACTACATGGCTACACGACTACAAATGCTGTTGGCAGCAATCGTCATCGTGTAGTTAGCTACTTAATTATTTGGAGCACGGCAACGAGATCGTAACCAGCTGACATTTTTTTGTTGCAGTACATATTTCAGTGGTGCCACTTTCAAAAGTTTTACTTGTATAAAAATAAAATCGATTATTGAAAATGTACTAACATCTCGCAAAATGTAAAAACAAATCAATTTATTTCTTTAAAACCTATTGATTGTTATGACACTTAAATTTGTGATGTTTTTCTCTGTTTAATAATATATAACATTGACTTGAGTCAAGAATACCAGCATAGTGTAAAATTAAAAAAAACTCATAAGGTAGTAGCTTTTTTAACATTATAATTTTAGAGTAATTTTTTTTATCTATTTTGGCGATATGAATATCACTAAAATACCTTTCTACAGTTATACAAATTTTTTAAAACAATTACTGCCTGTTCAACGATGTCGAAGGAAAACCTGAGCGATCGAAAGCCACTGTCTCGAAATCTAGTCAATTTGGGTTCAACAATATCGACAGCTTTCGTTTGCTTGCACTTACGTGTGTCAATTTTTCTCTCTTAAGTATCAAAATTTTACCATAATGCCATATTGTAAATTTCTAGTTTATTTGACGATTTTCATTAAAACACTGAAAATACTACTAAATTGTTTGAAGAAAAATACAACCAAACATAACGAAAAGAGAGTCCATTGTAAGGTACTCGCAGTTGTACAGGAAATTTTTATAATTTTCTAATACAAATTCTAGTTTTGTTGTACAGGTGCGACTACCTTGTTTGATAGGCCTTACACAGTAAAGAAAACAGAAGTTTTGAATGTGTTAGTGGCTTGTATTTTGTTTATAAAAAAAACATGAGTATGTGCATAAATAATAAAAAAAATTAATAAGAATGATAAAAAAAATATTATAATACAGAGAGATGTTACGAGTTCTAAGAATTTAATGGACTTTTATGCAAAATTTTTTACCAGTCGCAAGCAACACAGTAAGTGAGTGATTTTGACATTACGTTCGTATTGCTTCGACATTGTTGAATCGGATATCGTCTGAAACCACAAACGTTTTCTTTCTACTTGTTTTCCGAGTTATGGTTCGTATAGAAACATATTTATGGCTTTGTTCATGAACGCAAATCAGTGTTCTTTCGAATAGAATGCGCATGAGCATCTTTTTTTGACATCGTTGCACAGGCAGTTAATCTCAAAATCTGTTCGATACAACGGTACATTTATATGTATATATGTAGTTTGTTACGCGCCGGCTTGATTGTTGAATAAGAAAGTGAATATTTTCAAACAATACTAATGCCAATCAAAACATTCGCTAAGGGGCATGATTTAAAGATCTTCCGGCTAACTACATCTAAGCAATTGTGGTTCTCAACCCTGTTTTGACGCGTAGACATATAACACACTCATCATACCCGTGGAGTGTGCAAAAGTATATTTTTGTTAATTAAAAGAAAGATAAAAAAAACAAAGTTATAGTGATGATTAGATGGACTATCATCTAGGATACACTTTTCCCTCCCATTTGAATAATTAACGCCTGCGACAGACTTAGTACCCTGTACTTATTATCTGTCCCTAAAAATGACTATTATTTTACTTACTTTAAGATACTCATTATGTTTGTCTTTCCCTTATAAAAAAATTTACTGTTTCATTTTAAAAATTTACAAAAGAGCAAAAATATTTATTGAAAAGAAAGAAAAGAAAACCAATACTGAGTTCATACGTTATAAATACAAATCTATACTCAATACGAGAGAAACGTATCAAAATATTGATAATATTTAATGGCTTACATTAATATGTTCGGACAGGGAACGAAATTGAAACGGACTGACTTATAGTTGTAATAAATTAATAATAAAAAAATTGAGTTTAAGAAAAATAATCATCACTTACAGAGATTAAGAGATTGATAAATGTAATTACTCCACGACGATTGATATGTTGGGCCCAGCAGTCAATGCGTGTTGTTGTAATTTAATTTGTTGTTTTCGGTGAAATTTTTCTTGTGTTTTTTTTTCTTCTCCTGTTTTATGAATGAAATGATGATAATTTTAACATAGCTATGAATATATATATATATATAATTATAAATATAGTTAAATACAAAAGATAGAAATACTCACGATGGTATACACCACAGGAAAAATGTTAATAAAAAGGGTGAATTATTACATGTTATGAAAAGAAATAACTACTTGCATAAAAATAGTGTGCATGTAGTAATTAATAAAGTTTTGTTTACTAACTTATAATTGAAATAGTTGTTTTAATTGTTAATATTTGACATTGATAACTAATTATTTCATAACTAAAGACAATACATTAAGGTAGTTTTAACTAATAATATTTTACAAAATAAAATAATATGTTAAATTATTTCTTGAGTTAACTGAACATATAGTAAAATTTTTAGCAAAAGTTTGTTTTAGTATTAACGAAATGTATTTGGGAAGTAGTAATTAAGGTTGATATATAATTTAGTAGCATTATTTTAGGTTAATTATAAAGGTTAATTCTATGATGAAATTGTTTTTTGTTGTTGAAGGTTAATTTAAGGACACCAGATTTTTATGATTAAAACATGTCTTCGCCATTGGTTTTTAAGGCTGCATTCTGTAGGCGATTAAAGTGTAGAATCTGTTTTAATGGGGGAATTGATATGGCGTTCCAGGTGAACTTTTCCTCTTTGAAATACTTTTCCTCCAGCTATACAGAACGACTATTTAGTAGTACAGTGATCGACACAGGTTTTGCAATATTGCTTTTGATTTCTGGTGGCTTTTGAGCCACCTCAAGGCACGTGTTCCAATCACAGTATATGTGATCAGGTTTCACCGTGAACATTTAAAAATCTTAATTTGATTTTTTTTATGCCTTATTAAGGAATATATTATTAAGAAAAGATTTGAATTTACTTTTCTGTTTGTGCAATCTATTGATTTTGCTTCTACTTTTAATTATCTTAGGAACACAAAACTCACTATTGAAATTTAAGAAACCTTTTTTTCTACTTCACTTAGACGAGTCAATTCTTTATTCTTCTGCACTTGAACCAATAATAAAATAATGATCTGAATTTTATAAAAATATGTATTAAGTAGCGGTTTAAAGAATTTTTGTCAAGGAGAATTAAATGACAATGGAAATATTAACAATTTAGGTCATGAAAAAGAAAGACAGATGATATTATCAATAATTTTGCAGATTTGCAGAGCGCACGGTTTGCTCATTTCAGCTTACAGATTTATTCTTGAGAATTATATTCAATACATGCTATAAAAATCATTCTCTTATAATTCTGCAAGCTTCCTAATATGAAATGAATTATACTTTGAGAATGTTTAAGCTAAGTGATAATACTGTTGTTATGGTCAAATTAATATGTGTTATTGAAAATATTTTTGTTTCTTATTTATTATATTATTCAAACAAAATTTAATGTCTGTCAAACACAATCAAATATATGGTTTAGATCATCAAACTCTATATTTTTTTAAAACACTATACTAAACTTAGGCATTTTTTTTTAAAGCTATTTTCATATTTCTGGCATTTACTAATATTTTAGTGAAGATATATTTTGTTTTTCTTAAGTAGGAAAAATATTTAACAAAAATTGCAACAAGTTTTATAGAGAACTTTCCATGCTTTTATTTGGTGTATATTCTTGAATACTGTCACTGATGAAATACGTAAGTAATGGTACTTTTAATATCAGCTTAAGAGTTAAACCACTTAATTTATTTTAAAAACCTCATTTTCAAACTGCCATAACTTTAAAAGTAAACACCAAATGAAAGCTTGGAATGTTCTCTATTAAACTAACGGGCATGTTCTGTATTTCATGTGGAAGTAAAATGTGCGGAATTGTCAAAGCATTGTTGTTGTAAACTAACATTTATAACAATAATGCTTTGATAATTCCACACATTATAATTCCACATGAAATACAGAACATATCCGTAAATACATGTTTAAGTACCATTATATCGGCCAGTTTTTAAGATAACGGTGCTTTTACGTGAGAAGTCGTATAAAAAATATTTTAAACTGAATTTTGCTGACAATGTGTTAATGGATTTCAAAATGTTATATACCAGTACAAAGGTATTTTAGAGCATTTTGAAATGATACCTATATCGTTTATATAAGTTCTATATTATGATCAATAATATATTATAGTTTCAAGCCCCGTAACTGCGGAATCAAGAGAAAGCGCCGAAAAAAATTGCTCTAACATTTTTAAGTTAAAAGTGCTATTTCCCTGTGATTTTTTTTAATGTTCAACAAAGATGGTTTTTTTTACTTAAGTCAATATTATATATAACAAAAAAAAAACAAATAAATTTATTTAATTAAAAGTTCTTCATGCATATATAATATAACATTTAAATTTTGTAATTTTTTTTTTATTTTATAATAATAAATATTTCTAATCACTAATTTGCTTTACATATTTTGTTAAATTGTAAACACTATTTTTATTTTGCAGGCAGCATAAATAGAAATTTCATGTTTCATTTGGCTACACGACGAAAGTAGCATTGACAGCAACCTGCAATCATGTAGCCGTGCAGTCATGAAAATAATCATATTCATATATACTCCAGTGAACGGCAAAATCAAATTTTTCTTGCTTTAATCATGAATTGAATTTAATCATGAATTTATTCACATCTAAATTACATGTGTGTGTATGTATATGTAGTCATAATGATTAAAACAAGTGATTTTGCCGTACTCTGATACATACATGTATTATATTTTTAACAGGTTGCAGTCGGTAGCCTGCTGTGGTGAATGTGTTTAATGCATAATTTTTTAAAACTGACATGGCCGTGAGCACCGATGGCACATGAGATATTAAAATTGTACCAATAGTGTCTAAAATTGTACTTTTTTTAAATTAATTGTACTAAAACACCAGAAAGATGTATTAAGTACAGAAAATATATCACTTTTCTATACATATATCCGTGGCAAAAATAAAAAAGTACTTAAATCGGACTTAGGAGCTCCGATTTTTAATCGATAATAGCTCATTAATTTGGACATAATAGCTATTGGAAGGAATTACGATATATTCTCAAATAAAGCTCCGAAATATTCGCCATTTCTACAATTCAAATACATTTAGAAAAATAAGACTTTTTCAGACTTTAAGCCTGAAAACTCACCGAATACGACAAAACGGTTTTGTCTTTTAAGTCAAACATACTCGTATGATTATAAGGCACACCAAAAAAATTTGGTGTGTATTGTCTCATAAGAACTAATGTTCAGTTGTCGTATAAGTCACAAAAAACTGTTTTGTCTCACTTGGTGTGGGCTCAGCCTAATATGTATCATGATCACCAAGAGCTTTAAATTAGCAGATGCTACGTTTCGTGAGCTAACATTATTAGACTACTTTAATTATTTATATTTTTAAGTCGAACTTTGTTCTCAAAACTTCGCAAAATTTAAATTTAATTCAGATAACAAGTCGCATATGTACTAGTGGACGAAAAATATAAAAAATATATTATTACAATAAAGGAGTTGTACTAAATAGCCATCCGTAGTCGAGAGTGTCCTAAGCTACATATGTGCATACGTTTGATGAAAATCGGTTTAGCCGCTTGGAATATCAGCCTTGGAATTAGTTTGATGCACTCTATAGTTTTCAGAATTTATTTTAATATTTGTCCAGCCATTGTAGTCGAATATCAAATGCAAATATTTGATATTTAGCATGCTTTGACGATATGAATATTTAATTCGCCATTAGTTTGTAATAGTAATAAAACAAAAACAAAAAAATAAGAAAATCATCAAAATTAAAAAATAACATAGAAAAAGTGTGAAAAAATTAATAAAATGTATGTTATGTTGCTTCGTTGTATCTTCTATTATGTAAACACAAAGTCGCATTAAGACCGATTCTTAATGAATAAAAGGGCATCTAAAGAAAAAATTTAAGTACCAATAACGAAACGGCTCACGCCATTCGATTTGTGGGACCCGAAATATGTAAGATAAACTTTTATAATCTTTGCCCAAATTTCCGACTATCACAGTCTTATTATTGTTGCAGTTCAAAATCACTGAATTCTCACTTAGTTTTAGCCTGTATCGATTTTTTTTTTAAATAATTTATAGCCTGTCTTATTGTAATTTAAAAATATTTATTTAATTTTATTAACATATTTGTTAAGTGAAATCCATCGATAAGGTAAATTTCCTCAGCATTGCATTTTTGCTCCTTTTGGGGACTTAAAATTTTGGTACTAAATAGAACAAATGCAATTTTTACACACTTATGCAAATTTTTTAAAGGGGTCCGTGGAATCGTGGAGGTTCACCGGGGGTTATTAAATATTCAGTTTACTTTACCAGAAAATAATATTTATGGCCTAATTCTGTATTTACATATCGTCACAAAAAATGCAAAAACGCCCTATCCAACATTTTAAAAGTTTTACGGTGGAAGCATAAAACTTGTTTAAATTAAAACTATATTGACAATTGGTGCAAAATATTACAATACAAGTTAAAAAGAACTCACAAATTTATATATGTATTGTAAAATTTTGCACTAATTGTCAATACTCGTATATTTTTTAATATAAACAAGTTTTATGCTTCACCTGCTAAACTTTTAAAATGTTAGATCGGGCTCTTTCCATTTTCTGTGACGATATACATACTTAAGTGTGCATATCTTCATCAATGAATGCTTGAACTTCTATGATTAACTTATATTGACAACTTACAAATGCAATGTTATTTTATATATCCAGA
This sequence comes from Panzeria rudis, assembly GCA_956483635.1. NCBI lineage: Eukaryota > Metazoa > Arthropoda > Insecta > Diptera > Tachinidae > Panzeria > Panzeria rudis. The sequence goes on along the minus strand of OY101451.1, from coordinate 29,253,175 downwards.
ACTTAATCCTCATTTTGATCTCAGTACTTTCAATGGCTAAATTTGTGGGATAGGAACTTGAGAACTTAGTTTCATATTTATGTTTTCCTGCTGAAACACTTTATTAGATCACAAGCGAATATTTTACAAATAACAAATAGAAAAACAAATTTATATCTACCCTTTTCAGCTGTGCTCAAGTGTAAAGCAACAAACTTTCAAAATTATTGCAAACAACAAACAATAAAACAAAAACACATCATTCTCAAATAGCCAGCCTTCATGCTCCAGAACATAAATTATAACAACAAATCTACCCTACTGGGAATATTTATCTTAAAAACAAATTAATTTTGTTTTTGTATGATGAAATTATTTATTGCATATTCTAAAGGCGCAAAAACGCTAATGCTTGAAAAAGTAATATGTGGATGTGTAAACAAGCAGGAAAAAAAAACAAAATGTGTTTAAGGATGTGTGTCAAAAATGTTAGCGATGACTATTATGATGATTAATATTAATGATTTTTTCTGTTGGAGGGTGAGTTTCAATGAATAAAATTAATATGGAAATTATTTTTTATTCTAATGTATTTAAAGACGTCATCTTAAACCCTTTTAATCATGATGTCAGCTCCTGAAGTATATTACTTTGGGCGGGTATACATAAATATGTAGTTAACAATTAATTTACTTTATTGTTTGTTTCCTGACAAGAAAATATATTTACTTTTAATATAATCGCACATAAGGAAAGTGTGTCGTCGCGGCTGCATGAAATATCGCCTGAAACAAAAACGCCCAAACGAATAAACGAAATACCGCCCAAAATATTTCTATACAAATTTGGATTATAGTTCATATGAAAGAAAAGTGCAAAATTTTTGGGTAACTTTTCGTAATTTTTGAGGTTATTTTCATTTTTTTTTTGTTCCTATTGTGACAAAATTCCAAAACAATTTGCATCGTGTATTTCAGAAACCCCATAAATCATGTTTTTTTTATAAATTGATTTTTGGCGTTTTCATGTTTCTCTTACACCTATAGAAAATAAAAAAAAAATGGAAGACTTGAGCTGACAAATTATTTACCTCAAGAGAAAAAACATATTTTCTACAAACATATCTTCGAATGGCCAGTAAATGACCGTGAAAATATTGATGAGCGATTAAAAGTCTGTAAAACATTTTATCATACAACTTACACTTAAAATAACGAATATAGCACGAATAACTATTTGGATTTTTCAATATGTGTTTAATAGGCTTTTAGCGGATTTTGCAGACTCAAAAAAAAACAAAAGAATTTTTTTCTTAAAAAAAAATTTTTTTAATGTGACTGTAACTGTATTCCACCTCAGAAAGTTAATCCACCATACAACAATTTTATTTTTAAATAGCTGTGACCGCGGCGTTGCCCACCCGGAATTAATTTTTGACTGTGGAAGGAACACTTACATTATTCTGAACTGCGTCATTAATCCATCACTTCAGCTTCTTCCGATATCCTTAAGCGCAAGACCAACAATAACTAATGCGACTAGAGCAACACCGCCTAGCATATCAGAAATAATCGCAGCTACCCAATGGCAAGGCTGCCGGTACTGATGGCATTCCCGCTGAAATATATAAAAGTGATCCGGCTCTGTCAGCTGAGCTATTACTACCAGTAATCACTGAAGTGTGGGAAACTGAAACTTACCCGGATGAATGGAAAGATGGAATAATTGTAAAAATTGCAACAAAAAAAAAGTTGACTTGAAAAATTGCTGCAATTGGCGAGGCATTCGTATATTACCAACAGTAGCCAAAATTGTAGCAAAAATTATATTAAGTCGTTTAAGAGAACACTTAGAGCAAACTATCAGCTCCTGCCGCTGCATGTTATTATAGAGCAATGTGCCGAGTATAATTCGAAATTGTATCTCCTCTTTGTAGATTTTGAAAAGGAGTTCGACGCCATTAATCGGGAACGCATTTGGCTGGCGCTATGAAAAACAGAGGCATACCAGAGAAACTTATAACACTGATAAAACAAAGTTATGCTCAGGCTAGATGCTTTGTGTTACACAAAGGTACACAGAAAATATTATCACCAACAATTTTTCAAACAAAAGTTTGTCTAAGAAAAAATTTAATTTTTAGTAAATGCTCTGTCCATAATCTATGAATTGTTTGTTTGACTTTTATTTAGAACGCAAACACCAAAAACAACAAAGAAAATGTGTCGTATTAAACCACCCCGATGACGACATACACACAAATAACAGCAACAACAATCATAGCAAGAGGAATGCAATTGTACCAAGTTTGTTTACAAAAGGTTTTTGAGTGAATCGATTAGTTAATGTCGTTGCATTAATTTTCATTCATTTTTTTAGAGTATTTAGATAAACATTCAGACTTGAACATATTTAACAAAGTGAAATCTCATAAATGATTAATGGATGATGATGATGACACAGACAAAAATTTTTTTTTATATTTTTGTTTGATTAAGTAAATTATTTTGCTGTATGATTGTTAGCATTTTTAGACTAATTGCTTATTAAATTCAGACAGAAATATTGTTTGATATTTTTCAGAAAATCCAGTAAATATTTTTGTTTGATTAAGTAAATTATTTTGTCTACAATTTGTAAATATTTTTAGACAAATTGTTTTATAGATTTAAACAATCTTTTCACTGAAAAAAATACGTTATTTTCAATGAAATCGTTGAGGTATTTTTGTCTATATTTACAAATTCGTTTGTAGGTCCGTTCATAGACAAAATATTTACTATTTTATTGAATTCCTTTACAGAAAATGAAATTTAGTTTTTCTGTGTAAATTGTCAATCGGATTTATGGCGGAGAGTGGTGTGCATCAAAGTTGCATTTTATCCTCACTGCTATTCCTTATACTTATGGAAGATGTTCTCTGTAATATCAAGAATAGCAAGAGAGGAATACAATGGAAAATTAATAATAAGTACCTGAACTACCTGCCCTACGCTGATGATATTTGCAACTATCGCATTTCACCACAAATAATCGTGCCCCTCATTGCAGAATTCTGGGCAACTGAGCAATTACCCAGTGAGCTAAAAGAAGGTAATTATTAAAATTCCAAAGAAAGGTGACCTAAAGAACCGAAACAGCTGGTGAGGAATAACTTTGATAAACAAAATACTAGCGTATATTATAACCAAACGAATTGTAGAAGTGGTAACAACAGTATTGTGGAATGAACAAGCAGGCTTTAGACCCTACAAATCCTGTATAAGCCATATCAACAGCCTCAGGGTTATAACAGAACAATCGGTTGAATGGCGCTGCTCACTATATATCTGCTTCGTCGATTTTGAAAAAGCATTTGACACACTAGATCACAATGTCATATGGAATGCGCTAACATGCAAAGGTGTTTCAATGAAACTTATTGCGCTCATTAAAAGTCTATATTATCAAGCAAGCTGTCGAATCCTACATGAAGGCAAATTGAGCAACCACATAACAGTCAGTATTGGCGAACGCCAAGGCTGTGTCTTATCGCCATTTCTCTTCAACATTGTAATCGATAGTATTATGGCCAAGGCGATGTATGGAGTTAGAGGTATCATGTGGGGCCTGAATGGAAATCTGAGCGATTTAGGTTACGCAGACGACATTTGTATAATTACACATATCTTCGAGGATATGTCGGCCAAATTGCAACAACTAGCAGATGTTACAGAAGAAGCGGGCTTGACGATAAATATCAAGAAAACAAAAAGCTTACGTATTAATGCATCAACAGCGCAAAAATTTCAGATCAACAACATCGAACTGGAAGATGTAAACTGCTTTTGCTACCTAGGCGGTATATTAACAAAAAACTGTGGTTCTAAAGAAGATATTGAGGACCGCATAATTAAAGCCAAGCAAACCTTTGGTCGATTGAAGTCCATTTGGACCTCGCAAACGCTTTCTTGACGAGTAAAACTCAAGATCTTCTAATGTGAAATCAATTTTACTCTACGGCTGCGAAACATGGAACGCTGCACCCCGAGATATCCAGAAACTGCAAGTGTTTGTCAACCACTGCCTCCGCAGAATTATCCGTGTCTTTTGGCCAAATGTAATAACCAATAGCAGATTATGGACAGAAACCAAGCAAATACAAATTGTAGAGGATATAAAGAAACGCAAGTGGAAATGGATCTGCCATATCTTACGAAGGCCTCCAAACGACATTACCAGAAATGCCATCGACTTGAACCCACAGGGTAATCAAAGAAGAGGTCGCCCTGCACACACTTGGAGGCAACAAATCGACACTGAAGCTGGTGCCATGAACAGAAGTTGGGGCAAAATAAAATCTCTTGCTCAGGATAAATCACGTTGGAACATATTTGTTGAGGCCCTATGCTCCTTATAGGATCGACGGGAACATATAGATATATCGCACAGGCTTAGTGATCTCACTCACACAACAAAAGATTTTCAATAAAATCTAGAGTTCACTGGGCTAAAAATAAACATGAGGAAAACTAAGACGCTAAGTGTGTGTACTTCAACAGAAGCCATATTTATAAACGGGCAAACGTTTGAAGCAGTGGACCAATTTTGCTACCATGGATGTGAGATATCAGCCAATGGTGGAACGAAATTAGACGTACGCACAAGAATAAACAAAGCCAGGACATCCTTCGAAATATTGGCACCGATATGGCAAAAAATAAATAAAATCAGCCGACGGACAAAGCTAAGAATTTTTGATGCTAATGTCAAGTATGTCCTCCTTTATGGATGTACCACCTGGAAAGTCACAAAAGCCGTCACAAAACAGCTACAAACTTTTATCAACCGTTGTCTCAGACGAATATTACGTATGTTCTGGCCTCGAAGAATATCAAATGCCGAATTGCCAGCTGGGACAAATCAAATACCAGTAGCAACCGAAATACGTAAACGGAAATGACAATGGTTAGGGCTCATGCTTCGTAGAAGTGATGACAGTGTTGCCAAGCAGGCCCTCGGGTGGAATATTTATAGAGTTATGGGGTGCGAAAGTGTTGCCGTTTGCTAATAAATACTTTACTGATTTCTGGCGTTCCAGTTGAGTTTAAAAATTTATTGTCCTTAAAGATTTATAATTAACTTTTATGAGGGATTTCTTGTTGAAGGGGAGAGAAAGGGTAAAAAATGACGCATACGGCGAAACGTGAGAGTGAAAATGTTCCATGAAATTATTTCTCGTTGAGTTTTACATAAAAGTTCTGAGCACATCTAATACAATCTAATACAATGACCAAAATATCGCTGATATTTCACGCTGGTAAGATAGAAATTAAAAAGAAAAAAAAGTTTCGAACATATACAAAAATTCAATAATAGATGCGATTCGTCCCGAGATAGCTATACATCTGTTAATTGATTTAATAAATTAATAGGATTTTCGTTCGTTGGTTGTTGCTGCCTTCGCTGGCAGTGGGATAAAAGGGATATGATGAGAAGACTGTGGTGGTCTCAAAACATCTGATATCAGTTCAACCTTCCGTACAGCCAAATTTTTTTTCACTTAAATATTTAGTAATTAATTTTATTTCTATTTGTTTTATATTTTTCTAGCTCGAAGCAATAATTAAACAAATTTTTTTTCCGAAACGAAAAAACTTTCGCACCTCATAACTCGATAAATAAGCATCACACAAAAACATTTTGCACACACATTTATACCTATTACAACTATAGTTATATGTTGTCTGCTTCAAAAATAATGCAACATATTAGAATTTTCGATTTCCATGGACATAATATCCATGGGCGATTTTTCCTTTCTAAAATGGAATTGACATAATTTCCTATTTCCATTTGAGTGGCTCAATCCCATTACCCATTTCTGTGGCCAAAACTAGTTATATCAAAACGATTGAATAGATTTAAATGATTTTTTGAATTCGCTCTTTTTCGTCGCGCACCCACGAAATGTAAGTTTTAAAACATTCGTCTGAAAACCCACACGCACACGCCTTCACTTTAGTATTATAAATGTTGTTTCATAAGTCTCATAAAATCTCGTGTCTGCGCGATAAGATATAAAAGGTCAAAGGTCACAAAAATCAGCTTACGCGATTATCTCAGTTTGCGACAAATTTTCTTTCAAAAAGTTGTTCATACGCCCAACCGTTTTGAGATAGGATGGCAGCAATACTCTGTGAATAATACCTTGTATTAAATTATGGAATTAGTGATAATAATATATTTACCCGTTTTATTTCTACTTAAAATTTACTTTAAATAAACTAATATAAAATTAGAATATACAATAAATATTTCATCTAATGAGTTTTTAATTACAAAAAGTAGGTACACAGAAAAGAAAAATCAATCCATCGATACTTAAATTAATCCCAAGCCGTGTCAAATCCCGAAAGCAATAACAGAAAGATTGATTCAAATACGAAATAGTCAAGCGCAAAACACTTAATTTTAGCCTGATTCGGCTTTTTTCATGTAAAAAAAATCGTATTTTAAGTACGACAATTTTTATAAACCGGAAGTTATTATTATTTTGGCTTAAGTTCACAATAATTGAATTAATGTAAATTCAAATTATTTTTAAGAGTGGAATATTAGAATATCTAATCAGACTAGCAGAACGGATTAGTACTACTAATTTCGATAGCCGCTACGTTGTCATCATCAGCGTCCTTTGTTCGCTTTTACCACGTTTGATCGTGGATACTAATATTAATCAAACATCAGCTATTTACCCAAATCTTGTGAAGAAATAGAATTTGAGTTACATATCTTATTTCTTTTTATCGATATGGTTAGTAGAAATCTCACCTTCTGATTCTTAATTTCAATTTTTCCAACTCTTAATTTTATTGGTTTTGCTTGTACGTAAGCTTCGCCTACGATAACCCAAGCTATTTTTGTTGTACATGTTTTTAAACAGGTTTTTATCTTTATGTCATAGTTTGCATTCTAATTTTTCAGTTTTTTAAATTAGACCGCATAAACCACACGGGCTCTCTGCTCTCTATCTCAGAAACGGTTGGTCGTACGAATTAATGTTTAATACAAAATTTGTTGCAAATTTTGTGCTCTACAATTTTTATAATAGCTGTTAACATTATTGGAGCTAAAGAGTCCGAGATAATTGCGAAAAACTCATTTTTGTGACCTTTGACCTTGAATAACTTACGACGCAGACATTAGATTTTATGAGTCTTTTAAGGCAACTTTTAGAACACCAAAATGAAGGTGTATACGAATTTACAGCTTAGTATCTCTCATTCCGCAGTGAAACCCTAAAATGACTGGGCTATTACTCCATTGAGCAAGTTTCAAAAGCTTGGTGGTGCTCAGTCAAACCTGTAATTCGGACTGCTGTATAGATCAAGGAGCGTCCGAAGCCAATGTTTTGTATAAATTATTTCAATTTAATACTTTTTATATATTACTTATACTTATTTGAAAGAAAATTTTTGCTGGGTGTGATCTGTGTCATTTCATAAGTGAACTTAGTGGACTCGATAAAATATATATAAAAAAGTGTATTTAGTTACAAAAACATACACTTTCTCATAGCATGCCCGAAGTACCAGATTTGACAGTTCTGGCACCGCCTTTGTATTTTTCTTTTTGTTTTACTTAAGAATTCTTTATGTTTTATTTCCAGCAATTAAAAATACATTAAGTGATATTATTCACCCCTGTCATGTCGCATCTAATACTCCAGCGTTGTATAACAGACATGTATACAAATTGTTGGATTTTCAGTTTGTTTATTTAAATTGTTATTATGTTTGTTGAATGTATTAATAAGAAAAAAATGCAAAACAGAATGACTTCTGTTTATTTGTATTTGTTTATTTAAATGGATTGTTTAATGTCTTCAAATGAAACTTGAGTTAGAGGGAGCGTAAGATTTACGAATTTTTGTATACCCTTCACCAAAACTGGAAAAAGTAAATATATGGGTTTGTCATTCTGTTTTTTGATTCTGCAATATTTTTTAGCGACCGCATAAAGTGTGTAGATAGGGAATGTGAAATAACGATGTCCGTCTGTCTGTATGTTTTATGTTGCAGTTCATGAATGCTAAATACAACAAATATCGCATCTTTATTGCAACTCTATTTTTTGTCAAAGTTTTTAAATTTTTCAAACTGTTTTCAAAATCTTGATTTTAAGTCTTTTTCGAGAACCGACAAATTGAGATAGTTAAGAACAATACTTGGAACATACGGCTTTGGAATTCAGAAAATAGTTTTTTGAGTTTTCGCAATGCCATTATTTTCATCAAATTTATATGTTTAAAATTTCTGTTTTTTATGGTCTAGTTTAGTACCTACACAGAAAAAGTTATGATAGCTTTTTTTTTAACAAACATGTTTTTGAGATTGATTTGAAATCTTTATTATTGTCTTTGTTTTATTTGATAAATAGTTTTGTTTGACTTATTATTTCATTTTATCTTGCTAGCGCCAATGTTGGCAACCTAATAAAATTATGAAATTCTTTGATTTATTTTTTTAATTTCTGTAAAACATTTTTTAATTGAAACAATTTGTTTATTGAAAAAATCTGAAATTGTTTTCAAGCAAATTATTAAAAATTTTTGAATTTGAATTTACAAATTTCTTTATAGGACCTAAATTGAACAAATTTACATTTGATTCAGGGAATTTTGTGTGTGAAGTGAAAAATAAATTTTTTCTGTGTAGGTGTTGTCCTTGACAGCAAGCCAAAATGGAGTGACAATTTTCATGCAAGAGCAGCTAAAGCCTTAACGGCAATTTATGTTTGCAGAAACGCCATTGGCCTCTCCTGTGGCATATATCTCAAAGGGGTCAATTGGATATTAGAGACAGTGATCAAGCCTATACTTTTTTACAGCATACCCGTCTGGTGGAAAGCTCTGTACTCGGCGAGCAATACGGCAATCGCATAACGGCAATCATGATAACTGGTGCCCTACGATCCACGCCAACAAAGGCCCTCTTCGCTGCGTTGTGCTGGCTACCAGTGGATCTACTGGCCAGAAAGCTAGCACTACGTTCAGCAATCAGGATTAACCCGATCGGCGCATGAAACCATCTACTATGAGGTCATGCTAGAGACTGCTGATACTACTTCACTCCACAGCCCCCCTTTAGGACATATACATCTTCACCGATGGCTCCAATAGGCGGGTATGTCTATATCGCGGAGTTCGGGATCAAAATATCTTTCAGACTCCCGGACGAATGTAGCATCCTACAAGCAGAAATATCTGCCATCAAAAGAGCAATGTACTAGCCAAGCTTTTATCGGATATCAAATATTGATGTCCAGATCATAACCAACAGTCAACCGGCGATTAAAGCCCTCACTGGTGTGTACACCACATCCAGCCTAATCCTGGAATACCGCACAGCACTTAACATGATGGCGAGCAATTTAGGCATCACCCTCAAATGGGTACGCGGGCACGAGTCCATTTAAGCCACATCATTGCGGATGATCTGGCTAAGAGGGAAGGCTTGCTTCGGGATGTCGATACTGAAAATCTAAGCACCTTCTACATTTCACAAAACCACACCTGCGCAACGTCATGGCCACGGTTTCGGGGCACTGCGCCTTTGGAACCCACGCTAGACGTATGAGTCTCCCCTACAATGATTACTGCTCGAGGTGAAATCACCTAGAAGAAGAAGAGAATATAATGCACCTTTTATGCCTTTTCCCAGCTCTGGAGGACCGCCACCTTCGTCTTCTGGGCAAAAGATTTTTCGGTAGCCTCTCCGAGTTCTCAGAAATGGAGCTCAAGAACATAAGTTCCTTCATCAGGAGCATGACTACCCAAATGGCGTTTTAATTCACGCACGACCCTTCCTGCAAGGAACCCCGTACAGCTAACCTCTCCTCTCCTCTGCTCTTCTAACCAACTCTTTATTAACTTCTCTCCTTTCACCCTATATACTACTCTGTCCTATTCTCCCTCCTTTTTTTCCTTTATTTACAGGTATCACAAAGGTACCATTATTATTGGACCCATATGGGCTGGAACACTTTCCTTCAAATTTTTCACCAGCAACCTGATAACCTAACCTATGGGCTAGCCTATGGATCAATTTTAATAAAAAACTCTTTTTTGTTTTATTAATAGCCTTTTTTATGATCTTTAACGATTTAAATTTGGTTAGCAATCAAAAGCACCAATTGCGTAAAGTGTGCACTTTAAACAAAAACTCTAAGGCCAAACTGTGTACGAAAATTAAAAAGAAAAGAAATAAAAACAAAATTTAAGAAATCGGAAACCCCGACTGCGTAAAAAATAAAAACAACAAGATCAGTATTGCGGAACATAGCGGCTTTTACAAGCTTTTGGCTGAGTAGTTAGCGCATTTGACTACAAACCCTGCGGTCTTGCGGCTCGCTAGAACATTAAGCTTAAAGTCGTTGAATAACGGGTAATCACTGATAGAACACGATTTATGCTCAGAACGATTGTCAGAAAGCTGCGACGGGTTTGACCTTACAAATTTCAGTTTTAAAGAATTATGACTTTCATTATAAATTCTGTAAAATTTTGACTACACAATAATTTTGGTATAGATATCTGTTATATTATGCTTATCTCTAAAACGCACTTGACTGCTAGAAGTTTTTTTTAAATCAACGGATATACTCTCTACGACACAAAGGACCCCCAAGGTAGAGCTTGTGGTGGCTCGGGTATACTAATAAAATCGCGATTAAAACACTACTTAATGAGTGATCATTGTGAAGACTATCTTCAAGCAACTAACATCTGCATTGAAGCTTTTCATCAAAACCTGGTGATTTCATCAATTTACTCTCCTCCCAGGTACTCTATTACAGAAAATCAGTATAGTAGATTTTTTAATTCACTAGGCCCACGCTTTTTGGCCGCCGGTGATTACAACGCTAAGCATATGTTCTGGGGATCTCGCCTCATCACGCCAAAGGGTCGCGTTTTGTTTGACACAATTTCAAAAATGCGGTTAAATGTTATATCAAGTGGGCAGCCAACTTAATGGCCAACAGATCGCCGAAAAATACCTGATGTTATTGATTTTGGAGTAGTAAAGGGCGTGCCCAGCGAAATGATCCAAGTTGAAGCATCTTTAGATTTGTCATCAGATCACTCACCAACTATTGTCACTATATTTAACGGTGACAACCACACGTATAAATTGGTTGAAATACAATAAATATTTGAGTGCTCATTGCCCAGAAGATATTCCATTAAAAACGCCTGCTTACATAGATGACTCTATTAGAATGTTTAAGGCAAACCTTAAGCAAGCTGCTCTAAATGCTACTACTACAAACCTTCATGTGAGATATAATAAAATTTTTTCAGCAGATGTAGAACGGCTTTTATCCGAAAAAGAAGAGTTCCTAGAGAATGGCAACGCTACAGATCCACTCAGCTAAAATCTAGGCTGAAGGAATGTACTAAACAGCTGAAAACTCTACTAGAATATCAAAAACCCGCTTCTCTTCAAAACTTTCTGAATGGGCTCGATGCAACACCTCAAACAGACTACTCGCTATGGAGAGCAGCCCGAGCCCTCAAAAGACCAGTAATATATAAACCTCCATTGCGAGCTTCGAATGGAGACTGGGCAAGAACTGACGCTGAAAAAGGTACTCTGTTTGTAAACCACTTGCAGAAAGTATTTACTCCAAATACGTCTGATACTATAGTTGAGCTGCCACCAGTCCTCGCTATACCAGATGTTACTTTGAGGTTCAACACTCGTGAGATTGAACACTATATTGCAGGCTTAAACTCGAAAAAAGCCCCAGGCGCTGATAAAATAAGTAATAAAGTGCTCTTAGAGCTACCCTAACTGCAAAACGGATAATTCTATTTATTTTTAACAGTATTTTGCGCCTCAAATGCTATCTCCCAGAATGGAAGGTTTCGCTGATTACCATGGTACCTAAACCAGGCAAAGATCATACGAAGGTGGAGTCCTATAGGCCAATAAGCCTGTTGTGTAACATGTCAAAACTATTTGAAAAGCTACTTATGAGTAAGCTAACACCCATACTGAATCATACTGGATGCATTCCAGACCACCAATTCGGTTTTAGGAGACAACATAATACGATTGAACAAACACATAGACTCGTGAACGTGGTTAGAAAAACCTTCGAAGAAAAGAAATATTGTTCTGCGCTCTTCATCGATGTTTCTCAGGCATTTGATAAAGTATGGCACGCAGGTTTAATACATAAACTAAAGCAAAACCTACCAGCAAACAACCTAACGCTGTTAAAAAGCTACTTAGCTGAAAATTTTTGTTGTTAAAGAAGGTAATTTTCTTATCCCTCCGCAACCCATTGAAGCTGGAGTTCCTCAAGGCAGCATCCTCAACCCTGTATTATATCTGATATATGCCTCTGACTTGCCGGTAAGCAGTAACATACACATATCAACATTCGCTGATGATACAGATTTTCTAAGTGTTCACAAAAGCCATCAAGAAGCCACCCGCAATTTGCTAGATTATATACCCCAGTTGGAACATTAGCTAAAACAATGGCGGATAAAAATTAACGAACAAAAATGTCTACACATTACTTTTACATTGTGCAAAGAAACCTGCCCACCTATACAAATAAATAACCAAACTATATCTCAACACACTGAAGTAAAATATCTCGGTGTTCATCTTGATCGTCGTCTAACGTGGAAGTCACACATAAATGCAAAGGTGACCCAAATGAAATTAAAAGCAGCTCAAATGAATTGGCTCATTGGAAGGAACTCTACTCTAAGCCTAGATTGTAAACTTCTTCTATACAACTCCATTCTAAAACCAATATGGTCCTACGGAATCCAGTTATGGGGCACTGCCTCGGCATCAAATGTAGACAAAATTCAAAGGCAACAAAATAAAATACTCCGTACGATTACAGCAGCCCCATTGTATGTCAGAAACAGGCGAATTCATAAAGACCTAGATGTGCCGCCGGTTAAGACAGTGTTTTCTAAACACGTGACAAGCTACATAAAAAAACTTGAGTTGCACCCAAATCCCCTAGCCCGAAACATCATTAACTTTAGTGGCCACACTTGGCTGAGAAGGAGGGACACTCTTGCTCTTAGCCGAACACGAGAGACACAAACAACCAAACAACCAACCGCTGAAACAAATATTTTTGTCTGGCACTGGCTGGACTTAAAAACTAAAATTTTAGAGTTAAGATTTGATTACTTATTGTTAGTTCAATTTTATTGAAGATACAATAAATAAATACATATACATACATATTGAAGATACAATAAATAAAACAATTTAAACGGAAAAAAAAGATATCTGTTCAAAGTGCTTTCAGTTAATTGTTTTGTGTATTTACTGTTTGACAAAAAATTATTTTTCTTAACCTCCGCAGTATAGTGGATAGTGTGCTAAACTATTAGCCGGAGGTTGCAGGTTCTATTCTTTCCAAGATCCTTGGGGTTTCTGCAGAAAAGCCAAAAAGGCTTAAGCAGTATGTGCAGTCGTTGTTTTAAACTGTTTTTAAAATGAGACGGGGGTGACCGGTGAGTGTGACGAAGTACGAAAATTTAAAAAATTCGAAGAAATAAAACTTTTTATTGATTTAATTAATATACATATATAATATATAGATAAAGTGATAAGAAAATAATAAGACATTAAATTATTTGCTATACGTTCTATTATAGAATATATTTTAAAATTCAATAAAAAGCAAAAAAGTATATTCTTTGGAGAGATAACGGTTTTTATTAAAAATCGGAAATGGAATAAAAGAAAATCTGAAATAAATATTAAACATACAAAGAGGGACAGCAAAATATTTCTTGCAAATTTAATGATCATGCAAGAAATATTTTGCTATCCCTCAAATTGATTAAAAAATTTTCATAGTGTATTTTTTTATTTTTCTATAATTGTCATATCCTAAAAAAACATCAATTATAAGATTTTTCCGAAAAATGAGAAAACGATTTCTTCCTTGCATAGGGCCGTTTTACGTGCAATCACTTATATACGAAAGTTGTGCATATTCTTGGAAAAAATAACTAAGAGAATTATCTTTCGTGTATATACTTATATTATTATATACTATACTATTATATACTATACTATTTGTGGCTTGGTGAAGGGTATATAAGATTCAGCATAGTCGGATATAGCACTCTTTACTTATTTTTTCATTAAAATATTTCAACAACTTGCAGTAAATCTCAAGTATGTTACAGAATACAATCTCTCATTAAAGTCTAACATTTCAAACACAAAAGGGAAGTAACACAAGAAAAGTAGAAAAAAAGCTTTCTTTTTAATGAATACCAGTATATCAAACTAAGATTGTATATTACTTTTAAATTTTACTTTAATATCCAAAAAGAAATTTAATTATTTCTGCTGACGATCTTGAACTAAATACAGACAAAATAACTGAAACAGACAGAGCATGCATAAACACTAACACATAAACAGCTTTGATTGTAGGTATTGATAAAATGCCCATCAAAAGCGAAAGCTAAAAATAATAAGAGCTTGTGAGTGTTGGATTATTAACCGGATAGGGAAATTTCGGCAAAACTAAGTTGAGTCGCAATAAAAATTAATGAAAGAATTTACATGCAAAAAGTCTTGTATTGTATTTGCTGACAAAAATTAGTTAAATAGCTGATGTTTCCTTGTAAAAAGCATCCACTTTCATAAGTGGTAAAAGTGAACAACTACGCTGATGAGACGGTGTAGCAGCCTTTCGAAATGAGTAGTAGTGATCCGTTCTGCTAATCTGATTTGAATATTCTAACACTCCACTCTTAATAAAAATAATTTGAATTTACATTAATTCAAATATTGTACTAAAAAGCCGAAGTAATAAAATTATGTTTTTATTTAGAGATAAATGTGAAGTATATAGAAAAAGAAAATGTTTGACTGCACGGAGGGTTGAACTGACTTTTTTCTATGTCTTGTGTTAAGCTTTTTTTATTATTAAAGCTTCTTTCATTTATTTTAAGCATCCAAAAAATATTTTGAAGTAATAACTATTTTTTCTTTTTTATTTTCAGATTATTGAAACGCATTTCTAAAGCAACAATGCGCTTACAGTTCTGGGAAATAATATAAATAATAAGAGTTATATAGAAAAAAGAAAAACAATAAATTAATCACTACAAATGTACAAGATGGAAAAAAACATTTTTATAAGTTAATTTTAAATTAATGATAACACTTTTAGATAGCAACGAATAAAAAAAAAGAATAAAAATATAAGACATAATATAAAATAAGAAACAAAATGTTTGTAAGATTATCAAATTTAATTTAGATACAAAAATAAGTTTTTAACTAAAAGTTGGTTTATATAAATAACACTGGTTTACAAAATTTTACGTAGTTTTGATTTCTAAACTTCTGCAATAATAACATTACTATAACCAATAATCATAAGGGAAAATTTTTTTTTTATCCTACGTTTTTAAAACTGGCTGTCCGAAATATGTGGGCAAAATTTCATAGAAATCGGGTAAGTAGAAATAATTCAAAACTCATATCTACTTTGCCCATTGCCAACTTTTCTGATCATAAAATTGTATTGTCACGGAAACTCCTGATTGTGCAAAATTTTAAGTCCCTAACTCATCGGGAAGTTACTATAAATTACTTTAAAATTAAAGCGAGTTAATAAAAACGTAGTAAAAAGGAAATGAATAACCATTTTAAGAATTTTACTATTCTAAATAATATGTGACCAATTCAAAGCAGTATTTTTCATTTGTCATATTATTTTATGCATTCATAAAATTGTGGTTGCTAATATGTAAACTTAAAATCAATAAAATTTTAGATAAAAATTTGATGTTCAAAAGAAATTAAAATTAAACAAACGAAAAATAAAGAGTTCGTGTCACTTTTTACCTAAATTTCTTTTTCTGGAAAACTATAAAATTTAAACCCGTTTTGAAACATAAGCTATTCAGAGTAAGTGGTACCAAAAAATATAAAATAAACTATAGGATGACATGCTATCTGGCTTTGAATTACAAAAATTAATATTGCTATAGCTTTGTTTTTGTCACTTAGTTTAGATTCTAGGTATAATTGTCGCGGAAATTATGACTGATTATCAGGGCTGGGACTTTCATGTAACTAAAAATTGATTTTAAGCGCTTAACAAATGCAGCTAAAAATTAAAAATATGCACAAAAATATGTACTTACCTACGAACAAAGTACCAAAACTAAAATGATATGAAAATATTTTTTTAATTTCTTATTATTATTAGAGGAAAAAACATAAAACAAACATAGTTGGGTCTATTATTTAATGCAACCGAACTTTATGACATTTTCTCTTCTGCGCAATATGCTGCCTTCATTCTGCCTTTAACATTTCTTTATGTTCTTTTCAGAAAAATATGTGTTACTTTCGAAGTGTGACGCGTTCTTTTCCCATGGTGCTGCCCTTAAAAAGAAAACAAATGTTACATGTTCAACACTTATTTTAATTAGTGCTGCACTATATTAACAGCTGTTTTAGTAATTGTTTCTAAAATAAGACATACATTTAAAAAATCAAAAAAACCGATTGCGTAAAAAAGAAAAAAATATTTTAAGCCGTCACAGATCCTTAATGGTCATTCGAAATTAAAAACCATAAGAGAAACCTAAAGATGATTTTTAAATGTCAATCCATTGATATCCAATTTGGAATAATTTGCCGACTTTTCATTTTTTCGTATAAACAAAATGGCGTCTGTTGGCCGCCATATTGAATTTTGATTACTGTCAGTGACACTCTCCGAATTAAGACAAATCGATTAACGTAAGAATCGTCAAAATCGGTCTACGCGTTCGGTTTATATAGTGCCGCAAAGGAACACACATACATACGTACATACATACGTAGGCTGATAAACACAATACCCTTCTTTGCGTCGTGCAGTCGGGTAAAACTAAACTTATGTTCTTTTGTAAATTTCTTAAATATCAAGAAAACATTTAAAAATATTGCCAAATCACATGTTACATTTATGGTACACTTTTGTTTTAGAACAGAAAACGCCATTAGTTGCGTTGCCAGTCGGCAACTGAAAATTAATGATTTCCAGAAAGTCACTAAAGGGCAACTGAAATCGACAGATCTCAGTTTCCATCAGTAGTATCGTTTTCAGCAACTGGCATCCCAACTGAGGCTCGGTTGCTATTATTAATCGGCCTATTAATATATTTTTCAAAAATTGAGAAAATTTTTATAGCTCCAAAAATATGCATTTATTGCCAAAATATGCAAAAACATGCACTTACCACCAAAATATGCAAAAATATGCAACTAAAAATTAATGCCAAACTACTTAAAATTTGATGGTTCCCATATATAACACTAGTTTACAAATTTTCAACTTTTTGCGATCACCTCAAAAATGAAATGTTTGCTAAGGTAATTTGGGGTCACTGAACACGAATGTGACATTCATTTATTTTTCTTAAGAACCGTTTTCGAGATATTGGCGAAAAACTTTTTCTTTGCAGTTTTTAAGGCTATTTTCAAAAATCTTGAGTACTGTTTTCTTGAATTGAGCAAATGTTTTTCCTCTTTCAGCCCATATTCAAAATGTGTTGATCGGATCAAAGTTCAATGAGTTATGGATCTTCAGATTTGAAAAAACTTTATTTTTTCCACGTTTTCTTAAAATTTGACATTTTAAGTCGCTCCAGTAAGGCAAAATAAATATTTTAAAATTTATTTTAGACCCACATCTTAAAGAAAATTTTGTTGCAAATATGGCAAGCTTAAAATTATTTACATCGGACTAAATATGAGAAAGTTACAACATATTTAGTGAACACATCAATATTTTAATTTGCATTCGTTGGTCCTCACGACACTACGACTTTTTGCTTCCATTCCATTACTTTTACTCGTTTGAAAAAGAAAGGTCGACATATCGCATATAAAAAGTTCCAAAATTATGTTTAGTTTTCAACACTGTATTCAGATTTTTATAATTTAAATTTTTATGAAAGACTTACGGCAAATCCAGGGGAAAAATTTTACTATGTGGTGTTTTGGGCATATTAAATTTTTTCTTAATACTATAAAATCGTTCATTATTGATATTTTCCAATGAAATTTTGCAATTATATAGGAATTTATGAGAAAACTATGATTTGTTTCTGACAATCATTAGAATTCCTAAGAAAGTTCCAATAAATCTAAAAAATATGTCGATTTCAAAAGAGTGCATGCCCACCAAAAATTGTAAATTCGATTAAGTTGTTTTTCTAAAATCATGTTTGTGAAGATACATTTTTAACATGTATATAATAATTATTTGATCCTTGAGAAAAACATTTTATAGAGAAAACAATTATGGTGCTTTTTTGGGCAAAAATTGTCATAAATTCAAAATTTTTCAATTTTCAAATTAAAGATTGTATCAACTATTTTTGTAACTATTCGAAATTTTGTCATGTAACTAACAAAGAAACAATTGTGACAATCGGTTGTTATTTGAATCCGATATCTTAAAAATACTGAACCAAGGATTTGAAAAATTGAGAAATTTTAATATTAAAATGAGTATACCTCACTAACTATATAAGATATTTGTTTAACCAAAGACTTTTTTAGAACTTTATAAGGTATATAAGGAACCAAAAAGGTTTGAAATCGATTGAGAAACAGAGAAATGACAAGCGTTGAAAAATTTTACATGACATGACATTAAGTGCACTACTTTGCACTTCATACCTCTGACCCGGAGAAATAAGGGAAGCTCATCTTCCTAAATTAAATAAGAATACTTCTCTGTTATCTCCATGTAAAATGTTATACTGATCGGACTAAAGAGTTAGAAATGGTTGATGTATTTCCAAAATATTTAATTCTGCCTCACTGGCATTTTTCTTTAACATACTCATACTCCATAAAAATTTTTTATAAAAATTCAAAATCGGATGTTTTCACTAAATCTATTGTTACTTTCCAACTTTTTGCCCTATGTTAACAATTTTACTTTTTGTACGTTAGAAACAAAATTCTATTTAAGATATTGGTCAAAACAAAAATTTTAACTTTCTTGTTTGCTTTAATGGAGCATTTCAAAATGGTGAATTTTGAAAAAACGCAAAAAAATAAAATTTTTTTCAAATATAAAGGCTTGTAATTCAGTTAATTTTTATCTGATCAACACAATATAAATATGAACTGAAAGAGGAAAAACATACGTATGCAGCAATGCAAATTTGCTCAATTCAAGTAAACAGTTATCAAGATTTTGGGAAATATCTTTACAAACTGCAAAAAAAAATAGTTTTTCGCAAATATCACGAAAATGGTTCTTAAAAAATAAATGAATGCCATATTCGTGCTCAGCAGCTCCAATTTAGCTTAAAAAACATCTCATTTTTGAGGTGCATTTTTTGTGAACTAGTGTAATTAGTCAAGACCTCTTCATATATCACCACAGAAAACATGCATTTGCATGAAAGTCCAAGCCCTGGTAATCAGGCGTCATAACCTCGGCAACAGAAATTATGTCAAATGTTGTAAACCAGTACACAAAACTAAAAAACTTACCAAATAAAGAATGTAAATACAATTTTATAATATCAAGTTGGACACAACAAAAGTATGCAATTTAATGTAGTTTATTGAGCCCCGTACTGATAGACTATAAATTTTTGCTTAATTGTTTGACATAACATAAAGAAAAACAATCTAAGCAAATATCTTCATTAGACTATCATTATTATAAATACATTATTTTGCATAATATTTTGAAAGAGTTTTGTAATTAAAAAATTAAATAATTTTCTTTCGTAAGTTGTACAGAAATTGGTAAAACATACAAGTATAACAAATACGTATAACAAATTTTATACAGAAACCAAAATAAATACTCGCTATTAAAAACAAAAAACGTTGCTGTAAATTCTAAGGTGGTTTTTATAATTGGTTATTTAACTATTTACAATTAAAAACAAAATGGCTGTTAAATTTTAAACAAACATTAGAACTGTTTTTCAAGGGAAATTATAAAATTTAAACAGAAATAGTTGTAATATTATATATATAATATAGAAGTAATGAAAACAAAATAAATAAATATAAAATTAATAACTCGAACCCTAAAATTATACTATGAAATAAACAAACTCAAGCAGTCTTGAAGTATGCTAGGCATTTTCTGTGTGTATTGAAATAAAAGTAATTTGGCAAACCGCAACTAATTAAAATAACAAACAAAAACAAAGATAAATTTTAAAATATTCCAGTCTTGTCATTTTCCCTCATTTTAAATAAACTTATACAGACATACATACCTTAAGTTCGTATCCTATGTACACAAATAAATTTAAAATAAATTATTTGTAATGTTAAATTAAATTTTATAAACAAATGTTCTATGAAATGAAAATGGAAATATTAAATAGAATTTCTAAAAATAATTAACTTACTATTAAAAATGCCAAAAGCTAAATATAATAAAACTAAAATATATTAATTGTTTAACTGTGCAATTATGAAAAGAAGAACAAACAATAAAAGACAAAACTTATTTATATAAAAGAAGAGATTTAAATAAAAAAAAAGTTAATGTTTAAACAAAATTTTCAAGTTTTTTTTAAGATTTTTAAGTAAATGTAAGTATTTTGAGACCTGAGCAAATGTAGATATTTTGATAGCAAATACAACTTTGCATTAAAGACTGATAAAAGACTGAAAAACGTCACGATCCCATATGCAACCATGCAAGCTTTAACAATGTTACCCGCCATAAATATATTAAAACTTTCCGATACTACACAGAAAAAAATAAGTTTCGTTTTTGTTAACAAAAATTTCTGCATTAAATTAATTTTTCTTTTCAAATGTCCTGTGATAAAGAAAATTGAATTTCTACCTTTTACTAAGAAGTACAAAGTTGAAAACATTGTGCCTCCAAAGCATAAAAGGACCACCTTGGTAGTCTCGAAGAACGCTAAGTACTTGGGTGTAATCCAACTGGATCTTTGAGGCAGTAATAAAGCCCATTATATAATGGTGTAGTGGGGGGAAGAAAGCCTCTCATTACAAAATACATTTCGAACAGCAGGGGTCAAGGTATTCACAGATAGTTCCAAAAAAGTGGACAGGACGGTAGTTGGTATGTAGAAAAATTCAATTTAAGAACTCTATTTAGATTTCAGGATTTTAACGTCTTATAAGCAGACATCGCTAGTGATTATGAGATGGCTAAGGTACTAAAGGGTCCGCCAGATAACTTTTTTTTTGAAAATGCTATAAAAAAACTACTGAATATTTTCTCAAATTTCTTTTTTTATGTGAAAGTACAATCCTTCCGGTTAAAAATGAAAAATAATTTCATTCAAATGGCTGCCTCTTCTGGCCATGCAGTAGTCTACACGATCGGTCTAATTTTTAAGCACATTATCGATTGTGTGCAGCTGTATTTCACAAATGGCTTCACGAATATTATCCTTTAAAGCGTAAATTGTCTCAGGCTTGTCGGCGTAACACTTATTTTTGACGGCACCCCACAAATAATAGTCCAACGGTGTCAAATCGTAGCTCCGAGGTGGCCAAACGACATCAGCTCTGCGGCTGATAATGCGATCTTCAAAAACACGGCGCAAAACATCGAGTGTAGCTTCGGCTGTGTGGTACGTAGCGCCGTCCTGTTGAAACCAAATGTTGCCAATTTTATCAGCGCTGATAATATAAGGAATAAAATACTCTTAGAGCTAACCTATACTGCAAAACGGATAATTCTATTTATTTTTAACAGTATTTTGCGCCTCAAATGCTATCCCGCAGAATGGAAGGTTTAGCTGATTACCATGATACCTAAACCAGGCAAAGATCATACGAAGGTGGAGTCCTATAGGCCAATAAGCCTGTTGTCTAACATGTCAAAACTATTTGAAAAGCTACTTATGAGTAAGCTAACACCCATACGGTATCGTACTGGATGCATTCCAGACCACCAATTCGGTTTTAGGAGACAAGATAGTACGATTGAACAAACACATAGACTCGTGAACGTGGTTAGAAAAACCTTCGAAGAAAAGAAATATTGTTCTGCGCTCTTCATCGATGTTTCTTAGGCATTTGATAAAGTATGGCACGCAGGTTTAATACAGAAACTAAAGCAAAACCTACCCGAAAACATCCTTAAACTTTTAGAAAGCTGCTTAACTGAGCGAAAATTTTTTGTTAAAGAAGGTAATTTTCAAAGCCCTCCGCAACCCATTGAAGCCGGAGTTCCTCAAGGCAGCATCCTCGGTCCTGTATTATATCTGATATATGCCTCTGACTTGCCGATAAGCAGTAACATACACATATCAACATTCGCTGATGATACAGCTTTTCTAAGTGTTCACAAAAGCCATCAATAAGCCACCCGCAATTTGCTAGATTATATACCCCAGTTGGAACAATGGCTAAAACAATGGCGGATAAAAATTAACGAACAAAAATGTCTACACATTACTTTTACATTGTGCAAAGAAACCTGTCCACCTATACAAATAAATAACCAAACTATACCTCAACACACTGAAGTAAAATATCTCGGTGTTCATCTTGATCGTCGTCTAACATTGAAGTCACACATAAATGCAAAGGTGACCCAAATGAAACTAAAAGCAGCTCAAATGAATTGGCTCATTGGAAGGAACTTTACTCTAAGCCTAGATTGTAAACTTCTTCTATACAACTCCATTCTAAAACCAATATGGTCCTACGGAATCCAGTTATGGGGCACTGCCCCGGCATTCAAAGGCAACAAAATAAAATACTCCATACGATTACAGCAGCCCCATGGTATGTCAGAAACAAGCGAATTCATAAAGACCTAGATGTGCCGCCGGTTAAGACAGTGTTTTCTAAACACGTGGCAAGCTACATAAAGAGACTTGAGTTGCACCCAAATCCCCTAGCCCGAAACTTCATTAACTTTAGAGGCCACACTCGGCTGAGAAGGAGGGACACTCTTGCTCTCAGCCGAACACTAGAGACGTCAACAACCAACCGCTGAAACAAATATTTTTGTCTGGCACTGGCTGGACTTAAAAATTAAAATTTTAGAATTAAGATTTGATTACTTATTGTTAGTTCAATTTTATTGAAGATACAATAAATAAATACATATAACCGAAAAAAAAAATGTTGCCAATATCCTCCTCTTAAATTTTTGTGAACAAAAATTCGTTCAACATGGCCCGATAACGATCGCCATTGACTGTAACGGCCACTCCTTGGTCATTTTCGAAGAAAAATGGCCCAATTATGCCTCTGGACCAAAATCCGCACCAAACAGTGACTCGTTTTGGGTGCGTCGGCTTTTCAATGTATACGTGCGGGTTTTATGTGCCCCAAATGCGACAATTTTGCTTGTTTACATACCCGCCAAGATCAAAATGAGTTTCATCTGAAAAGATGATTTTTTTTTTGGCAAAATCGGCATCTTCTGAAAGTCGATCGCAGGCCCACTTAGCGAAGCGAAAACGCATTGGATGGTCAGTTGGCTTCAACTCCTGAACTAATTGGACTTTGTATGGCGTCATACCAAGGTCTTTCTGCAAAATTCGTCTCAATGATGTCTCCGAAATGTTCAATTGTTAAGAACGACGGTGAATTGATGTTGATGGCGCTTCACGCACACTTTCTGCCACAGCAGCAATATTCGTGGGTGTACGCACTGTTTTTGGCTTTTCACGCTTTGGTTTATCGATGAGGATGCCAGTTTCTTTCACTTTTTTCATGAGATAACAAACAAACGGAGCTGACGGTGCTTCTCATCTTCCGAAATCCGTACCCAATTTTCGCACACATTCTGCAACATTACCATGATTTTCAAAGTAATGTCGCAATATTTCCCAGCGTTGTTCAAGCGTATACACAACCATATTCGTTCAGCGGAAGGATTAAACTAATTATCTGTCAAATCAGACATGAGCTAAGTGTTACCATTCACGATATAATCACCTTTATAACAAGTTATGATAGTTCATGGCATCAAAGCAGCCATCGCTGCAATAAATGGTGTCTACACTACATCCGTAATTAATTAATGAGATAGCAAGACATTCGAGAGTGGAACTGGTGTATTTTCCAGGATACTCAGATTGCCCTGATAAGTTTTCCATGAGTGGTATTGTCAGACAAGGTCTGTCACTTCACTGCCATACCTCCATCTCACTGCAAGTTGTTGGTTACACAACATGGATGGGACCATGAAGGCACCCTCCGACTGGCTAAGTGATCTGCTTAGACTCGATAAAGGTAGTATGAGGCTATTAGTAGCAGTGCTCAAAGGGCATTTCAATATTAGAATACAGATATAGGGCTAGTCAAGCTTTGATCTTACTTAGAACAATCAGAATGGTTTTGACAAGACAGCAGGTCAACAATAATGGTTTCACAAAGGAACCGAAACGACAGACCCAAATTAGTATCTTCTTAAACATCAATATAAACATAAAGTTAGTAGTGATGCAGTTCTCATATGCACATTTCTCAAAAAGTTTGTATAAATAAGAGTTAAAATCACATTCAACAGAGCCATCTCAAAAATAGGAATATTCAAAGTCCTTTCGATGGCAGCGCGCTCTAACATGACGGCTTCCGAAAAAACGTTGTTCTGTTCTGCTGCGTACGTTGAAAAATAAAATTAAGTTGACTTTTCCCTTATTCCTTTGATTTTTGTTTTTAATGAAGATACACTATTAAATGTCTGAAATTAATTTTCTCTTTTTCATAAAATGTAAATTTGCTACGTACCTTTTGTAACTATCTTATTGCTTTTCCAATATCTTATCTCTTAAAATTTTGTTCACATATATTCAATTATTTACAATTTCATTGTATGTATCATCAAAGTTCATTTCTTCATATTACACGGAATTTAATTATTTACAGCTCTTTGCTACTTTTAATGCCATTGTTGGCTCAAAAAAAATGTTAATTGATACCATCTCTGTCATCAATATCTACTCGAACAGTAGTACAGTTTACAGTGTTATTAAAATTGTTCTTGTGCAAAATTGTGCATACACAGTTTTACATTCACGTTTCAACACACGGAATATTTATTTGTTCCTTTTTTCTTCATGCGTTCATTCGGAGATATTATTTTCTACAATTTTTTATAAAAACCTTCGTTCTCATTTACATATGTACTACATACATACATATGGGCGTATCCTGTTTTACGGACGCTACATTTGTATACACAGAAAAATTTCAATGTAAAATCGTCGAAAACCAGGTTAATTTAACATTTTTCGCTAGTGATTTTGCTTCTTAGGCGTTTCATTTTAAATCAACATGATTAACAATAATCTTGAAGGAACATTTATCTTTTTGAATTAAATATATTTCATGTTGATTTAATATTGCAGTACAGTTAAATCAAAATGAAGTTGATACTTAAATAAGACGAAAAATCATATTGAATCAAAATTGTTAAGAGTTGAAACAACGCGAATTTGATATTGGAACAAGACGAAGTGTCATGTTGAATTAAAGTTATTTCAAGTTGAAACAACGTGAATTTGATATTGAAACAACACTAAGAACCATTTTAAATTATAATTATATGGAGCTGAAACAACATGACCTTAATCTAGATATTTTATTAATTATTTTACTTACGTGATGGTTATTGGCATAGACATCAGAAAACTTGGTGTTGTAGCTGGCTGCCTCTGCCAAGATTTGAACTCGTGCCACTTGCATGATAGCCCGCGTGCTAACCAGTGCAGCCACAACAGCTTCAAACTTTACTTTAGCTATACACTAAATAAATTAAATACTCATCGTATGTAAAATGAATTTCATTTTAATTTAAATGATTATTTTACATAAAATTTAAATTTAAATTCAAGTTATAGTCATGTTGATTTAAAATAAAATGTAACGTTCATAACAAAGTTGTTTTAACAGTGAAAAATTTTAAATCAAAGAGATTTAAGATTAGATTAATAATTTTTCATTTAAAATAAATATGAAACAATGGTAATTTTATGCCAGCAGCAGTAAAATTTCGCTGGTAATTCGTTTTTTGTTGTCTACATAGCCGACACATGTAAGAATAAAGAACAACAAGTCACACAACTAAGCACAAGAGTACTGTAGCAATGAACAAAGCAAATAAACTCTAACGCACTTAAATGACAAATTATTTCTTGTAAATTTAATATGATTTCAAATCACAATTGAATCATGTTGATTTTACATTCCTTTATTTTTCTGTGTGTATGCAGATATTTTTGGTAATGTTAATCCCGTTGGCGTTGTGAAGGATATATTTTCGCATAACCTGCAACAAAAACAGCTATTTTGGAGTAGTTTGAAATGACATTTCATTATTTATTTAAATTTTTTTCAGAAAAATTTTTTTTGTAACTTATATTTCTTCAATTGAACTAGCAATAAGTATTCAAATCTCAAAACTAAAATTAATAATAATTAGTTCAGCCATCGCTACGCTCAAAATATTCTGTACTTAAAATTAACTGAAATTGCAATATAAAATTAATTAAAGCTCAATTAAAAACCGGTCTACTTATTTTTCATTTAAATTTATTAAAAAAATTATTCAACTTTAAATGTTAAAAAGCTAACAAAATTAAAGCCATAAAAAATTAATAATTCCTTATTAGTTTAAATTAGTTTAACTGTTCAACGAACTAATAGCAGGTTCCGTAAAAATAAAAGAGGTTTTCTTTTTTCTGATATTCTTACTGTTAAATAATCAACCCCAAGTTTCGTAAAAATAATTGATTTTGGCTTTGTTTTTAAATGTTAAAGTCTTATTATTTCGTATCTCTATCTTTAATTACTATTTTATTAAATTTTTACTAAATTTATATTTTTACACATTTTTTTATGTTAACTTCTACTGGGAATCGAACAAAGCTCGTTCAGGCTTAAAAGCCAACGTACCAACAACTCAGCTAAAGCATAGCATGTAAATTAGCTTCACAAAGACAACATCTACTTACTCAATTCTATGCATTTAATATTACAAATTAAAAAAAAAGACACACATGTTCTTGGCTGAAATTGAGCATGTGATGTCTCGTTTGTACAAAATAAACTTTACGCTTCCAATCTAAGTTTTTTCGCCGTTGGGTTAAAAATTGAAGCGGAAATTGATTTAAACATATTATCGCTATTAACTAGGGTATTCATTTAATCAGGCTCCCGCTTTAACCTTTCAATACTCACGTCAAAATATTAAACGGTCTGTCGGACCGATGCTTGTAAAGCCTACAAAACTTATATTATTTTAAAAAAGTTTTAATAAAACTCCATTTAGTTTTAGATATGTATGTTTTTATTAATATAAACACGAGTTTTAAAGAAAAAATCTTTTTTGTATATGACTTTCATGGCAATCATTGTAAAATATGGTTAAATTTTTAAGCGATTAAAGAACATCGAAACCAAACAAACCAAAATGCAATAATTCCAAGAAAATAACACATTGAATTAAAAAATATAAACTAAATCTAAAAATAACACAAAATTTAAATATATGTTTAAAATATAACCTATGAATAACTGTTACGCCAATACTCAAGTCGGTCTCGCAGACCAATTATTGCTACTTACACACACGTCTTATTTGCACAAACTTTTTAACGCCACTTAATTAAAGTGCATTGAGAATGATGAAGCTAACAGAAACTACAATATGCTCGTGCTCTCCTTTCGTAAGAGAAAAATGAAAATACTATAAGTCGGTCTCACAGACCATATTGAGGTTTTTGTTTAATCGCTTAATAATCGAAAGCAATCCATAATTTCATTTCGTTTCGTTTAACCGATTAATAAAGATTTTTCATAAATTAATTTATTTCAATAAATAAAAATGCATAAACTATTTATTATTTTGAGTTTATTAGTAAAAAAAAACAATAACATAACAAACAACAATTCATGAACTAAATCAATAAAAAAAAAGAATTCATAAATATGTATTAATTAAAACATAAAGAATTTTGTGACATCATTTTATTAGTTATTGCAATACCTTAAGGAGATCTTATAAAATAATCTTCAAAAGAACAATTTAGCTTAAATGTTACGATTTAAGATATTCTTTTCTTTAGTTTTGATAAAAATTGACTTCGAAAAAATCCTTTCACTCATCGTAGATGTTGGGGAGATCAGAAGCAATCCATAATACAGAATATCTAATTTCTCAGTCCATTTTCTGGATTTCTCTAAACATATAAAATGTTACATTATGTCATTAGAGTCCTGTTTTAATTTTTTGAAATTCTTAATTCTGTCAAGAGGTTGTTGTCAAGTTATCATCTGACTCATCCTGGCAATGCTGAGCTTTCATTCCGCAAAAATGTTTATTTCATTTATTTCATTTATTTATTTATTTCCTTAGTTTCCGCTTTTGCACTGTATTTTACAATACTGCCGCTAGAAAGAAATATTCCTGAGTGGAGATATAAAATAAGTGTATTTAAAACTTGAATTCGTCTCTTATTAGATATAATTCTTATAGTTTTAGTTAAATCGTTAGTAATATAGGGTGGCGCAGAATGAGCTATATGGTTCAAATGGCTTATAACTTTTATATTTATGCGATTATTGTAATTTTTTTAATACAGTATATTCTTGGGAAATTTTTTGCAATTAGCTTTGAAAAATTATAAGTGATGTTAATTTTCTGCTTCGCACATACGTGCTCTTTTTAGCATATTTTCCATAACTTTTTCCAAACTTTCGGGTGTAAGGCCATGATTTCATTTCGAATGTTGGCTTTTAGTTGGAGAATGGTTCTTGGTTTGTTAACGTACAATCTTTCTTTCAAATATCCCCAAAGAAAACTGTCAGGAGCTGTTAAATCTGGTGAACATAGAGGCCAGCTAAAATCGCTTGTGCGCGAAATAATGCGTTCAACACAATAGACTGTTGGCTTGAAAAATAAAATTCAATTATTTTTTAACGTTGTTCGATCGTTTCATCGATCGAACATAATTAATTCCCCAAGTCTTCTTCACAAAATGCTGAAAAAAAACTAAGAAAAATAATAATTAAAACAGTTATAATGATCTCAAACTATATAGTTCATTCTGCGTCATTATTATTAACGGTTATTAAATTATTAATCAAGAGCTTAATAATTCCCTCAAGTTCAACTAGATAGGTTAGCAGAGTCTTTACTAAGCTATTTTGTAACTACTTCCAAAGGTTTTAAAGTTTCACTTCAGTTAGATCTCCGAACTCATTTATTTGTTTGTATGAAAAAGTGATTTCTAAACAAATATCATTTGTATATGAGACACATATCTTTTGTATATGGTGCCCCTGTGGCTGATTGATAGCGATACTAGCCTGTCAGCCCAGAGGTTGTTAACTAGAAAAATCTGAAGATCTAAAAATTCTAAAGGCCCTTTTCACAATGTATGATTAAAAGTTAACGTGGACTTTAACGAATAGTTTTGTATGCCGAACTTTCCGTTAAAGTCCACGTTAACTTTTATTCGTACATTGTGAAAAGGGCTGTACATAATTATGTAGACTTATAAAATTTAGTTCTAGTTGACTTAAATCAATGCTCGCCAAATTTTCCCCAAAGGCAAAAACACCTACGCCAGTAAAAACACGTATACAAAACGTGTGCGTACTCAAGAAAACAAAACGTAAAAAAATTTCATTTAGTAGCAACAACAATGAACTTTTGTTGCTTTGTTTTATGAAACTTGCAAAAACACAAATACATTCTTATTTTATATACAAAAATTTCGGCCGTGAAAAGTACTGAGATCCAAATAAGGACCAAATTATTGATAAGTACAATACCATTTCATTTCTAGGCAAACTGCAAGCTTGGCAACATTTTTTCCATAATTCTTTTCCCATATTATAATGGCAAAGAAAATATTGCCAAGCTAACAGCTTGCCTAAAAATGAGATAGTATTGTACCTTTCAAAAACTTGTTCCTTATTTTGATCTCAGTACTTTTTACAGCCGAAATTTTCATATATAGATTTTTTTGCAGATCGCAGTCCTTTTTCTAAGCTTTTATTTGGTACAATAAGTGCCCTATATAATCAGCCCTAGATGAAAAACTTCCGTTTTCCAATTTTTCTCAGTACTTTCCCATCAAGACCTACCTATATACCAAATTTGAGCTTTCAAGCTATATTGGAAGTCTCCCATACAAATAAAGGGCGCCCTAGTATTCAGATTTTTCTAGTGGTTTGCTGAACAATACCTACCTGTGTACCAAATTTTAGCATTCTAGGTATACTGGAAGTGCCGCACACAAAGAAGGGGAACCCTAGTCCCCCAGATAAAAAGTGCCCGTTTTCAGATTTTTCTAGTTAATTGCTCACCAAGACCTGTATACCAAATTTTAGCATTCTAGGTATACTGGAAGTGCCGCACACAAAGAAGGGGAACCCTAGTCCACCAGATAAAAAGTGCGCGTTTTCAGATTTTTCTAGTTAATTTTTCACCAAGACCTGTATACCAAATTTTAGCAGTGAGTGGGTCAGTGAATAGGTACTAAAATATGCACTTTTGTACCTTAATATCTCGGGAAGCTTTTAAGGTAGAGCTTTACCTCGATAGAGGTTACCTCTGTATGGAGCAGGGATGCCAGAATTCCTTCACCAATAATGGCTAAATGTAGAAAAAAATATGGCTAAAAAAGGCTAAAAACTAGCCAAAAAATCGCTAAGGAGTATTAAATTAAGAAAGTAACTCATATATTAACTTTTACATCAAATTAGAAAGACTTTTTTAAGTAAATAGAACCCTATGGATTGCCATTATTGCGCTCAACGAAGTTTTTTCTTCTTATTTCCAAAATATTTTGCAGCTATTTTTGTCAATCTTAAAATGTTTGTTCGGTATTGATTATTAATGCAAGTATTTCAGATATTGACAACCGCTGTTTCTGAATTGTATTTTTGCTGCCTATCGATTGCCATTCATTAGCCATTATTGCGCTCAGCGATGATTTTTATTTTTATAAATGAAACAGTTTTCGGTGATGTTTGCCAATTTGGAAAAGGCAGCTGGGAATAACTTCTGAATGAAAGTATTTCAGAAAGCGACAACCCCGTTTCTCAATTGTATTTTTGCCCCCTATCGATTGCCATTAGCTATTGTTCGATTGTCATTAGCTCTTATTGCGCTCACCGATTGTCTAAAATTTTTAAAAAGCTTGCTTGGTATAACTTCTGAATGCAAGTATTTCAGAAAGTTTCAACTCCCTTTTTGAATTCGATTTTGCCTCCTATCGATTGCCATTAGATATTATTGAGGTAAACAAAGATTTTTATTTTTATAAACGAAACACTTTTCGGTGATTTCCAATTTTTAAAAAGTTGGGTTTGTATAACTTCTGAGTGGATGAACGATGCAAACAAATCAAAATAACTTTTTTTATCTCTTAATAAATGGTTTGAGGTTTTACCAAAGTTTGGTTTCATCTCATGCGTGCGAAAACAATAACATATTGCTCTGTTGTATTTTTTGGTAGTAAATACGTGTTCCTTTGTCGCGATTTTAAACTTTTTTATGAAAAATCTGTAAACAATTTCATATATGAAAAAATGGCTAGATTAAAATAAAAGTGGCCAAAAAATAGCTAACGGCTAAATTAAAATTAAAAAAAAATAGCTATCTGGCTAAGCCGGGTGAAAAATGGCTAAATTTGGCCAAAAAATAGCTAAATTGGCATCACTGGTAGGGAGACTTTATGTTTCAAGTTTCATTATTTTATGATTGAGTGAAGCACAGTTATGAGGGGGTAAAAACTGATCTAATGGTTTCGTGTAAATATACACATTGTGTGGCCCGAACTTGGCCTGGCGCACTACCATGCGCCTAGATTACGAAACTGCAAGTTACAGGAAATTCAGAAAAAAATTTTCAATTAAGTATATCAACAAATAATTTGTTGGCAAAAAACGTTTTTATAACAATTTTTTTATTATTATTTTTTTGTTAGATTTCAAAGTTATTTCAATTAAAGTTATTGTCATATTATTAATGTGAATTGCTGAATTTCCGGACAAATTTTTATTGTCATAATTATTACATTAACAATAGTTTTTAAACGCAATCATAACCTTCGAAACGACTTTTTGCTTGTCGTAATAGAACTGGCGACCTCTGGACTAATTGACTAGCGTACTTACCTCTCAGCTAGAGAGCGATTGGCTATTAAATACTCAAATAATGAATATACACAAAAATTGTTTTCTTTAGTTTCTTCTATATGTGCGCATTACGTAATGATATAATTTAACAAATACTTTTTTATTGACAAGAAAAATTTAAATTGTTATATCAATAATGATGACTGTTAATTTATTCACAAGTTTCAATAAAAACTTTTTTTGACATTTTTAATCAAAAAAAATTTAAAAATTTAGTAAATTGCGACTTTGGCTCGCACACGAAGGGTTCCGTATGAATACACATCTATCCCTTTTCCTTTTTGCTTTTTTTTCATTTTTGCCATTTTTTTCGTTTTGCTTTTTTGTCTAATTTTGTCCTTTTACCTTTTTTCCTTTGCTTTAATGATTTTTTTTGTTTTTGGCGCTTTTCCATTTTGGTGATTTTTTTTTTGGTTTTTTTTTTTGAGATTTTTCGTTTTTTGCAATTTTTGTTTGTTTTGTTTATCTTTTAAGTTTTTGGAAACTTTTTAGTTTTGGCGTTTTTTTTTTGTTTTAACGTTTTTTCGCTTTCTGACGATATTTTTAGTTTTAACGATTTATTTAAGTTTTAGCGCTTTTTTAATTTTAGCGCTTTTTTCGACTTTGAGGTTTTTTCGGTTTTTGGTGATTTTTTTAGTTTTTGCGATTTTGTTTTTGTTTTGACACTTTTTTTCGTATTGGTGATTTTTTGTTTTGGTGTTTCTTTCCATTTTTTGCGATTTTTTCCGTTTTTTATGATATTTTTAGTTGTAGTGATTTCTTTAGGGCTTAGTGTTTTTTTACGACTTTTTTTAGTTTTTTGGCTATCTTTTAGTTTTGATGATTTTTTTCGTTTTAGCGATTTTTTTTAATCTCTGTGCTTTTTTCTTTTAAGCGCTTTTTTCATTTTGGCGATTTTTCGTTCTGACATTTTTTTAATTTTGGAATTTTTATATTTTAGTAAAAATTACATTAACTGTTAGAACACCATCTATTTTGTATTATTTTAAATATCAGTGTTAATTGGTTTAATCAATTCTACAGACTACACTAATTAACACTAACTTTGAAAATTTTAAGTGTCTATATATAAGTGTCTGTATATTACATTAGTATTTCAACATTTTTCGTTGCTCGACTTAGAGCACCCTTTAATTGTTAGCTGTCGTATATTTGTTGCGACAAACGGATAGCGTAGCAAAAATAATAGGGTTCTTTTACACTTTTGGTGTACGGAACCCTAAAAATTTTTTGAGCTATTGAGACATGCATAACAAAATTTTTGGGTAGTTGAGTTTGTTGAAAAAATATTTCTGTATTTGTCGTATCAACAACTTAATTTGTTTTATTAACTAAATAAATTTTTGAATTAAAATTTAATATTTACAATTCTAATTACTAGTTTCAGTTTGATGGTAAATTTTTTCTGTGTATTCAGGAAAGAATCAGAATCAATTTAATTTTCAACATACACAGCAGAAGATAACTCCAATGTTTTCCGAAACCGCTACACTTCCATCATCAGTGCTCATGTGCATTTTGCTTATCAGCACGTATGAGCACTGATGATGGAAGTGTAGCGGCTTCCAGAAACAGCGCTTTTATGTTCTGCTGTGTATATTAATAATGAAATTTATGTTAGTTTTTCCCATATTTTAGTGAAATTGTGTGACAAATATTTTTCTAGGGCAAAGCTCCCTTTTAAGAAAGGGACAGAAATACTCATACATTAAATATTTAGAGGTTTTAAATGTTTCTCAAAAAGTTTCCTCGTAGTGTTTTACATGCAAATGATACACAAACTTTATACCTAAAACGTATGAAATACAAGATTTTCATATGCAGATTCACTATAATAATAAGCAAAAGTGGGGTCATTTGACTCCCCCTAAAATGATTCACAGGCGTACACTTGCAAAACGCTGATACACATTAAGATGTTGTTATTATTTGTGCTGTACAGTGTTATTAGATTACTTCAAGCTTGTGTAAATAAACTTTAGTGCTTAAAATAAATTTTACATTAGGGAAATTCAATATTGCGGTCTTTCTACATAGCTGCAGACGACAGCGATAACAAAAATGTGACGCTACGTCAAATTAATTTTTGCTCAAAATTAAAGCACTACAATAAATCTTAACATAAACGTTTCATTTTTCTTCGTTATCAAACTTAAGTATAAACGGCGTTTGAAAGTTGTACCAAATTATATACCTGCTGTTGTCATAGTTTCAGTGCCATTTTAGTGTTACTTTATCATCGTTTTATTTGTTTCCACAGACTGTTGGTAATATGAGCGAGCAATTTTCTTAGAGTATGATATGATTAGTTTATTCTAACAATAATCGTATTTTTTTATTTTAAAAAGATTTATATTAAAGCTGTATGATGGCTTTGGAAGTACATAAATTATAAAAGTGTCTTGAAATCTCAGGCGACTATACTCTAACTTATTTTTCATGTTAAGTTCTTTAAGTAAGGATGATGAAAAAAATGTAATTTAATATTTAAAGTTCATCTATTCCGTATGTTTGATGCTAGAGAACTTTAAAAAACAATGCTTTCTACGACACCACGCAATTTGATAGTTGCTAATTGCTTTGAAGTTAGTTTGGTTGGGAAATTCATCACAAAAGGACCCACCCACGCCGCACAGTGATTTGTCGGCATATAGAGAATCGACAAAACTAGAGTAGTTATCGTAGAAATATGAAATTGCGAATACTGGTACTTAATGCCTTAGCTAAGGAAAATTTAAAGTTTGAGGAAAATCGGTACAAGGACATGCGTACCGCCCATACATCCTGAATTTTAAAATTTTAATTTTAGCTGAATGTAGCAAAAATTGGCATCTGTCTCTAAATATTAGCATTCTACAACTATTTTGAATTTTATTTCATTCGATGCAAGGACATGACAACCTCCTGTACACCCGTTTTCTCATTTTATCTGCATTTATGATTAGGATGCACTAAAAATTATTATTTGTTTCAAAAAGTATGCGGCTTAGCGCTAGTGTAAATTGTGTTACATTTAGTACAAGGAATGACTACCTGCCGTATATCCCTTTTGTTAAAACCAAAATTTTAGCTGTATTTATGATTCTAATCACTAAAAAGCTCTAAAAAAACTATATATTTCTAAGATGATGCGTTTTAAACCTGATGTAAATTTTGTTTGATTCGGTGCAAGGACATGAGTACCGCTCATCAGGGTCATCTTTGGATATGCCGGGGCCCTCGAGCACAATCGAATTCGGGGCCCGCCAAACAGTAAACAAATATAATGGCAAGAAAACAGTTGTTCGATGGCAACCAATCTTCGCACCGTCTCTCCGATTATATTAATAAATTCATTGCAGATAATTGCAAACATATATAATGTACTATTACCTTTACTGCGATTTCCGCAATTTCTTGTGTAATCAGGAAGAAAAGAATCAAATTCACTAATTACACTATACAAAAATTTTAGACTTTTTTTCTAAATAACAAGGCTCTAACAACTGATTCTGATAGAGGGCTCAAAAAAATATACACGTGTATCGGCGTTTTAAACGTTTTCATCTGGGACTCATTTTAAGGGGAGTTAAATTTCCCACCTTTTTGCACATTGTTATAGTGAATCCGCACTAGGAATGCCAATCTCGAAATCGTGATCCCGAAATTCAAGGCTTTGTCGGGATTGACAAATCCCGAATACCGGGATGCGTATAAAAAATTCCGGGGAGCTCTGAAATATTTTATCTACGAAAAACTTATAATGAAAAGCAACAATTGTAACACTAATTAATGTATTTATGAATTAATGCTGTCAAAGGGTATCCTCTATCCCTACTCTGGAAAACTCGACTGTGTTCTCTTAGACGTCATGAGTGATGCTTTGTGCACTATTTCACTCTTAGGAGTAAACTTTATTTTGGTATAGTATCGTGAAATATCGCTTCTTCGATGGATGTCAATTATTTATGTAATTTTCTTTACAGAATGCTGACTAGGCATTGCTATATAGAGCTCTTTATACGGAAAGCTACTAGAGCTGCGCTTGTGCCACTTTTTAAAAAATTTCAATGGTCAACTCTGCTTCTAATATATCTAGAGGCGCACATGCGCTTATTTTCTGTCGCAAGTACTTCATATACCTAGGCTTGAAAAAATAGTGCAGCATTACTTTAGTTTTCAATTGTGTTCTATGGAAAATAGCAATAAAAAATGTCAACTAAAATACATATCAATTTATGACATTATTTCACAGTAAGGGCCTCGTGTGCCCATATATCCTTTTCCTCAAAAACTAAATTTTAGCTACAATTATGATCAGAATGCACTAAAAACTAATTAATAAAAAATCTAAAATTATGCGTATGAGCTCTACTGTAAATTTTGTTTCACTCGCTGCAAGGACAAGACTACCTCTCATAAATATATCATTTTTATCAAAAGCTAAATTCTATCTATATTTATAATTAGATTGCACTAATAGCCAATAATATATTGTAACACTATAGTTTTTAGAACAGTAAGTAATTTCGTTTCATATTTACAAGGACATGGATACCTGCCTCACGATATTTTGTTATTGCATTACAAATTGACAATTTGTTATGCAATAACAATTTAGGTTTATAATTTTTTTTTTGTAATTTACTCAATATCTAAGCTAAGATAGTTTATTTTACATGTTTACAAATTTCGAAAAACTTTTTGTTTGCTAGAAATGAAAGTAGTTTCTTTAGTTATTTGGAACACTGAATGCGAATCAACACTCCATTTTTTCCCCCATCAGCTCTAGTTTTCGCGATATAGCGTTATGTAAAAAATAAAGGCACTTTCACCACATATAGTAAGTAGCATTACATGAGAACGAAATTCGACAATAAAACAATCTTGATGCACCGCAAAAATTGTTTCTAAATTTTCTCAGTACTTTCAGAGATATTATAAAAGTTTAACGCAGAAAAAACAAAAATTTTATCAAAAACATTTTGAATTTTTTGTTTTTATGAATGCATAAAAAATAAGAATACAACAACGAGCCTATTTTAGATTTAATAGCTTATTGTTATATGTACACCAAAAGAATTGAGATTTTTTTTATTGAAATTGATGCGCAGCTTTTGATTTTATTCATAATTCAGTGAGTTATGAGTGAACGTCTGGACCAGAAGTTGTGCCAGCAGTGCGGTTCATATTTCCCGTTCCGGTCTAGACCGAAAGTTGTGTTAGCAGCGCGCTTCATACTTGCGCTTCCGGCTTGGAAGTGTTACCCATCTAGGGGCATCATAGGCGCTGCAGGAGCCAATTTAAAAATTTCATTAAACCACCATATTTGTATTTTGTATTTGTATTTGTATTTGTATTTATGAAATTTGAATTTCTGATACAACAAGATATAATATCTTATAATTTAAAGGATCAGAATCTGACAAGTTATATCAATAATACTCAATGAGTGCAAGGGACATAAATATATAAAATTTAAGAATAATAACATTATATAAATAAAAAACAGTAGTATGATAAAAAAATAATATAAAAAATATGATATAATTTAATTCAGCAGATATTGTAGTAATGCCTGATATTTAAGGCAGATGACGTTCGGTAAAATTGGTAAAGTAAATGTTTAACTTTATTTGCGTTGCTAATAGTTTGCAAGTTTGGGGGAAGTTGGTTCCAGAGACGGATAGTTAGTATGAAAAATTGTCTCTCAGACGCTGTGTCCCGATGTCGAATTTGCATAATACCATTTCCTCTTGAAGACCTCACATATCTTAAGCGATCATGAAGATATTTGGGTTGTTGTGATGTTGCGATTTTGTGAAGAAAACCCAAGTTTTTTAGCTTTAAATAATTATTAAAGGTAACATTAAAGATGCGGCTGGAATAGTGAGAAACATGATCAAATCTCCTCAGGCAGAATATGTAACGTATAATGTTGTTGAATGTTGTGTTGAGTTTCGCAGTGTCTTTTGAGTTTCAGCCAGAGAAGACTTCTGATGAATAAGCAGAGTTGGTATTAAATAGGTTTTAGCCAAAAGTAGTCTTATTTTTGGTGGTGTGCAATACTGTGTAGCCAATAAACACCTTAGCATACTATATACTCTTCCACATGATTGGTTGATATGATCTGACCAAGTTAGCATACTGTTGAAGACCACGCCAAGATTTCTAGCAGAATTAACAAAATCAATCTTGCTACCACCAAGGAAAACATCAATACTTGATTCAATTTTTACATATTTTTTGCAAATTATAATGCATTTTGACTTTTCAGGATTAATACGTAAACCATTTGCAGTCGCCCAGAGAAAAATTTTATTTAGATCAGTGTTAAGATCATTAACTCTGGTGGTGATGGAAGCTATAGAGCTATCAAGATAGAGCTGAATATCATCAGCATACATCTGGACCCTGGAATATTTTAGCTGTTTTGGTATATCATTAGCATAAATCGAATACAGTAATGGTCCCAGTATGGAGCCCTGAGGAACACCTCGTGTTACGCGAAGAGCGTTGGAAAGTAGTCCTTTATTAGAGACATATTGCCATCTGTCAGTTAAATATGTTGACATCAACCTAACGGCAATAGAAGAGAAGTTGAACATATTAGATAGTTTAAAGCACAGTATTGAATGGTGAACCGTATCAAAGGCTTCTGAATGGTCGAGCAAAACTAAAAATTATATTCTCCCATCTTCTAAATTGCTTCTTATGTCTTCGATTACATCGGTTAGCGCGGTTAAACAGCTATGCTGGCATCTAAAACCGGATTGACGGTCAGTTAATAAATTGTACTGATTTATATATTGAATCATTTGTTTATATAAAAGTCGCTCAAAACCTTTGGAAAGGTATGGTAAAATTGATATTGGGCGGTATTCATTATTTGTTTTTGGCACTGGAATGATTTTGGCATATTTCCATTCCGTCGGAAAAATACTGGTCGTTATAATTGTATTATACAAATGCTTAATAGAGTGTATCTATTATCCACGGTAGTATTAACTTTATGAATCTTGGATTAATATCATCCAGACCGACGGCGTTTGATTTGACATTATAGAAACCTTCTGCAACATAATTTATATTAAGGCACTTAAAACTGAATTTTGAAACACATGCATCATATGGAGGTGTTTGAGCATAAAAACCAGGGTTTACTGGATCAAGATAAAAAAAAAAAACAAACAAAGAAAAACGGTATAATGCTACAAATCCAAATGCTTCAAAAATATTTTACTACGGAAGATCTATTTTGCAGCACTGAATAAACTCAAGCCAACCACTGTTGGTATAAAAATGGCGTGCGCAATGCTCCGCTCAATATGAGCAATGCGCAGGGCAAAGCGTTAGACAAAATAATAAAATACGCATTGCGCAAAGAGTGGCGCTAATACAAGAAAGCGCTTACACTGCGCATACCAATTGCTCATTTTTTTCGCACCACTCTTTGCGCTTGTGCACATTTTTAATGCGCTTGTAAGAAGTTCGCAATGCGCAGTAAGCAAAAAGAGTGCGCAAATACGAACTGTGGTACAAACAATAATTGTATTGTTCGTTTTTAACACGTCATGGACAATCTTCCACAAAAAAAATATGTACACTTATTTATAATGGTACTGATTGTGTATGGGACTGTCGGAAACGACTATTTCGTTTTTTGTAATATATTAAAGCAACATGCATCTCGTGCTCTTTAATCTACTACAAAAAATTACGTAGACGTTTACGACAACGGATTGCAACAGCAGGCCCAATATATTAAATCATTCTAAAGCAGTTTTCATTTTAAAATTAATGCATTTATTTTATGAAATATTTTGGTTCTTCCTTGTTTCTTGGAAATATTTTTTATTATTTCTTAGAAATATATCTCGCGAGCCAGCCAAAATAGTGAACTAAGATTTTGTATTATTAATAATTATACCAGATGCATCATTCGTACCAAATTTCATTAACATCGGAAAACTGCTTGGTTAGTTTTTTATATTTTAACTCACATAAGAAAACCAAACGAAATTCAATACTTATTTTTATGTCTTGAAATTCTCGTGTGATAATGGCTTCGTTTTTTCATTCAATGACAACGTCTACAAATTTGTTGTTAACGCCTTTCCAATTTGAAAAATAATTTTACATCCTATGCTATTTTATAGCTTTTCTTAAAAAAAAAACTTTGATTATTCTTATTCTTCATTTAGAGAACAAACTAGCGCAACTTTCATGCAGCTCCAATCGAGGGTAGAAAGTTACATACATAATCAGCATTTTAAATACGGCTGCGTTTCATCATCTTTTGAAGCAGTTCATTGTTATATAACCAAGCAATTGTATATGTATACTAGAGTCGTCAACACTTGGATAGAGATTTAAGGTAATGCCAGACGGAGCAAATATTTAACCATTTTACAGATACATATTGCTAACTCAGCAAGTTGATTAGAATTGAGATGTTATTTTACCTATCAAGAACTTGATCCTCATTTTCATTTCAGTACTTTTAATGACTGAAATTTTTTGATAGAAATGCGATCTTATTTTTACCCTTATGCAATATACTTTATTAAGTGCTTAGACTATTAAGGTATTTGCCCCAAGTGTGACTTACGTTTTAAATCCCATTTTTTATTAGTCAAAGAAAAATGTAATAAAAAATACAGGAGATGAGAAAACAAAATACATCTTTATAAATTATGAGGCTGTGACACAAAAATGAATTCAAAGTACAATTATTTAAGGAATATAGAAGGTATAAAAGAGTATAGTCTCTTTTGGACGAAATTGTAGTATACGCCATTTTATTTTATTAATATACAAATTTATTTTGCATTGACTAACTCATAATTTAGCTGAAAATATTACTGCTAATCATTATAGCTGTTTAAAATAAATAATAAAAATAATTTTACCTTCTATAACTATTTCTTGAGAAAGCATTTCCACTAGCTTGCCAGAAATTCAAATTTGCGAAAGCCAAAAATATATGCGATTTATTTACTACTTCGTTTAGAGTTTATCCACTGCTATCCTGAAAAGTTTCTTCAACGATGCTTGATTATTTTTAGTATATGGATTCACTACAATACACCATTGGACGGCGTGGATTTAAGGGAGGGGTAAAAGGGATATATCCCATCCATTGAGTTTGCAAAATAAATTTTACAAAATGGTATATTTCATTTAAAAGTTCCCCTCCCAAGAGCTTAAGCACAATCCGCACATGTACACCATAAACGATACAGCAGTTAATTTAAAAAAATATATGGATGAATATTTTAAAAAAAATTGCACAATTATGGAAACTCTTAATATTAATATGATAGACCATAATCTTTAATTATTTTTAATTTTTTGGGACATAATCTTCTACACTGTACATTACAAGAAAACTGGGTTTAACGGCTGATTCTGGTAGAAGGGACTAAAGAAATATACGTCCATCAGCGTTTTGAAAGCTTACGCATGGGGCTCGTTTAAGGGGAGGGGTGGGGAAGATAACCTTACTCCACCTTTCGCACATTGCTGTAGTGAATCGGTATATAATCCTTACATTTTAGGTGTAAAGTGTGCTCAGAATTTCTATGGAAAATATTACGTGAAACATTTTTGTGGAAGAACTTAACCCTCTTACTCTTTGCTGTAGGAATATTTTTGACCCTTTCTTAAAAATAGGGCAAAACTCCTCTCAAACAGCGATATAGTGGGCTGAAATATTCTGCAAAAATAATTATAATACAATTTTACTAAAATTCTTCAAGGACATTAAAGTTCCAAATTAAACTTAAACGCTAGAAATAGCTCAAAACATAAGAAATTTCAGCGCGCTATCTTGCTTTTTAAGGGAAGTTTTTCTGCCTTTTCAAAGAAAGGGACAAAAACATCCTTAAAATCAAAGAGTTGGAGGATTAAAATATTCAAAAAAAATTTCTCGTAGTATTTTCATATTCCTTGCAAATATTGGGGCCATTTTACTTCAGGTGTGGTTCCGCTATGTTTGTCTACGACACTCGGAACGGCCGATACTGTAAAAAACTATCATACAGCCGTAAGTCACAGGAGTGTCAGATTAGCGTAGAATATGAACAACTTTCTCTTTTTGTAAAATTCCTGTTTTGTTACATATTATAATTTCATTTAGAAGAATCCTTATGCCACTTTATAAATTAAACAAGCACTGAGAATTGTAATACTCCAAGGTATGGGACAAGCTGTTTTGATAATATTTTCCACTGTTTAAAGGATAATTTTAGCATGTTTACTTAAATATAAATACAATAGAAACGTCTAATAAAGAGAAAAATCTTTATTTTGTTTGTCGTTAAATATAAATTTATAAAAATTAAAGTAAACCTACTAAAGGTGGAAAACGAATTTTCAAAAGAAAAATAAAACAAAAATTAAATTACAAAATTATTTATTGGTGAAACTTATTGCAAATATAAGACGCAAACTTAAATTCCAGTTATTACTTACAAAGCTTTTAAAATAATAATAGCAATATAAAGAAAGAAAAGTAAAATGTACTTGAAAACTTTATTTAAGAAAAATCGTACATTGGTAGCAAAAAAAAAAACAATTATAAAGTTTTTTGTAATTTTTGTTAACGCTAAGAAATAATGAATCCTTGTAGTTGCTTTTAACTTAATTTTGTTACCGCAATCGCTAAAGAGAGTTGAACTTTTGTAGAATTTATAGAATTTTGTACATATAACTTTAGTTCTGTAGGTGGGAGGTAAACTACACCAAATCACATTTTTTTTCGAAATACTGTTTATACTGTTGGAATTAGCATATTTCGCTATATCGATGGGAAAAGTCCTGTATATTTAAGGGACGTCTTACAGCTCAAAACCATTTTCGCGGTAAAGGATACCAAGTCTTTTTTAATAAGTAATGGTATATAATAGTCATATGCAACAAGCCTTTTGATTTTTAATTCACAGTAATTCATAACATTAAACTCACTCGCACTATTGCTAAAACTCAATGCAAAGCAAAACAAATGAAAATAACAAACAGTTTTTAGAGAATCAAATCATGTCTTGTTTCGTGAGAATCGAATTATTACATACATGATTTGTTTCTCTCAAATGAAATGGGCACACCTACAAAAACAAAAAGAAGTACTTATACATCATCAAAATGATTTGAAAAAAATTAATCACACTTTTCATTAGTTTAGATTGTATGGAAACAAGTTTTTAGATTAATATAAAGAAAATGTATTTAAAAAATAACCTTAAAAAACAGTGCACATTGGTTTGTGGCAAAAAAAAATGGAAATAATTCAGTATCTTCGTAACTGCTGAAGCCAGTGATATGAAATTTCACATGGTTATAGCTGGGGCGCTGGCTTCTTCGAGAGAGGCTAAAGGGGTTCCCAAAATTTGTAACCTCGCGCATGTCAAACTTTAAAAATCGGCAAAATTACATTTCTTGTCCGATTTCCAAACCCTTTCCCATTTTGGAATCTAATATCCAAGGCCTACATTTGTCTCACTTAGGGTTTGAATTTTTCTCCGATAGTTCAAAAGTTACAGGCCCTGCAAAAAAATTTTTTGCAAATTTGGCGATCTTATTATGGTATTTTTTAAACTGTGAAGTTCTCTTAAGTCGTAAAATTATACAAAAAATTGAATAATAATCTGCACAATTCAACAAAATTTTTCAATTTACCGAATGAATTTATCTCAATGGAGTAAGAAATGGCAGCAGTTTCAATTTTACACTTAAAAAAAGTTGATTTTTTGTAAATTTTTTTGTCAAAAAGTTACTATCAGTATTTTGATTATAAAAAATAAGTTTCTTCAAAGACCTTAACCAAGTTACCATGATTTGGATAGAGTACAAAAAAACCAAGCGAACAAGTGAAAAAAGCTTAGTCCTATCTATAATAGTTCGCCCACAGTAACCCCTAGAATATGATCATTTAAAAAAATATTTTTCATGTTTGCATGAGTGGTACAAAAATTGCAAAGCTGCAATCTTAACTTCTTAGCCACAATTTTAAAGCTATATTTGATAGCAACTTTTCATATGTGGCGATAATGGGCCTCGCGACTAGTATAGTCAGGAGAGGAAGAATACCGAAAAAAGTCACATTTTCATATGACTTTTTGTTATTACTAAAACAAACTTACTTCGAATTGTATTTGGTCCAAGCTTCTTACTTTTTTTATTAGTAACTATACCATCTTAAAATGCTGAAAATTTCATAGCGGTATCTCAAGTAGTTTTTAAAATATTGCGGGTCAAATATTAAAAAAAAATTAACGAGAAACCTTAAATTTTACTAAATTTTTGATATATTTCCTTAAGTGACCACAAATTTTGAAAAACTCTACAAACAGGTCACTCACTACCTTTCAAATTATATAAAATGTTCCAAATAAAAGTCTAATACGTTGTTTGTTATCACGCAAAGAATATGAAGACCTCAAGACCAAATTCATATTTTTTAACTATTTTCAATACCAATCCAAAAAAATTTTTTTTGTATTTTTTCTTAACTGAATTAATATCAATCATACGCCACGTTTAACAAACTCTAATTTTATATTTCTACTGGAAACCAGCAAATTATTAAATAAATGTATACATTGTACGCGCTATAACAGACAACGTATTGGACTTTTGTTTGGAACATTTTATACAATTTGAAAGGTAGAGACCTGTAGATTCAGATTTTTTT
This sequence comes from Panzeria rudis, assembly GCA_956483635.1. Classification (NCBI taxonomy): domain Eukaryota; kingdom Metazoa; phylum Arthropoda; class Insecta; order Diptera; family Tachinidae; genus Panzeria; species Panzeria rudis. The sequence goes on along the minus strand of OY101451.1, from coordinate 29,208,328 downwards.
TATCTGTTTTTAGAGTTTTGCAAAATTTGTGGTCACTTAAGGAAAAATATCAAAAATTTAGTAAAATTTAAGGTTTTTCGTTAATTTTTTTTTTTTTTTGACCCGCAATATCTTAAATCTTAAATTTTTGACCCGCAATATCTTAAAAACTACTTGAGATACCGCTATGAAACTTTCAGCGTTTTAAGATGGTATAGCTACTAATAAAAAAAGTAAGAAGCTTGGAGCAAATACAATTCGAAGTAAGTTTGTTTAAGTAATAACAAAAAGTCATATGAAAATCTGACTTTTTTCGGTATTTTTCCTCTCCTGACTATACTAGTCGTGGGGCCCATTATCGCCACATACGGAAAGTTGCTATCAAATATAGCTTTAAAATTCCGGCTGAGAAGCTGCTTTGCAATTTTTGTACCACTCATGCAAACATGAAAACTATTTTTAAAAATTATCATATTCTACTGGTTACTGTGAGCGAACTATTATAGATAGAGCTTAGCTTTTTAGCTTGTTAGCTTAGTTTTTTTATCCTCTATCTAAATCTTGCTAACATGGTTAAGGTGTTTAAAGTATTTTATTTTTTATAATCAAAATACTGATAGTAACTTTTTGACAAAAATTTGAAAAAAAAAACTTTTTTTAAGTGTAAAATTGAAACTGCTGCCATTTCTCACTCCATTAAGATAAATTGATTCGGTAAATTGGAAAATTTTTGTTGAATTGTGCAGATTATTATATAATTTTTGGTGTAATTTTGCGACTTAATGCAACTTCACATTTTAATAAATACTAGAAAAAAATCGCCAAATTTGCAAAAAAAAAAATTTGCAAGGCCTGTAAATTTTGAACTATCGGAGAGAAATTCAAACCATAAGTAAGGCAAATGTAGGCCTTAATAGCAGATTCCAAAATGGAAAAGGGTTTGGAAATCGGACTAGAAATGTAATTTTGGCGATTTTTGTAAAGTTTGACATACCCAAGGTTACCAATTTTGGGAACCCCTGGAGCCTCTTTTGAAGAAGCCAGCACTCCAAACTCTTAAACTTAAGACAGACAACACCTCAGCTATAACCAAATAAAATTGCATGTCACTGTCTTCAGCAGTTATGAAGATACTGAATTATTTGTACTTTTTTTGCCACAAGCCACTGTGCAGTGTTTCATAGCAGACATATTTTTACAAAAATTAATAATTTTTTATATATTGCCTGGAAGACACTTAAGTGATACTTTTCAAGAATTTTGCCGAGACACCTTCACTAAGAAAGGACACCACCATTAGACACAAAACCGGTCTAAGAATTGCCCATAACTGGGACAAAAATCCACCCGAACTCTCAGAAGCTCCCCGGACTCACAAAAACTGGGACAAAAATCTCCTCAAAGTCGCAGAAGTTCCCCGGATTCCCAAAATTGTTTACAATAATCTTTCAAAATCCTAGAAGTTTCCTGGACTCTCAAAACCTTTACAAAAATCTCTTTGAATCCCAGAAGTTCGCCAGAAAACAACGCCAACACTGATTACCTTGATAGTACCATAACGGCAACACTCAGTAAAGGTGTCTACCGAATTTCAGATAAATCGGACAACAGGAAGCGTGTAAATTTTCAATTATTAGTTTTGACCCATACATATACAAATGTATGTATGTAATCGTTATGGTTTTTTTATTCCCATACTTATTTCTTTCCCGGGAGAGCGAGAAATAAAAACGAAGTTTCCGGGATTCCTGGAATTCCCGCGAATTGAACAACGTAATAAATTATTTGCCAAAAACCTTAATTTCCGGAATCCATTAATTTCATTCTTTATTTTAAACTGAGCTTTATTTTAAAAGTTTCTAAAGATATGAGAGAAAAAGATTCTAAGTAAATTATTAAAAGAAGAACAATACTTTAATCGAAATTTTAAGAAAACTTCGTATTTAAAAACTATTTTTAGACCGAACAAAAAGAGAACATACAAATCATTACTAAAATCACTGTTGAACAGAAATTAAAGTAGTTTTAACACGTGGGTGTTAGAGGGCGGAAATTGTCAAAAGAGCGATTAAAGAGTTATATAGGATGAATGTTGCAGTCTTAGAATATTAAATTCAGACCTTTACTTCTTAGTACACAATGAAAATGCTCTGCCCTTAGAAAATTTGTACTTTCATATTCTTTGTTGCAAATGGTTCTTAAAACAGTCAATAGCGAATTTCTATGTTTGATGGAAATAGTCTTGCAAAAGTGCAAATGCAAAATATCGTATCTTTTTTTATGAAATTTAGTGTATTTTGTTGTTGGATTTCATAAAAAAGCTGCCATATTTTTCATTTGCACTTTCGCAAGACCATTTGCATCTACTACTGAACTACGCTAATAATAGAAGAACACGTTGTATAAATTATCAATATTTTTAGACCTTTTTCAGCTGCTTTGTTAATAGCAGCGTTTAAAGTTTCCTCGAAAGTCTTTTCCTTCATCAACGTTATCTGTAGTAATATCTATTTCCCCATTTCCTTCGTCATTACATGAATAAAAAACCGTGTATAAAGATTTTCTGAATGTCTAACTACCTTGGATTTTGGTGCATATTGAAACATTGAATTATATTTAATTAGATTAAAAAATTAAAGTCGTTTATCCTAAAAGTGCATGTATAGAAAGTGCACTTAACAAAAGAAATAGTGTAGGATGTTAAAGAATAGTGACACTAATGAATAACTTTATTAAATCTAAACTACTGTACACTTTGAGCCTTCGTTGGATTCTTTCCGCTTACATATTATTTCATGATGAACGTTAGCAATTTCACAAAAAATAAAAAGGATTTTTGGGTACCAAAATCAGTACATTTTTATGTATATAAATAGATTTTTAGTCCCGGGAATTCCCGGATAAAATTCGTGGGAAACGAAAATAAGTGATTTTCCCGGGAATTCCCGGGAATTCCCGGGAAAATCACTTATTTGTATGTGTGATGACTTAGCATGTAAATTTCAAGTCAAATCAAGGCACGAAAAACATAGTGTGATTTAAAAGGGAATTAAAATAGCTTGTTGCAGACGTATATAACGTATATGAGTAATATTTTTGATATAAAAAAAATAGTATTTGCGTTGTATAAAATATTCGGCGTAAGTCAAATAGTTAATACTTTAGAGATAGAATCATTTGTGATTTGCAATATGTATTTGCGGTCTCCTGTAAAATTTCCAAAATATGCCAAATATGACTTTTAGTAGTTTACCTCCCACCTACCCAGCTAAATAATTGAATTTAAGATATAGATTAAAGCAAGATTGATTGCGTTTCCCAATTCTCGCGGCAAGGTCACTTGATGCTTTACATGTTGTCAAATAACTTTTGTGATTCTTACTAACTTTTATTATAAATATTCGAAACCAGTTGATCCTGATTTTTTTTTTGGAGAGAGATAGATATAAATTTTCCAGATCTGTCAGGTATTCAAAGAGTCGGTTTCCTAAAAATTAGAACGTTTAATTTGAAAGCACTGGGAAAATAAATAAAAAGTTCTTATTCTTATTGAAATAGCTATTACACAATGCCCAGTTAAAACCGCTGTAAGAATGCTTAATGAATTGTTCGATCATTTATAACTCTATATTTAGATATTTAAAAAAAATTAACAAAATATTTTGTAAAATCACTGAAAGCTAAAATGAGTACATACTTGTACTCATAACACGAACTTGATGATTACAACCATGTTGATTATAATTGGAAAAGATGATAATGACATTCTAAAATTCAATGGTTATTTATTTACAAATATTGCTTTCACCCCGCATAAATTTGTCGTTGGTTGTGTACAGTATTTTGCATGATTTGAAAATAAAATTGAATAAAAGAATGAAGAATTGAACATTGAAAATATTGTATTATAAAACTTGATTGCAAGTGATAGACAAATCTGATGGGGTGTAACTTATTAAGATAAGATACTTATTATCAACTACATTTTACAAGAATGGAAACATTAAGAATTAGGTTTTATATAGAATAATGGCTGCAGATGATGAGTACAGAAAACAAGAAGAGCATTGTTGAACTTTGAATTTTCAACTTTGATTGAGTCCTTATCACACTATGTCACAAAAAAACAGCACCTCAAAAATGAAATGTTTATTAAGCTATATTGGAGCTGCTGAACACGAATGTAACATTTATTTATTTTACTTAAGAAGAGTTTTCAAAATATTCGCGATAAAAATGTTGTTTTTTTCAGTTTATAAAGCTATTTCGAAAAATCTTTTGTACTGTTTACTTGAATTAAGCAAATTTATACTGTATTGATCAGATAAAAAAAGTCACTGGGTTACAAGCCTTTATATATGAAAAAAAATTTACATATTGCTTTTTTTCAAAATTCATCATTTTGAAATGCTCCATTAAAGCAAAAAGAAAATCTAAATTTTTGTTTTGGCCAATATTTTAAATAAAATTTTGTTCCAAACGTACAAAAAGTAAAATTGGTAACATCGGGCAAAAAGTTAGAAAGTTACAACAGATTTACTGAAAACATACGAATTTGAATTTTAATAAGAAATATTTTGTATGAAGTAGGGATAGGCAACTGAAAAAAATATATCGATATATATCGATATCGATATATTTTTAAATATCGATCGGCATCGATATATATCGAATAAAATATATCGAAATATCGATATTTTTCAACAATGATAATTCATAAGTAGTCCCCAAATTTTTTTTTTAAATAAAACAAAATAAGTTCCTTTCTTATAAATAATTAAGCTGGAAAGAGCTAATTTCCAAGATCCTTACTGTTCCACCAATATTTCATGGAAAATACAACAACAAAATTACACTCAAAAATGATAATTTTTGAATAGACATAAGATTATAAATAAAACAAAAGATTTTGTAAGTAGTATTCTATTTGAAGAAGACTGTGCCGAAATGTTTTAAAAACTTGCACGAAAAACAAAACCAAAGCTAAAAAAATATCGAATTTGATACTGTCGATATATTGGAAAAAAAAGATATCGATATACCGATATATCTAAATTAAAAATATCGACGATATATATCGATGTATTTTTAAGAAAACATCGATATATCGATATTTTTTGCCTATCTCTAAGCCTTAGCAAGTCATTTTCTCTCACTTTCCTTCCTTAGAGGATCGAGCCTTACAACAGACGCATACGAAAGAACTGTCCGGACAAACGATGTGTAAACTCGTGATGTGTAAACTCGTAACTTCGTTTCACATCATGGTAACAACAGAAGTTAAAATCCTTCAAATTTAATGGACTGTGAGTGTGTTTTTGTTAAAGTTAATCAAAAGTTTAGTTTTAATCCTCCTTATGAAGGGCCTTACAAAGTAGTAGAGAGAAATGATAAATATTTTAAAATTCGAAAAGATAATTCGGATGTTTCGGTACACAGAGAAAACAGATTCGTTGCGACAACCGAAGTCGTTTCCAATCGAATTTTGGCAGTTACACCCACTATCTTATAATTCAATTGTATATACTGAACAAATTCGATACAATGAACTGAATATATCAGCGAGGCCATTGAAATAAAATATTATTGTGAATAAAAAAAAAAGTTTTAAATATAAATTTATTCTATCTCAGACACAAACAAAAATATGAAATCATATTTTGACTCTCTCGTCTTATTGTTCAGCGTATATCGTATTGCAATAATATGGTAGCAATAATGTACATCGATGATGTTTTTTGCCTCCAATTCGGTGAATTTGCCAACATTGCCTGCAGTTTACAAAACTAATTGTTAGTACATTTTTTAAGGAATCATAAGGAGCTAATTGCTTACCTTCGAAACATCATCCATTGAAAAGGGCACAGGACATGTTGAGATTTTGGCATAATATTCATTGTGGGAAAAAAATAATTTTATTACATTTCCGGTCAATGTGGCCATTCGCCTCTTTGAAAGTTTTTTTAACTTAGCTAAAAATTTTAATTGCTTTAACACATGTTGCAAATTTTAAAAACATACCCTTAATGAACTATTTTTAGTTGCTAAGCGCTATATTTTCTACCTTTTATTTCGCAAATTATAAAAATATTATATTTTCCATTTAATTGTTTATATTTTTTATTTTAAAACATTTATGTCATACGCATTCAATATAATTTCGATTAGTCCTATCAGCCATCAGTTGGGAATATCGCATTTGATTTTTTATTCTATAACAGCACAGTTTATGACATAGAAAAAGGAAATCTACAACTGAAACATAGAAAGACTAAAAAATTTTCGTGCTATAACCATTTTTTTAGTTGTAATCCCCAATAAAAAGTACAGATACATGAGTAAAGTTAGTTATATCTATAAATTAATTTAGGCAACTCATAATTTGATTAGATTAATTAATGTTTCCGCTGTGGACAACTCGTTTCAAGCTTGAATATCGAATTAAATCTGTAAATAAAGACAATGTGTTGCGTTTGTTAATTTTTATTATTTAGAATGGATAAATGATTATTAGAAGTAATGTTTAATAGTTGTAACCGTTTTTCAACCAATCTGTTTTCTCTGTGTATCTATCGGTAATTGAAAGCCAGCTTTTGTTGATAATGAAAGAAATAAAGATGAAAACATAACTGCGGCACCGAAAAAGAAAGTAACATTCAACATAAATAATTGAATACAAAAACATAATTCTTTTATTGAATGGGGGAGTAGATGATGTAGGTCCTTCATTTTAAAATACTTTGTATATTTAACTTTGTATATTTAAATACAAATATAAATTTTATATCATATTGTTTTCTGTAACTGTTTTTATAAAATATTTTCTGATTATTACACTATAAACTTCTGAATTGAAAACACTTAAAAACTTAAATAAATTTTTATTTTATAAAATATAATGAATTTTATTTCTACAAAAATAATCTTTGTTACTTGTTTACTTATTGAATTTCCTATTTCATCTATCACTTTGTATATCAAGGTAATGACTGCTCCTACTATGTACACAAAAAAAATTATCACAAAAAAATTGTCAAACAAAAGTTTGTCTAAAAATAAATTTCATTTTCAGTAAATGTTGTTTACATAATCAATGAATTGTTTGTTTGACTCTTATTTAGGGCGCAAACACCAAAAACAACAAGAAAAATTGTGTTAGAAAAAAACAACCCCGATGACGACAACCACACATATAACAACAAGAACAATGATAGCAAAAGGAATGCGATTGTACTGCATATTTTTGAGTGAATCAATTTGTTAATTCCGTTGAATTAATTCTCATTCATTTTTTAGAGTCTTAAGATAAACATTCAGACTTAAACACATTTAACAGATACAAATAGAAATTATTTGCTGGGTTTTGTATAAGTTTCTAAGCCTACCACGCTTACTTTATTTATTTGTGATTTTCAAATACATTATCATTTGTAAATTCTCAAATGTTTTTTGGAAGTCTGTGCATAAGATAAGAACTATGTAACTGTTCAGAGTTATGTTTGAAGTCTTCTAACGATTTGGTAAAGCGGCAATGAAATGCATATCGACAATGCTTAACTATCAGCAAATAAACTTTATTTAAAATAAGATTATGAAAATACATCAAATAACAAACTTCTTTAATTTCGATTTTATTTTATACTTTTATTGTTGTCCAATGGATTCCTAATCCTATAAAGGTTTAGAAAAATAGAATAGATTCATATCGAATACAAATTATTTGCTGGATCTTGTATAAGTTTCTAAGCCTACTACGTACGATTGTTTTATTCTTTTGTGATTTTCAAAAATATTCTCATTTGTAAATTCTCAAATGGTTTTTTAAAGTCTGTACATAAGATAAGTCTACTGATGATTTGGTAAGCCGCCAATGAAATGCATATAGACCAGGCGCAGGCGATGTGCAGACATGAGCCACTAAGTTTGCTGACTTCTTTGCGGCCATTTTTAAATGTTACATTTACACAGACGATAATTTACATTTACACAACACAAACAATCAAAATAAACAACAACAAGAGCACAACAGTCATTTGTACCTATCAACAATACAATTAAACACCAACACATTTAAACAACAAATTTTTTCTCATATATTTAATTTTTTCTTTGCCTGGCTCTGATATAGACAATGCTTAACTAAAGTAATTTTGACCTAGCTGCACAATCAGCTTTGCACAATTTTTTCAGCAGATAATTCAAAAATGCTGTTATCTTAAATGTATTTATCTGACTTACATACAGGTATACAATTGTGGCTACCTGCCCAAGCTAAAGCGAAGCGATACTTAATATATTTACGAATATTTTTTTTTCAAATTCTGTTCCAGCTTGGCCTGATAATCATCACAAGATGACGACTTTAAGTCCATCTGTCAGAAAACGTACCAATATTCATACAAGAGGAAATTTTGAAAATGTTGCTGAAACACCTGAGAGAGTTCTGAATAATTTTCTGGGGATATTTTATAGGAACTTTCGTCATGTCTAAACAATATCGAAAACATTGGCAAAACATCGGAAACTATTCCGATACTTTGTACGTCCTGTCGTTTTGATGTCACACAAAAGTCAAAGTTATAATTAAAAATTTATTGGAAATATCATATAAAATTCGCACATCGAATTAAAAAGTTTTAAAACTTCATGTCAGCTAGTCCACAAAACATTTACGCACACATTTACGCATAAACTCTCCAGAGATAAATGAGAGCTATTACAAAACCAGACAATGTGTAGAACTGACGGATGAAAAGTCGTAGGTCAGACGATCTGTATACTATTCTGTTACAACGTCTTAAAGGAAATTAAATTGTCTTGCGATAATATGCTGACTAGTTTGATATTGATCGGATAACAGTTCAGAAAATGTGCTCAAGCGCCATACCAGAAAATTACCGACTATTCTTTCAAATCCCTAAGGGAATTTTAGGCAACTGCCTTGATAAAGTTTCAGATTTTTCTGATATCAGACATGTCGGCAATGTATGTTAATTTTTATTATTAGGGAAAAGTCGTCACCACATTTTTTTAATGTGTGCAGCTAACTTTGATTTTTTATATGAAAATAATTTAAAACTTCCAAAAAATATTGTAAATATGTAGGTATACAAAACTCTTTTAGAAATAGTTTTTGAAGGAAAATTACAGAAACACCATATTTTATGCAATTAAGTGCAGGTAAAAACGCGAATTTGTATGGCATTTTAGAGAATAGTGACACAAATTAATAGTTTTGTGCAGTTAAGTTAAAAGAGCTCTTAAACAAAAGGCAGTTAAATCAAAACTACTGTATCAGCAAATAAACTTGGTTTATATTTTTTAATGAGAAATTAAGTGAACACTTAGGAAATTCACAATGTGTATGTTAAAATTCGGAAATAGCAATATAGTTACACATTAAAATTTCATTGTTCGCAACAATCCAATGCACAGCATATTAAAGTAATAAAAGTAACGATGAAGTTTGCCGAATATTTCTCACTATTTACATGTATAGAATACGAACTCAAAATACACAACAAATAAAACAACAACACAAGCACGATAGTGCTTGGTACCTATCAATATGCCAAAGAAACACCAATACAATTAAGCCACACACAAATTCTTCATTTATAATATTGCCGCATTGAAAAGACATGCTTCTTGGACGTTTAAAATTGCCATCTGGTAGAAAATTTCATTTACATGCAAAACAAAAACAAACAAACTTGCCAACCCATAATAAAAGACTAAAATTGAAACGTCGTTATATTAAGACACATTTTAGAACGCTGTTGTGAACTCCCTAACTATATGGTAAAGTGGAGTGGAACGTAATAACCAATACAAATATCACTCATACGGCATTCACAAGCTCCCTAAAGTATGCAACTTAATAAAATGTTTTATATATTAATATTGTTTCGTACATTTTTCGCACAAAGCGTATAATTAATTTTATTTATATTCCAGCCTCTTCCGTAAATCGAGTAGATTTGTAAACGCTCGATTTAGAGAAATTAAATCCACTAAAAGTAAACTTTTTTCAGATTTTTTCACAGTTTCATATATTTTAGAGCTTAAAATATCATATCTGAAATTAATTTACTATATACGATTTAAAATACTTCAATGGTAGCATTATTTATTTTTGGAAAACGAGAAATTTTTCTCGGATTCGGTTTACAGAACAGGGTCGCTTATCTTAATAAAATTGCTGTTCAACAAAAAGTTTGTTAAACTTTGATCTTGTGAAATATTTTGTGTTCAACAATTTACTTACCGACCGGCAGTATGGCTTCCGCAGTGGATGTTCTATAGAAGCCGTACTAGACTTCCTTTCGGATAAATGCTATCATTTGATACATTATTTCAGCGAAAGTGCGAAACAGTGCACCTAAGCTTTTGGTGCACTGTTTCTGTCTATTTACATCGTGCTTTCTCAGGGATAGCACTAAGGGGTTGGTTATAGATGGGATCTCATCAGACGAGTTCATATTAATTCAGGTGTTTCAAAATGATCCGTTCCTTCTGCTATCCTTTTTCCTATTACTCTTAAGACTTCCAAAACTATCTACTTCACAAACAATCTACTTTTCTTTTATTGTAAATTGAAATAACAGTAAGTATTAAAGTCCAGCCACTGCTAGACAAAATATTACGTTCAACGGTTGCTTCTTTGTCTCTCCTTCTCAGCCGAGTGTGGCCTCTAAAATTAAAGATGTTGAGGGCAAGTTTTAGTTTTTAAGTTTTTTTATATGTGCTATCACAAGTTTTCAAAATATGGAGCTGCTGTAATCAAACGAAGAATTTTATTTTATCGCCTTTCTATTTTCTGTATATTGCATGCCCAGGCAGTGCCCCAATAAATGAATACCTTAGCACCAAATTGGTTTTAATATCGAGTCGAATAGAAGAAGTTTAGAGTCTAAATGTAGAGTTTCTTCAAATTGGCCAATTAACTTGAACTGCTTCAATTTCTTTTCGATCAGCTATGTACGAGTATATATGTGGGTCTTCCATGTTAGTCGACGATCTAAGTGAATTCATAGGTATTTACCCTCAAAGTGTGGCGATATATATAGTTATTGATAAGAATATCTGGACATGTTTCCTGCGCAATGCCAACGTAATATGTACATATTTTTATTCATTGATTTTTATTCCACACTACTTAAACCATTTTCCAGCCGCTATAAAGGTATTTTCCTGCAATCTCCTGGATGATTCTTTATGCGTGTACGCTTAGAAAAGCTGTATCATCAGCAAATGTTGATGTGTGAATATCACTGCCTGTTGGCATATCAGTGGTATATATGTATCAGGTATAGCAAAGGACCCAAAATGTTACCTTGAGGAACCCCAGCTGGAATCATCTGAGGGGAGTTGAGAAAATTACCTTCTCTGATGATGAATTTTCGTTTATTTAAATAACTTTCTAATAGTTTGTGAGTATCAGAGAGTAAATTTTGCTTTAATTCCTGAGAAAAATCAATGGAGACAGCAGAAAAATATTTATTTTCTGAAATTTATTATTTCGGCTTTTAGTTCATTATTTGAATTAATGTAAATTCAAATTACACTGTACAACAATTTGTACAAAAATTAAAAATCCGTAGGGTTTCATGGCGGCTTTTTATGTTTTCGAGCTCGCTGAATCCAAATCTGAAGTTATTTTTTTCGGGTCACGTCAGGTTTTTGTGCTACAGCGGGTTAATATATATATGACCAACCCCCATTATTTTTTCGAGAGGAAAATTTTTTCCTTAGAGGCCTATCGCCCTGACCCTCCTAAGTACAAATTTTATGGTTTTTGTGTAACTCTATAAAAAAATTTGTTTAGTTAAATAGAATATATTTTATATTTCTATTATATTTTTATTTAAAAAACTTAAACAAAAATCATAAATTTTGTATGGGAGCACCCCCAAGGAGAGTATATAAATAATGAGTATATAAACAACAATTTTACAACGGTTTAAAGGCAATTTTATTTTAAGTATTTTAGTGGTTTTTGTAATACAATTGGACAACCCCTTCATAAGTTATAGCAAAATCGAGCAATATATTCAAAAATCACAAATATTTGAAAAAAATTTATTTAAAAAAATGTATCCATAGAATGAAAAATTTCGATTGTTTTTGTAGTTAGGAGACCATAACACATCACAAAATATAGTGGTACTCCTTGGCATTTTTCTTGTTGCATAGTTTAAGATAAAACTTTTTGTATAAAACATCGATCATTTTCGAAAGTAATAAAAAAGTTATATAGTCCAGAAGAGTTGCATTATAAAAATATGTACATATAAATTTCTATTAACTTAGAATTTTCATACTAAAATTTTGTATCAAATATGTATTATATGTATATGTATAGTAAATATTTTAATGGAAATAATATAAGCAGCTTTTTTCGAGAGAAATTCACGCATATTCTGACAATCGCATTTCGCATAACATTTGCGTTTGTATCTTGAACTCGCAAGAGATGTGTTCTGTAAATCGCAATCGCCAGACGTTTTGGGAGTTCAGATTGCAAGAGTAAACTGAAGTGAACTGGTGAATTTAGACTAAACTCAACTTTAAAGCAACAATACAATGACGAATAAATTAAATTAAATATGTTTTCTTTTTATTTACATCAAAACTAGTAACATATTCTTACAACTTATACTAAAAATATGAAATTTAAGAAACTGTGTTGGGGTTTGCTTGTCCATTGTTTTTTTCTGCACAGGCGATTTCAACAAACAGCTGATCTATTTAATACGGCAAATCGCAAGCAAAAAATCGAGAGTTTCAGAACACGAAAAATCAAGTTTGGCGATTTGCAACTCTCATGCGATTTGACAATTGTGCTAGTATCAGAGCATTCTTGATTATTACATACACCAAATTGTCATAAAATTGTTTTTTAAGTGTAGGCTTAAAAGAAATTATTAATTTCTTGATTTTTTTATATATACATATGCATATTAAGCTAATAAGGCCTGTATTCCCAAGTAATTAAACACTATAATTACAATTTGTCCCGACGTTTCGTCGATTATATGTCGACTTCTTCAGGGGTTTGTCTGTTTTATTTTCAAAACATAAAATTAATGTAAAATATAAACTATTATAATTTCGTTCTAAAAATTATAAAACATTTGAACTTACAATTTTTAATTAAATTACATTTAACAAAAATAAAAATGTTTAAAACACATCTTAGTCTGGTATCACAGTTTATTCAATCGCAACTATGTAACTGGCGCTGATGTTGTCCGTATCTTCTTTAAGCTTTATTGTTTTATGTATTTTCTTTTGTATATGTAAACTTTCTTTTGTGTATCTCTTCCTCATTACTTTTTCTTTATCAAGAACTTTAACTTTTTCAAAATCAGCTGTATGACCTGTTTCAAGAATGTGCTGTGCAAGTGCAGTTGTCTCTTTTCTTCTGCTGATGTCCATTTTATGCTCAGATATTCTTGTTGATAAATTTCTCTTTGTTGTTCCTATTTATATTCGCTCGCATTTTTGCTTGTCATTTCCCTTGCATGCTATTTCGTAAACAACATTGCTTTGTTGTTCTTTTTGTATTGGTGTTTTAATGTTAGTAAAAATCGAGTTTAGTGTGTGGTTAGGCTTATAAGCAAAACTAATGTTATTGTTGTTTATTACGTTTTTTATGTTTCTGTTATCTGTGAGTCTCGGAATGTATTTTACACTGTAAAAAATCCGATTAGTGGTGTTGTAAGTGTTGGTGTTATTTTCTTTGTGTTGCAAACGATGTTTAGTTGCTTGTATTAGGGTGTAGATCATTCTTTTCGGAAAACTGTTGCTAATGAGTATGTTGTAAATTTTTTGAATATTTGTTTTATGGAATTGCGTGTCGCTAATCTTTAATACTCTTTCTATTAAATTTTTTGCTGTGTTTATGATTTGTGATTTGGGTTGCGTTGCGTTGTAGTTCATTATTCTTCCGGACGCTGTTTCCTTTGAGTACCAATCAAAAATTATTTTTGCATCATGCCTGATAAGTTTTGTATCTAAGTATGTAATTTTTCCCTCTTTTTCTATTTCCATGGTGAACTTTAGTTTTGTATGTTGGTAGCTTAGTGTTTTGAGGATTTCATCCCGATCGTCATGGTCAATTACTGCGAAAATGTCGTCTACATATTTTGCAATGTATTTTTTGTGTGTATATTTCTATTTTCTAATTCTGATATCGCATCGTCTAGTATGTTGTCAAGAACTATATCGGCTATAGTTGGTGATAAAGGACAAATTGTAATTATAGTGTTTAATTACTTGGGAATACAGGCCTTATTAGCTTAATATACATATGTATATATAAAAAAATCAAGAAGTTACTTAAAATCATTGGCCAATAATCGAAGAGAAATTATTAATATTTTTTCCATAATAAAAAGGCAAGTTAAAATAAAATTCATAGAGGGCTAAAAAAATATGTCGAAAATATCAAAACAAATTTTTGTATATAATTTAGCTAGCAGAATGTTACTTCTGGATGTATTCGAGATCGTTTGGATGACTTCTTTCCCCCGTCATACATCGAGGATCTACTCTAATATATTTATATTAGGCATATAAATAGTTAAAATTTTTGCAAATAGGAAAAATTGCATAGTATAGTAGGATATAGCATAAAAAGTAAGCAGAACCATGGTATTTTTGTGTTTCGCAATTGCCAAAAACTTTTAAAGTTTCGACAACCACATCTCTCGCACCACTTAACCAATTTAGATAAAATTTAAGATATTTGACACAGTTACTAAAGTCCAAAAAAGTAAATGAATCCTGAATATCGATTTGAAAAGCATTTTTGGAGTTGTTAAAATAAACCGTCTTTTTCGAAAAGTTTCCTCAACGATATCTCTCGAATTAAACAATTGAGTTTAGTCAAATATTCAGCAGTCGATGTTGTTGTTTGAGCTTAAAACTTGATTAGATATTGGATTAGTTTAGCTTAGTAGTGTAAAATGTATTTGAAAAACAATTTTTTCGAAAACTTTATATAAACAAATTCGTAAAATCTACCGAACTGAATCATTATACATATTATGAAATCTAAGTCAATTGCCGTAAATTTGGCTGTGATAGGTTACGCCATTCTTAAATTATGAGAGGATTTTATACATACATACACACACACATACGTACATCCATATGGACAACATCGTTAAATATTCAGAATAGAGTTCAAAACGTCGAGATCTGATAAAAACTCGATTTTCGAAAGTCAGATTGAAATCAGCAACTGCCTATTTTTTATAGCTGGTTAAAAAAAGTTAAAAATGTTTAAAAAAAAGACAAAAGTAAGTAATTAAAAAAACTCACTATTCCGGAAGAACAGGAAGGCATTTAGCCATTGGGTAAATCATACAATATGTACTTAAAATTTATTTCATATAACAGTATTATAAAAAAAATCTGACATTTTTTAGAAATCGCGTTCGGTGCGGAAAGTTTTTTAACTCACCTAAAACAGTTATTACACAGTAAAAAATTTTCATGTTTTTTGAAGCACTAAAGAAATTAAGCGCTTCATAATTCGCTTTAAAATATGAGCTTGTTCGGAAGCTGATTTCATAGCGTCACAACAATGCAAGTTTTGAAGCGAGAAAAGTATTTGCTTTTTACTTATACAAAAGCTTCGCAAACAAGCTTTACAAAAAAGCTAATTTTATAGTGCTGATCTAAAGCAGGCTTATAAGCGAGAATGAAGAGTAAGTTTATTTGAGTTTCTTGGTGCCGTTTTGCAACAGGGTTTTTGGTCGAGTGATTAGTACGTTGGACTTCAAACCTGAAGGTTCTTAGTTCGATACTAGTTGAACTTAAAATAACAAACATTGAGTAAAATATGAAATTAATAATAATAAATAAAGTAACGAAATAAGAAAAATTCAAAATGGCGTTAACGACGCCAATCCACATCAAACCATTTTTTTTTCATATATTTTCAGTTCTAGTGCTAAAAATGTTAATGATTTTCAGTGCTTCAAAAGCGCTTTTGTGAGCAAAAATGTAGTACTCCAATCCGGAAACTCGCCATACAAAAATCAGCAGCGATATCAGCAGGTTTGTCAGCGCTACTTTTATTCCATAATAGTAGAAACCTGCTTTATTGGAAGCAAGTTTTTTACTGGGTACTTATATAACATTTGCCATTATGTAGTGATATATGTACCAAATGTTAAGTAAAAACTAGTTATACTCCAACTGTATTTAAAGCTGAAACAAACATTAATTGCAACACAGATCCTGCATAAATCTCTATGGCTGCAAGAACAACGGTAGCTATTGATGCTGCTGAAGCTGAAGTCAAATAACGCTGTAATACAAACCATATTCATTTGCAAAAAAGCGCAACGTTAGCATCTTTCTCTCGCATCTTGTGCACTATCATATAAAGTCATTTGGTTATTATATTTAGCAGCATCATCATCAACAGCAGTCAGTGTATTACGTGCATATTTTTATTTTTCCAGAGACTGTATAAGTTATTATAACCGCATGTTGGTTAAAAGGATCGTATTAACTCTTATCTGTATGTATGACCATGCTTAATAGTTCTGAAAGCTTACATATGGTAATTTATGGCTGTAATTAAAAACCTATTATTTAACGAGACATCCGTATGTATATGTCCATGTAAGCACACATGCAAGATATAAATTCATCACGCAATTAAAAAGTACTGCCAAAAATGTTGTAATGTGAAAGGAGAATCACATACAAGTGACACCATTAATATTCCTACAAAAAATTGATGTTGTAATTAATTTAGAAAAAATAAATTGCATATAAAAATTTTATTTCTCCATTTCTATTAAAAAAAATTTACTGGTATTCTTATTGACGTTCGTCTTTACGTATAACAAAAATTCAACAGAATCGTGACTGTATATGATTTATTTTTTTTTAATTGTTATGATAGATAACTTCAGGATTTGGAATTGAAGAAAAAATTTTATAAATCGGATAATATGTATTTGGATCCGATATCTGAAAAATAATGGACCGTGGCTTTGAAAAATATTTATGGCTTTGAAATAAATTGTCAAATGAGTATAACTCACTAACTGTAATACATAAATAAGTGTACAACCGAACCGAATCAGTGGCTATAAAGTAGCAAAAAAGTTTTTAAATAGGATGAGAAATAAAAAATAGCAAGCAATAAATAATTTTACATGGCCGAAATACCTTACTTTGAGGTATATGTCCATGCGAAATGTTTTTTGATAATCACAGTCTGCGACAATCAATTACATTAGCGCAACATTACTTGGATTATTCTCATACATTGGAATGCAATAATGTCCAAAGAAAATAACGTCTATGGACATTAATTCCACTTCAAAAACAAAATAATGTACATGGCAAGTATTTTCATTTTGCAAAAAGGAACAATGTCCACTGGATATTATTTACTTTTTAAAATTACAAATGCTGTCTTCTCAGAGTAAAGAATTTCTGCAAAGTCGGCCTTTGGCCGGATTTATTGCAACGTTTGTGGGCTCCTTGTATTAAGTTGCGTCTTGGTTGCACGAAATATCAAAAATTTTTGATTTGTTGTACAACACTGTCGCTTCGTTTGTGTGCCTGTCGTGTACTATTAATGTATTAAGCGTAGTATGCAGTTCTGCCTGAACTTCAGGTTCGAAATTTCGCATTTATTTCTACACGGAAAAATAATTGTGTAGAGAAATTTGTTTTCATTCACGCAAATTCACTTAAATTTATTAATTATAAAGTTCATAGCATAAAAAATTATTCACAATACCGCACAAAAACAAAATGTCAGAAATTCCGTGAGCAAAAAATTGTCTGAACATTAATTGTTGTTTCAGTTGTGGGCAAAAAATCCCTGTATTAGACAAAATGTGTGTTGATTTTCCTTTTCAGCTGCGTACTACCAAACCGAAAGTCTGCGTTTACATTGTTAGATTTTTGTCGTTGGAATTTTTGTCGTTTCTTCTTTAAAATTGCATTTGCGTTTACATTGTGCAACTTTTGCCGCTGCAATTCTTACAGTTTATACAAGTATGTGTGTATGTGTGCACTGATTTTATACAGTTTCATATACGAATAAGAGAAACGAATCTCAAGAGTACAAGCATACGTGTACCCCTTTGAATTCCTCTCACCCCTCTTGCCTACATACTAAGAATTCCAGCGACAAAAATCGCACAATGTAAACGCAGTCAAAGTTGCCTGAAAATTTTTAGAACCTGAATTTCAGTTTCTTTAGTTTGCACATACTTCTTATGGGAGCCTGAAATTCAGGCTGAACTGCATACTACACTTTATACGTGCTTATTCTTGTTGTGACCACCTTTCAGTAAACATTGAATATGAGTATTATTTGCGGACAACATAAAATGAGAGATCGTTACTTGCTCACAAGATGATTGCAAAATGAAGTTGTACACGAGATCGCACACTAAATTGTATCGTTTGTACGACAAACATACAACTTGGTTACTAACAGAGTTGTACAAACGGTCGCAAAGTATGTGGGGTCCATAAGGAGTCCATTGACCTTTTTAAAAAAGAATTACTGCAGTGACCAGCAACTTCGAATGAGTTCTAAAACTAGAAAAATGAAGTGTGCTAACACACATTTAACTTACCAGAAATAAATACAAGCACGACTATCTTTATATAACTAAGAGGTATGGGTATGTGTTTTCTTTTCAACTATTTGCAAGTTTTCTTATATATTGTTTTTAATTGTCCACAAAACTTTTCACATCTAAACTGATGTTTGTAATATTTATTTTGTCTGAATGAGTTGGAATTTCTATTTGCTTTAGTTCTCTAACAGCGTGAAAAATATTAAAGCTGCTTTTGAGTCTAATATTTAAGGCAAATGTGAAATAGCAAGATGCTGGAAACTTATTTAAGGAATTGCCGGAATGGATATTAAAAAAATGTGTCTTAAATAAAAATTATAAAGGTCTCATATAGTCAAATAAAACATTTGCAATTGGCGTGGAAAAAATTTAAATTTCTAAAATATTTTTTTAGAATTTTTCATACATAATGAAAGTATTTCTCCTTCTATGGAAGTATTTTAGAATGTAGTTGCTCGCCTTGTAGTGTATATTGTTGGAGTTGGTCGAACGAAGTGAATAATTACTTTAGCACTCACTCTTATGACGTTTGATTCTATCAGAATATAGGACTAAGGATGTAGATAACGCGTTGGTTGCACTTGGAGCATCTCAGGAAAGTAATACTGAGGAATATAATACTGACGAGGCCGGAAGTTGCAGAACTTTTAAAGAAATTGCAAGGCCAAAATAGTTAAGCTTTTCGCTGCCAAATTTTGGAAACAATATGTTGTTAATTTCAATTCTTTATGTTTTAAATTTTCCATAAAATTTTATTGCCAAATGTTAATTTATTCTTTAATAATTCGTTTAATAATTTTCACACCCTGTAGCTTTAAAATAATTAATGTTGGAAAACATACAGAAACCAAAATCAACCCAATACTCATATAACCAACATGTCAAGTTCATTAAACTTTCAAGAACTCCAGTGTGCCCTGTTCTTATTTATTTCTTTATATTTTTAAAAAAGTTCTTTTCAACTCATATTAATTCAAACAAAAAAAAAATAAAATGTTTTTTCTTCGCATTTTGTTTTGTATAAATGAATTGTGAGTTTTATATTGTTTCCATTTGAAAAGCTGGTGTTAAATACCACAAAGTTGAATTCATATGCCATTATGAACAACACAATCAACTTTTTGTTGTTATTCAATGTTAAAAGAATAAGTTAAATAAGTCTTTAAATATGTGTGTATATATGGATAAGTATTTATAATTACTTGTTATTTTTCCTTTATACCATTGCACAGTGGAAGCGATAGCAAAATATTTAGATTAAAGTTAACGCTTGAAAAATCAATAGACAGATAGACTAAAGCTCTAGCTTTTGAAGAAATAATAAACTAATTTAGGCAGGCACTTAGACACTGCGTACTAATTGCCATTTCTTTTGTGATCGCCACCACTGTTCATTATAATAGAAACTGAGCTCATATAATATATGTATTATTCACTTGAATAAATCGAATAAATGCATAGACTTATGGATGTATGAATAAATGAGTAAAAATTACTTAATTATGTGTATAAGATATAAAGGGGTAAATAAAAGAAAATAACTGAAACGAAACAAAAATTGTACCATAAATGTTCTCTATATGGGGAATTTCGACAAAAAATAGATATAATATATCTGCAGTTTTAAACAGGAACTTAAGGAAAGTGAAGGTGAGCTTGCGCCTTCAATTGTGTCTTTCTGTCTCTCAAATGGACGGCACTTACGTTCATTCTTTGTTTGTTATAATCGATAAAAAATATTATATTATTACTTTTTCTGAAACGTAGCTTCAAAAATCTTATAATAACGAAACAGTAAATTATCTATTTTTTTTTTGCTGAGTGAACCATACAATTCAGCGATTTCCACTTTTCTTTTTATGCAAATAAAAATTTTGGGCCATATTTGCTGAAATAAAAAAAAAATCTGAACCTTATTTTAGACATTTCTCTCTCTCTCTCTCTCTCTCTCTCTCTAACAAAGTTTTTGTTAGTGTATATCAACCTACTTGTTTGAATGTTCATGCGAAATTAGTTGATACTTTTACTCTTAGTTAATGCGTGTAAGAGTAAAATATCAAAAAGCCCCATGTGCTATGTTATGCGGGTTGATGATTTAAGCTCATCCGTTCCGTATCAGTGCCGTGTCCGTTCAGATCACTGAAAATCAGATCCTCATATACGCTCGTCCGTTGCACGTCCGTTATTTTCAGATTGGCCTTTTTCCCCAGTGTACGCTGGCCAGATTCCTGTTCCTTTATGTTAAAAAGTATATAAATCAAATTTTAAGTAAATTCGATAACCCGCAAACGACTTCAATATACTCCTATTAATATGAATACTTTTTGGGCGAGACTATATTCTAACCTAGTATATATGTATGTATTTATATTTTAACAATTATTTGAACATGTACATCCTTTTGCTAGGTGCCTTTAGAGTTAAACAATTAAGTTGAGTTTAGTCGATCTGTATGGGTTTATATCCAAAGAAATTTCATTATTTTGGCTTAAGTTCGGTTATAATTTAATTTTCCAACTAAATTGTATTTTTATTTAGAGTTAAATGTGAAGCATATAGACAAGGAAAATTTTTGACTTTGTGAAATACAATAAGTAATTTCTAATAATTTCTAATAATTTTTAGTAATAAACACGCATTTTTCTTAATTTATGTTTTCTAAACAATATCAATTGATCACTATGATCAACAACTCATCCATACAAAGTTTTTAAAGAAATGAATATTGCACCAGTATGCTTGTATGCAGAGATGTGAATTATTTGAAATACTTTAATTTAAAATACAAATAGAAAATACAAAATACCATTTTTATTTTCTATTTGAAATACTTTGCCTCAAGAGTATTTTATATTTTATCTAAAACATTTCAAAATACATATTTTACATTTGTAAAATATTAAATTCTTTTTTATGTGGTGCGAAGAAATATAACAAATTAAAAAGTGATAGTAAAGTATTAGTAAACAATAGCGCAACCAATTTTAAATCTCAGCTTTGTGTTGTGCGGAAATGGCGAAAATTGGCGAAACATTTCAAAATTTTAAAAAAGCCATAATATTGATAAAAAAAAGTTGCTAAAACTGTAAGGAATGCCAAATATTGGACAAAAAACACGAAAATGGCATAAATTCGCGAAATCTTGCTAAAAGAAGCATGATAGCAAAGTCTAATATTGATTAAAAATCTCTAAAGCTGTAAAGACGTTGAAAAATTTTAAAAATTGTTTCTATCGCAAACATTGCGAAAATTTGCGAGAAATTGCAATATTGGAAACAAACTCTAAAATTGATTAGAAATCACAACATATATTGTATTGAATTGAACAAATCTTTTATATGAAAATTAGAATTATAAAAGAAAATGTATTTTGAAAATAGGTATTTTGAAAATATGTATTTTACATTTTCTATTTCAAATACTTGTTTAAAAACTATTTTGTATTTTTAATTTGAAATAGAAAAATAAAGAACCATTTGTATTTTGAATTTATTTATTTCAAATACGTATCTTCCACAACTCTGCTTTTATGGTATGTGTTTCGAGCATGATTCAACTTCACTTGTTTTTGCCAGTATACTAGAAGAGTGTATGCTTAACGTAACCAGAAGGTTTTTCCAAAAAACCGGACAAGAACGATTGAAAGCGGGACTCTGCAGAAAATATGACCAAAAAAGCGGGATTTTATAAAATATCTTGTGGAAAGAGGGATGATGTAAAAACACTCCATTTCTATGATAACATGAGTATACATATGATTTATTTTATATATATGCAACTATGCTGTTCAATATCGTTACTTGAAATGTAAATCTACGTGACTAATAAATACTTCAAAATCGCATTGTTATTTAATTATTGTGTATTGCATCGAAGAGCAAATTTTCAAAACTTTATCATAAAAGTCAACAAAATTAAAATGAAAAAAGCAACTTGACTTCAGGATCTTGAACTGCATATACATATATTTTATTTAATTTTTCATTTCTCCTGTAACCCTTTATCTGGCCATGTAACAGTAATGTCACATACCCTAAAATTGTTTATGTATCGCTGTGTTATATCAATATAAGTACTTTGGGCATTGTAGCATAACTAGTACAAACAGTGCACAATAAAAAATAAACAAAAAATAACGGGACAATATTATTATTACATATTTCCCTGTGCCAAAAGTTTAGTGCTGAAAAAAACGTGTTTAAGTTTTTAGTGCGAAAATCAGATTTGTGTTATACATATTATCTTCTTGCTTTATAATAAGTGCGTAAGTATGTAATAAAGTGATTTTCATAAAATGTAACTGAAACCAAATCATATTTTACTTGTATTTGGGTAGTTTCAGTTTGTTACATATATGTCACATTGCACAGTAATGTGTGTGTTTTTTTTTTTGCCTAGATGTAAATATGTCGTTGACGAATGCGAAAATTTTAGAAATTCTTGAGGAAAGTGAGGATGAACTTGACTTCGACGATGATAGTTTGGCTGATCTCAACTATTCTGTAGATGTCGAAGACTCCATTTTCGAAGATGCTGCTCATGCTCTTGAATATTCTGTGGATGTACAAGACTCCATTTTCGAAGATGTTGCTCCAGCTGTTGACGATATAATAGAATGTATAGGAAATGTTAGCACAGAATCTCCTAATTTAGTGGTTCTACCAAAACAAGCAGCAGAAAGTCGGCAATACCAAAAGAAGCGTTATGGGAACATTATTTGGAAAAAGAAAAACCTTGTCTTGAATGAGCAACAACTGCTATTCAAAGGGAATACAACATTGCCCGAAGATATACAAAGCCTTAGCACGCCAATATAATATTTTTTTACTTCCTTTCAAAAGAAATGTTGCAATACATTGCTGATGAAACAAATTTGTACATTACGCAAAAGAACATCGGTGATACATTTCGCGTATCACAAATAGATATTCAACAATTTATTGGCGTTGTGTACATGATGTCGTTGGTAAAGCTTCCTAATGCAGCCAGTCACTGGAGCAACAGCATTGGGACCACTATGATACGAGAAGTGATGCCTTTGAAAAAGTTTGAAAAAATTAGACGTGTAATTCACTTCAATGATAATACCAAAAATATGCCTTCAACCGATAAAAACTATGTTTAAAGTCCGGCCAGTCATAGACGAATTAAATAAGAATTTTAGTAAAGTTCCTCTTGAACCACATCTTTGTGTAGATGAACAGATCTGCTCTACCAAAGCCAGGAACTATATAAAGCATTACATACCTAACAAACCCCATAAATGGGGCTATAAAATATACGTGCTATGTGGTTCTTCGGGATTCGCTTATAAAATTGAGCCAGAAACTGGAAAAGAAAATGTCTGTCTGAGTAGCGAACCTGACTTGGGCTCATCTTCAAATGTAGTAATGAGACTGGCGCGAATTATTCCCAGAAATCAAAATTTTCAATTATGTTTCGACAATTATTTCACTTCTTTACCTATCCTCGCCTATTTAGCTAAAGAAGGAATTTTTACTGTAGGAACAATAAGAAGAAATCGAATTCAAAACTGTAAGCTTCCGGCTGAAAAGGATATGATAAAGAACAATAGAGGATCTTCTGTAGAGTTTGTTTGTAGCGTCGAAGGAATTGAAATTGCAACAGTCTCATGGAAAGACAAAAAAATTGTAAATCTGGCTTCTACTTTCATTGGTGAAATCCCAAAACGTTCAGTCAAGAGATACGACAAAGCTCAAAAAGACCAGGTTGGTCATTGGCCAATGTGGGCGGAAAAGAGAATACGGTGCAAAATGTCAAATTGCCAAGGTGTGTCACAAACTTTATGCGAAAAAAGTGGTGTTGCATTGTGCTATAACAAAAATAATAACTGTTTCCGTGCATTCCATCTATCATAAAATATTCATAACC